>JAAGVU020000061.1:17110941-17152959 GCA_011763525.2 Mormyrus iriodes
CGGTACCCGGGCCGGCCCGCCGCCAACGTGCGAACCGGCCCACCGGACGAACCCCACGGTTGCAGACGGTGGGAAACCCCCCCCCCCCCCCCCCCAACATGGCTCCTGCACTCTCCACCGACCCTCCCATCACTTTCCCTCAGCTCGTCCAACATGCAAACATGCAGATTCCAATCAAATGGTTAGGCTAGGGACTACGTAAAGAAAACCACAGAGCTGTAACTCTCTCCCTCCCCCCATGCACTCCTGGGGAGTGAACAGGTCAGAGACGGATGGGGAGTTTGCTGGGTAAGGTGGGTGTCAGCTGAGCACCTCCTGCAGGTACCGTGGGGGGTTGGATCCTCTGGCTCTGAGGTGGTCATGTGAGCTGGCTGGTTGCCACTTTGTGGGGCAGTCAGCGGGTCTCATTTTGCTGCAGTCTCACGTACATGTTGTCATGTGTGTGCTGGTCTGTGGTGGTGCCAAGTATGGCCTGTTCCAGCTGAGTTTCCCAACGGTTTTGTTTTAAATAGTGTGCAGGGCATTCTGAGCTCTTTCTCTCCCTGCATGTTTATTTTCACCCTTAGGAAGGAGCTGTGAACTGGGCTGTTGGTGTGTGACCTCGCTCCCCATGTGACAGGGCCACTGGTGCTCCCCTAAGGTCCTCCCGGTTTTAATCTGTTTGTTTATAAATGCCAGCACTGATTCATCTCTGCCTTTTGGGCCCCAGAGGACCATTAGTGCCGTCACTCCAGGCGCCACCTATTCTGAGATGTATATAATTCACCGGCGCCCTGCAATATCTGGCATCCTGAACCGTTCTGGCTGTGGGCTCCCAGACTACACCGCGGCTGCTGATAAGGGCACAGTTCGAGCCCCTGCCTAATAGCCTGCCGACCAACGGGATACAGGATAAAAGCTGGCATGACTCCAGGGGCAGCACAGGGAGAGGGAGTGGCCTTCCTTCCTGTCACTCACCCCTGACAGCTGTCTTTAGTGTCTGCTGCACATCAATCTCATCTGTTTTCCACCGGCTCCTGGTGACGTGTGTGACCACAGCTGGTGGGGATCTTTGCGGAGTAGGCCTGTCGGCTTGCTGATTCTCTCCACCTGTTTCCGCTGTTCGATACTGCGCCACTTTATTCATTCCAGTCCTGCGGCACCATGCTGAGTAAGGGCCTCACGCTCAGACACTCAAGTCTTTGATAACCATAATCTAGTTTTGGTGTCACACTCTTAGGAAATGGGTAACGGTGAGTAATCTGGCAATCAGTCAGTGCCTGGCAAGGTGGCCACCAATTTGTCCTCTTGACGGCTGTTTGCTTTCACTGACCCCCCTCCCCCCTTGTTGCCTGGGTAACAGGTGACCCCTCTGACCCTGTTAAGAGGTATAGAATTGATGCCGAGAAGGGAGGACAGGCCTGTGTGCTGAAAGGTGGATTTTAAAAGTGTGAAATGCAGCACAGGACCTTCCCAAGCTCTCCTGTAAGTGGGAACCCCTCCCCCCAGTTCCAGCGAGATTTAAAGCCGCTAATTATATTTGTCCTGTTGCTTTTTGCTGGTGTCAGACAGTGGTTATCTTAGGGGCTTAAAAGTGCATCCAAGTGGAAAATAGGGCTTATTAGGAATGTCAAAATCACCCGGAAGCGTCCAGTCTTCAGTGGTTCTGTTAAAGCACAGTAGGCCATGAAATGTGTTGGGGGGCGTTGGTCGGTGGGTGAGGGTTGCTTTTTCTCTCCCCCCCATGATGGCGAATGTGTGGGTGGCTCTGGAAGCCGTCCTTCATGGCACCATGGCCCATCTGACACTGCTGCCTGTGCTCTTTTGCAGCTGCCAGCCGAGCTACAGGACATGGTGAATAAGCACATGAAGTGCAGCCTGCCTCAGCGTGGGGTCCAGGCCCCAGACGCCGACTCACTGAGCCTGACGCCCGCCGACGTGGTGCCCACCTCTGTCATTGCCCGCGTGCTGGAGAAGCCCGAGCCGCTGGTGCTGAACTCAGCCCAGTCCGGCAGCAGCGCAGGCCGTCCTGTGGCAGAGGATGTGTTCGTGCATGTGGACATGACGGGCCAACATACGGAGGGTACCAGGGACCCTGGAGGCCCCCTGGAGCATCAGCAGCAGCAGAACGGAACGTGCCACAGCCAGGGCAGCCTGGATGGGGAGGACAGGGGTGGAGCGGCAGCCCCCTCGTTCGAGAAGCTGAACCCCTACCCCACCCCCCCACCACCCCATCCCCTCTACCCTGGTCGTAAGGTGATTGAGTTTACGTCCGACGACAAGGTGAAGATCCCCAAGAACAGTCCCCTTCCCAACTGCACATATGCCACGCGGCAGGCTATCTCGCTGAGCCTGGTGCAGACAGACGATGAGGCCGATGGCGGCTGGCGCTCCGGGGCCTCATCCTCTTCTGGTGGCCACCCACGCCGACAGGCTGGGCCCGATACACCTGATGCCCTGTCAGGCCGCTCCAGCCCGCTGGGCAGCCCCACCCCGGTCCCCGGTGCCTTCGGCAGCTCTGCCAGTTCTGAGGAAGATCTCCTGGCCAACTGGCAACGCATGTTTGTGGAGAAGATGGCTCCATCCTCAGAGGGCAGCCTGGTGAACCGCACCTCCTTCAGCAGCGAGACTGCCATGGAGCTCCAGAGGAGCCGCGACACCAAGATGGGCGAGGCCGGGGTGGCCCAGCAGGGCACCACATCGGATGGCGAGGAGTCAGTGGTGCAGAGCTGGGCGGCCAGCCACGAGACAAGTGTGGAGGCAGACAGTGGCACAGAGCCTAGTGTCAGGAGGGGCCGCTACGGAGGGGAGTTCTCCAAGGAGGAGAGTCAGCGGCTGCTGATGAGCCTGGAGCCCGTCGAGGATGGAGATAGTGCCGACACACCCATTGACGCAGCATGTTCCCCGGGCGGAGGCAGCCCCAGCTCCCGCAGGAGGCAGTACGCAGAATGCGGCTCCGGGGGCAGCTCGGCGGAGGAGAGTGACGTCCTGCCCCAGGACCTGCCTATTATCTCGCCCCGGGTTCTGGCTGGGCTGGAAGACCATGTGGAGAAAGCTCCGACCCACCCCAGTAGGCCTGGCAAGAGCCCCAAGAGGATGGGTGTCCACCACCTGCATCGCAAGGACAGCCTGACCCGTGCTCAAGAGCATGGAACCCTGCTGGACTGAGAGCCGGGGGGAGCGGATCTCCTCTCCCACGTCTCTCACCTCTAGACATGGCTCCAGTTTCCTCCAGGAGGGGAATTTCTGTACCCAGCAAAGTGGCCACTCCATCTGATCACTGCAGGGAGGTGTGAGGAAAACAGCTCCCCACCCTGGCAGAGATGCATATCTGTGTTGTGTAACTAGGAAACTCAAATCTGAATACCCAGAAGGCCTGTCTCTTCCCACCCGCCTGCCAGCGTGACCCAAATGGAGAGAGACGCCCTACCTCATGGGGGACCTTTTCTCCGAACCCACATCTTTCATACCATGGCAACCGACCGGGCGCCCACTATTATCCGGAGTGTTCCAAGGCCCCCCTGTCCCCCTCAGTCACTCACAGTGCCTAACCTCTGTCTGAGGTGAGGAAGTGATGAGACCCCCCACCACCTGCACCAAGGGCCCCTCTGGCTGTTTCTCTGCCGTAGCACTTTTGCTCCTCCTCATTCCTGGGTCCTGGTGCGGTGGCCTCAGCGTTCCCTGTGGGGTTTAGGACACCGCTTCCTGTCTGCTAGCTAGAGAAGCTGGGAATCATGACAAATCAGTGTTATCAGGAGGCTTAAAATGACTAGACTGCTAGAAGCATTAGCAGTGTTAGCTTGATCTGTGTTGTGCCGGCCGGCACAGGACATAGACTGACAGACCTGCGTAGGTTAGCCATTAGCAGTGAATCAGTACGACCTTCTGTCCAGGCCGGTCGCAGCTCTGTGCTGCAATTGTCTATGAAACATGGCCTCCCGAGTCTTGAGGAGTCGTCTTGCATCCTTTGCTGAGAGCAAATATCACACCCCCCAAATCAGCCACCTCCTCTTTGGAAATGCTCCACTAGCACCCACGGCGCCAAGTCCGCCAGCATGCAGACCACGGTGCCGCTCAGTCCGGATTGGTGTAATAATGTAAACCAAAGCTTCAGGTAGCCGGCTTGGCTCGTTGGTGGTGTTCAGACTTTCCTGAAAGGCACCTCTGGTCTGTAATCCTTTGTTGTGTATTGCTAACCAGACGAGAGAGTCCCTCCCCCCGGTGACTAGTATGCGGCTGGCTTACCTTGGATCCTTCACCAGTGCCCCCCCATCTGACTCAACACATGGAGGGAGGCAGCCTTCCCCGGCGGGCTCCCCTCCGCCCCCAGCTGCTCAGGGCCTTCCCACCTGCGTGTCCCGCCTCCCTTTAAGAGAAGCTCCGTCTGTCCGGCCGCAGGCACACAGCACAGGCACCATGCAAATCCGATCATTTCAGATGAAACTCGTGCCTAGGAATGTAAACGCGGCTTTAGCATCTGCCCCGTCTCCGCTGCCTCTACTTCACCAGGCTCGTTATTATTTTTGTTTTTTGTTTGTGTTTGAGTTTGATGTCTTGCTGTAGTGAAAAGTGTTGTTGGTGCTTTTTGAAGTTTATGTTCTGAGGTTTGTTTGCCATATTTGCCATTTCCCACTCTCCTGACTTTCTTGGTGCTGTTGTCACTTCTGGCATATGGGGTCCTGTGTTCGTGGAGACAGCCGGGGACCTGGAATGATTTCTCAGTTTTACCAGTTTACCATTTTTACAGTTTTTTTTTGGCGTTTTTCAATCTTGATGCCTTCAATTAAAGTAGACACACTCCAGTTGTGTGCTTGATGCTCACTGGCACGGTATCCTGCTGTCTGGATGTGTGATTATCACTGTGTGGGTCTGCTGCATGTGCCAGGACACAGACACCCAGATTCCAGTTTGGCTGCTCACAGGAACACACACATCAGGCTGCTTCCCCCAAAAAGCACCGTGGCCCCCGAATTCCCCCAAGAGGCTCTCTCCATCAGCCCCTACTTTCAATAATTCACCGGCATCTGCAGCCTGAGGGGCCGGATCACTTTCCCCCACACACACACACACATTTTTTTAGCTTGTAGTGTATTGATTCCCCCCCACTTCAAATAAAAAGATACTAATATAAGCTCATAATTAATAGTTCTAACAGACCTTTCTAATAAATAATGTAGACTTTTTATTTGGCTCTATATTAGGCTCCTGATGGCAGGAATAAGGAATCATTCGTCACTGCCCCACACATGGAAATGGGGCTTTTAAATACTTAATGGCGTAAGATGTTCTGGAAATAGCGCTCGCTTTGTTCCACACAGATTCAGGACGCCATTTCCTCCCTTCCACCTGTAAGAGGCACGTGTTCGGCTGTGAGGCCCTGTCATGGTGTGGTCTGCCTGTTCTAAACCAAGGTCACCTTCCCCATCCTTCCCCTGATTTGGGGGGCCACTTTGGCCCTTGAGGAGCTGCAGCGCGCCACACTTGATACACAGTAGAGCTCTGAAATGCCGTCAAAAAACAGCCGTGATGACACTGGGCGGTATGTGCACAAGTGAAAGGGAGGGTTGCAGCCATAGTGTGGGGTGCAGTGAGAGGCTGACCTCATCCCTTTTTCTGAAAACAGCCCCCTTGTCACCTTGAGCTCACCTTGCAACCCACAGCCCTGTGTCCCAGTGTACGTGCAGACCGGGAAGCTTATAGTCAGGACCGACTGGCGATGTACAGTCTCCCTGCTCTGAATGCGTTTGCTGTTCCATGACATTTCCTTCATTTACCCTGTAAACTTAGTAATGTTATTTCAATAATTTGTATTTTTTTTGTTGTTCTTTATGAGGTGTTCCTTGACATGAAAATTATTCATTATTGCTTTTGGGTGAAATAGTTGTTTTTCATCTCTGAGCACATCAGCTGACTACAGCTTCAGGTGAGCTCCTTGTGAGGTCTGTCTGTCTGTCTGTCTGTCTGTCTGTCTGCATCTGCGTGCGTGCACACCACTGATGGTGTCTCCATGGTACTCAGTGCTCTCCCTTGTGAGTAAGGGGACGAGTATTTTCTGTGCTCCGTCCTCCTCCTTGTGGGCCCGGGCACACGCACGCTTAGTGCCCGTTGGTGTGCTGTGACTGTTACCATGGAGATGTGGTGCTGTCATGTACTAGGGGGGTGGGGGTGGCTTTTGTTTCGGTCGATGTCTGTCTCCTTCCGTCCATACATGCTGTCCTGTTTCCATGGCAGTCATGCCGTCCTTAGATTCTCTCCCAGTCTCCATGATTTTGTAGCTGCACCCTGTGATTTTTATTTCTTCCCTGTACAAACTGAAAACTTAAAAAAAAAAAAAAAAACACAAAAAAAGACTGTTAAACCTGTACTAATTTTATTTTCTGAATTTGTAAACCAAGGATGTATATTTTAAAACAAATAAAACTATTTTAAATGTAACCCTATTGTCGTACCCCGGGGTTTTCTCTACATTCCTCGTTCTTGATGTTGACAAACAAATCACTCATCATACTGTGGTGTGTGAATTTTATACTTTTTCAGTTGAACTATGTGTTTTATTTTAGGAGAGAGAGGGCCCTACTGATCTATATATTAGCCGCTCAGATGCCCTCTGCTGAGAATATGGTGGAAGTGAAGGTCTGTCCTTAAAGGAGCAGTTACCCCAAACCTGAAGAAAGATATGTTTTAGAGTGGCTTTAGTGCCATCTATCCATCTAGGTCATTCAGCTGGGAGTTGCCTAGTTTTGTAGATATCAGCCGTAGAAATGTCAGTCTTCTCTCGAATATAATTGGACTGAATGGCATTCTTTCTGTGGTGATTAAAGCACAGATTTTGTAGTGAGCAGTTTAATATAGAGACTATTTTCTTAGCCCAAACTCCACACACCAATCGTATCACTGTACAGAAGACAAGCACGAGCACCCTGGTGATTGCCCCTTTAACTGGCAGCATAAGGTGTTGTATCAGATTAAACCTGGTAAAATGAGAACTGCGGTTAGGCTCTAGAGAAATGTAGCACACCTCAGATGTTCTCTGTTTAACTGGTGACTGTGAATAGGACATTAAGAATGTAAGATCAAGGAAGTTCTTGGGGGGAGGGGGGACTATTTCAAAGGTATGTGGATTGAGAAGCTTTACCAGCTTACTGCCTTCAGAACATCATCATGAGAATAAGGTGTGTAATGCCTGAATCCTGATGGCGCAGATAAAATAGGAACTGATGAAACAGGCCTTTGGTCATCAGCAGCCTTTTTTAAGGATGGTCTGGCTGTGTCTGTATGTGGCATCACACTGCTGTAAGCTGCAGCTCAACCTCCTGTTGCCAGCTGACAATCTGCCCCCTTTGCTCAGCCAGGTGAAAACCTGGTTTATTGGGTCCCAAACCTCCTGTTTGTGTCTTGACATGCCACAGCCAGCCTTGACATAATCCACTGCAGCCGAAAAGCCATATTTTTCCTTCATCCCACTTGGTAAAGAAACTGAGCAAATTTGTTATGCGAGGTGAGGATGCAAACTGTCTCGATGGGAACACCAACCTGATATATACCGTTAATTATACATGGTGTCTGCTGAATGGTTACAGCTTGAAAGGAACTATATAAAAATTAATTGAATTGAAATTGAAATTTCCTGCAATTGGTGTTGTGAGACAGCCTGGTGGGATGCTGGAACAGGTTCCACAGTTTCACCTGCTGACTGCAGGAGGGGCCACAACATCCTTTTGTTAAGAAAATGTCATCTAGTAGGGCATGACATTTCACTGAGATGAGTTGAGTATGAATATGAGGAGGGCGGAGCTGACATGCTTCGCTCACCCCTCACTCCAGTATGACTACCACTCTGGTCCAGGCTACCTGCACACTGAAGTACTTGCTGGAACTAATTATGCAAATCAGACAAATTCAGACACTGCTCTCCCTCAGTAATGAGGTCGCTGTCAGTTTAATGAGAAACCTTCATAAAGTTCAGTCCATCAAGACTGGCACGGTGAACTCAGTTAACTGCTGCAACTGCACCCCCTCAAGGCATGTTGGGCCAAGTATCCAACTCAAAGCTGTGGACCGTGGTCTGTTTGACTTTGGCCAGCTGAAATACTCTAGCTATATGGAAGAGAACTTATTCGGTCCCCTTTTCAGAGCTACTGAAATGTGTGTCACGTATGCTTTTTAGCAGCTAGTTAGCTTCAAAACGAAGCGGATTGTGGAAAAATCTGTGCAGAGAATCTTGATGGGAAGTTGCACTGCTGTGTTGTCATGGTAGTGGCTCATGGTTACCAAGATTTCTGGTGACTGTGCCTAACATGTTTTTGCGTAGGACTCTTGCTAATGATTCTCCAGAACAGGGATTCTGTGTTTCACGCTGCTATTACTCCTAAGGTCATGGTTTGGCATGACCCTGTGGATTGGATTGTGTCTCGTGATTTTCCAGCTGGGTTGATTTATGGCTGTGTTGCCATCATCTTTCTGAGGGAATATAAACATCTGGATAGGTTAAGCTATGTGGACCCTTGCCTAGTTCTTACAGGTGGCCCTGATGGGGTCAAAGGACAGGACTCAGGTGCACTTTGTCCGCTTACTTGTGGTACTGTGCTTATCAGTTACTTTATCTGTAGTGCCCCCTGGTGTTGAAATTAAATTCTCCCACAATTCTGTTACATCAATTGGCAGTTCCTCTTACACATTCATTGAGAACTAAATAAGTGCTTTATTCTGACATGGGACCATAACAACAGCCTTAATTAGGTGAGCTATCTGAGCATACATTTTAGCAGATATGTAAATTTTAAATATCTAATTATAAATACTGTACATCTTGAAAATAAATAGATTACAGAGTAGAGTAAGTCACTTGGTGTTCAAGGTTTGTGCCAGTTAAACAACTTCTATGTACAAGTGCTAAAGGTCATGCAGAGTGATTGGTTGCTCGCAGCAGGTGACTCTGTGATGTCACATCTCTGTCTCTGCTAGCAGGCTGTCGCCCAGGCCGGAGGTAACCAGGACCATCTGGGAGCTGGAGTCTGGAGGGCAGAAACACCAGATAAGACATGTCCTGACTCTGCACCATGGACATGCATGGAGCATGATGTTCCTGTGAGCTGTAGTGCGTGTCACCTTATGTCATCGGCCAACCTCCTCGGATACTGTGGGTCCAATTCCACCAAGCCTGAGTTTGCTAAAATAAGCAGACACGGCCAGGAAGGCCACTGCCGTCTGAGGTCGACTGCAGTGGTCTGGGAGTGGGGGCAGCCCAAGAGAGTCTTTTGTTGGCTTTAGGATAGCAGGAACGAGTTAAACTGGAAGCCAAGCAGAGAAGGGTACCACTGCCAGGCCGTCAACTGGAAGCCTTACAAGGAAGGCTGAGAAGACCTAAGGAAAGTCTGCCACCTTCTGATGACATCAGCCCCCAGCCACTGCAAAAAGTGAGTGAGCTTGAGGAGACCCTAGATGCAATAACATTCTTGCTCTCTAATGACCTCCTTGATAAGGATTAGCACAAAAGGTTCATGCACAGCCGCAGCCAATGCAGATACCTGATCTGAGCAGCCTCGTCTAAACTTAATTACGTGATGCCAATACCCACCGATAGAGGGCATTGTAGGTCTGGGTTAGAACTGGTTGCCAATTGATGCGACTGCAGAACTGAACTGTGGGGGTCCTTACTGCTGTGTGGGAGCCAGGTGGTCTTCTCCCTGGAAACTCCACCCACTCCCCGTGCCTCCCCCTCCTTGTCGTCATCCTCCTCACCCTCCGACAGCAGATCCGAGATCTGCTGCTGCAGCTCGGGGCTGATGGCGTTCTCAGCCAGCACTAACACCCGCAGGCAGGTGGGGTAGTTCTCCACCATGTCCAGGAAGATCTACGGGGGCACCAGGGCAACATCAGCAAGTTATCAATCATGCAATTCTCTATTTTTCTTACCTATGAATGCAATTTTTTTTTAAATTTGTTTCAAAGTTTGTAACTGTATTGTAAATATGCTTAGGCTGCATCAAACAGGTACAAGGTGGCATACACCCTCTCTTCAATGAGGAATGAACCAGTCATGTGTTATAGGAGTTCCCAACATTTTGTTGTTCACAGACTGGTCTACGTGGTTCGTAGGTTTGGTGGATCGATTGCCGATTTCATAATTTTTCCCTTTCTAACCCCCCAAAAATCAAACAGAACATTTGTGTGTGAGAGGTCATAAAAACTTCAAAATATAGTTTATTTTTGGAATTTAACCAACTCCTCCTCTGGGTGTTGGAAACCCCTGTTGTATTACACTAACAGCATAGCCACTGACAGGACAGATTATGATCTGTGTTCTCTGTGGATCAGAAGCAGTTAATTCTGCCACTAGATGGGGGTTAGAAAGTCACCTTAACTGATGGGGCAGCCGTGGAGCTGTATATCCAGTGACTGCTGCTGGCCTGAGTTTCAGCTGACAGTCTCAAAAGAGGTCGTGGGCATTGGAGCTGTGTGCAACCTGAAGATCTCTTCAAAGTCTGGTGCTGTCTGATTTTCCTTACTGCACATATACCTTCTGCTTGGTCCATTAATTCTTTTTATATGTTATTTTTTTTCAGGACATCATTGTTTATAAAACGTATTTACACTATGTTTGCTTGTCCATACTGTGTCCTGTTTTGCCCTTGTTCTGCACTATATGTTTTTGTGTGCATTTTATGTACCTCGCTACTGAATGCAAAAGAACTTCCCCCGGATCAATAATGTTTCTTACATTACACAGAGTTGAGTGGGTTCTGAATCCAGGTGATGAGCACAAATATATTTACACTCTTTAGTATCCACAGTGAACCATTAATTTATTAAAGAAGCATGCAGTTCCCACTGTAAATCGCTATTTTCACAGCAAATGAGATTGAGGTCGAGGGTCAGTCTTGAGAAGAGGCACCCTGGATAGTTAAAGTGTGCTTGGATAAAAGAGCGAGTTGTCTTTGACTTTGATGCAGTTGCCCGGAGCTCCATTCTACCCCCAGCTGTTCTGTCTCATTTATGTGTACATGGGAAACCTCCTGCGGGAAAAGCTGATCATCTCCCTAATTGGACTGTCAGGAGACATGTTCAGTTCCTAATTTACCTATATGGTGATTTCATGGCACATGCTGCCACCTTGTGGTTGGTAATAAGATGTACATCACTCAGGGTCTATTATGCTCAGTTACTTCACAAGGATTTATTTTTTTGTTCAAAGCATTGTACAAAGATGGGTACTTTATTAAAATTATTTGGGTCAAATGCCTCACTAACAGGTGTTACTGACAGTCCTTCATGGAATACCAACTCGCAGTCCATGTCCCTAAACACCTCTCCATCGCTCTATTTGCGTAGGCTGGCACACATAGACAAACATATATAATTCTCCTGGCAGAAATAACAGAGTCTGCCTGACAGTTGATTTGCGTGTCATAGCACCAGTGCTCTCCTTTTATATGAAATGCACTTGAGCCCAATGAGTAGACAGTCACAATGTAAGTAATGTGTTTGCCTATTGATAGGCAGGACTTAAAATCATGCATTCATAAATTTTCCAGGAGTCATGGGGGTCCAGAGCCTATCCCAGAGAATATCCTATCCAACCCATTGTAGGGCACACCCACCATTCACACCTATGGACAATTTTCCTTAAATGTTTTTAATAAAGCACCCTGACAGTAAATTATGAAATTAACATTCTGCCGATTATTCGTAAAACTGACCTGTGCAGACTGGTTCGTTAGACTGGTGCCCTCCAAGTCCAGCACCTCCAGGGTTCTGCTGGACGCCACGGCCACTGCCAGCATCCCTGCAATCTGGTCTCCTATGAACAAAGCAAATACAACTGACCTTACCGAAACGGTAGCACATGATAACATGAAAGAACCTTTTAGTCAAAGAATGGAGACAGTCTGTGGTCCACATGAGGGGGAGAGTAAAAGGGCCAGATGGCCAAATAACGCAAATCTGCAACTGGGATCGCATCCGGACACTGACTCACGGAGATAGAGACGGATACGGTTGGATATTTCTTCAGTTATCAAGACAGGTTCACAACCTTATGATTCATTTATGTATCATCACAATTCCCCATAAGATGATATAAAGGTGCTTTTCTCAAATTTAAACAGTATCAGGTTAGAGTTGGGTGCCCAAGCACTTCGTTTTTGAAGATGCTGTGATTTGATTCTTACCCAGGGGATTGTAGTCCAGATTCAGGACCCGGAGCTGGGAGCTGTGGGCCACGGCAATGGCCAGCCTCGCCCAGCCTTTGCCTGTGATGGCTGGGTTCGCGCTGAGAGTCAGCTCCCTCAGACCTGAGAAGAGGTTAGAAGCCATTATGCCTTTCCTAGGAAGAAGGTCTGAGTATCTATGAGGTCTCTACCTAGCAGTAATATACAAAACGTACCCAAGTATGTTCCTTGAAGCAAATGAACTATAACTTTTGTTTCGGTATCAGAATGTAAGCAGACTTTTTATACTACAAGCAAACAACCCCACGAAGCGAAGAATGAGGTGGGTTATGCATCATCTTGTGCAATTTCCTGCCTTGGGTGAGCTAGTGCTTCCGATCATGTGTGATATGCCAAGTGATGACAAAATCAGAGTCATCTTTCAGTTTTAAAATTCATTTTTGTCTTAGAGGTGGGGTAGTACAAGTCAACTGAAGTACTAAATTAGTGACTCACCTGCAGTACCAAGGAGAACTTCAAACCAGCCACCTGGGGTTAATTAAATCACAATGGCAGTATTCGGCAGAGGCTCTTATTTTTATGCTCATAAGTAAGAATAACTTGAAGGTGAATGTTTGTATCGGTATGTCAGTAAAGTCTAAATACATGAACCTGTGACAAAGAGCTAAAAAAAGACGGGGAAGAGATCGATACACTATCCGGACACCTGGGATTCCTGCCTGTTTTGGCCAGGTGGTGTACAGAGGAGTGCCAGAGCTGCACTCACACTGACAGTATCTGATGAGTGAAAATACAGCCCACACTGACGATACACATATCAGATCTGGTGTCGAGATTGGTGGGGAGGTCCTGCTTTATGTAAGAAGTACAGCGAATCTGCATTCACAGCTCTGAGATATATTTTACAAGTTTTACTTACCTTTTTTGAATAAGTTTCCAAGAAAAAATGTTTCTGTGATGTCATAAAATGCCTACTATGTGGCTTGGACAAATACAGCCATGATACAGAATTTACAGCTGTAGGACTAAATATTAGTGATTGTAGTCTAGTCAGAAAATTAAAGTGTTCCGTTACAGCATGCTGCATCTTAACATAAGCGGCCGTGTATTTTTAGCGAAAAGAAAGAGGGAGATGTCCTGTGAGAGTAAAGCCCGTGGGGAGCCGATTAGTCACCATCTCTTTGAAGAAAGAGACCGGCCTCCTGCAAGCTTTCTGTACTGCTGCTGCTTTGCGTTCTGCGTTGTTCTCTGTCGTTTGCCCGTAACATGATGAATGGTCCTTATCTCGCTGTACGCTGTTCTGAGGAAGGCGATCCTATACTCACATACGGTTTATACTATATCTTACCGGGTGAATGGGGGAGCTGCAGATTACCTGATTTCGCCCCGTCGGGAGGGAGCATGCCGCAGATGAGCTGCACGGCTTCGTCTCCCAGCATGCAGTCTCCCAGGTCCAAAGAAACCAGCGACGGGTGCGTCGACAGAGCCGAGTTTAGAGCGACCAGACCGGCGTCCAGCAGCGGGCTGCCGTGCAGGCTGTGGAAGAAGTAGCAGCGGAGGCATTGCTACAAGGCTACAAACTGCATTAATTTGTACCACCAGATATTAATGCAGCATAACTGAATTTTCTCTGGAGGAGTCCGTGCTGCTAGTAAACTTTAAGTGGCAATACAGTCACGCAAACGCCGTCTTGCCGAGCGCTGGAATTGCTAGCTATGTATAATTATGCAAATTATATCTTATATACCAGGAAAACATGTACTCATAGAGTTTTAAGTGGTTTGCGGCTTTTATGAACTATATGCAATAACTGACAAACCCCGGTGTGCTCTAAGCTTACATGGAACGAGACTATCCCAACAAATTTTAAAGTCGTTTATTATTATTATTATTATTATTATTAGTAGTAGTAGTAGTAGTAGTGGCACGTAGTAGTAGTAGTAATATTAAATGTTGAAATAGTCTGGATTGTTCCTCAGAGGCTGCTGCCCTGACTTTTTAAAGTTGCCGATGACCGGTGTGAGTCACATAAATGCAGTATTTCTATAGGATGCAGGATCAGGTTACTGCCAAGGATGCGGCGCAGTGCCTTGGAGTACATGCACGTTGAATGGATAGTTTATTATAACAATTTTTATTCTTCTTCTTCTTATTATTATTATTATTATTATTAACAACGAAACAGCAAAATCAATAATAATCATCGCACTTACAACAAAGTCTGAACGGATCGGTTGGTCTTGAGGGCATCGGCCAGCTGCTTCACCCGACCGATGCTAGACACCACACCGAGGTTGAGATTGAGCTGCGCCAAGGAGTGGGAGTCTGCGACCCCGCGGCAGACCCGTCCGAAGTCGCGGTCCGAGAGCTGGCAGCCCCGCACCGACAGCAGCCGCACGCTGTTCTCCTTCAGGCTGTCGCAGATATCCTTAATTTCAGCCCCCGAGAGCGCCTCTCCGGTTATCTGAATAGAGCCGGGTAGCATTTCGCGCGAAGGTGGCTAACCCTTCATTAAAAAATGGAGACCGACTTAAGAGAGAATTGGAAGAGGTATCAAAACCAATCGTATGTATTTAAAGTGATCAAAAGGTACTGCCGAGCCCACACGGAGATGGGGAAACCGGCGATTATCCTCCCAGCTAAAGTAGCAAGTCACACGCGTCTTATTATAAGCTATTATAGAGAACGAATCTGTGTTTCCCGCCTTCCTCCTGGTTTCTGACGGACTATCGATCTGTTAGATGCTGAAACGCTCAAAGTGAGCAAACCGGCTGCATTCATCGTTTTAAGACGCAGATCGATCCATACGCGGGCATCTTTGTGGCTCCCGTATAAAATAATCGGGGACACGCCGCTGGTTCGGGTTGAGCCGCGCACCGACTTGTCCCTGAATTATTAATAAATGTGTGATGCAGTTTATGCTATGCGGGGGGCTTGCTAACGCCGCTGCAGGAATAAGGGGACGATGCGCGTCTCCCTCTGTCCGTCCAGCCCGGTTCACATGCGAGTCATGCTCCACGCGCCGGCCTTTAAAGCTGGGACGCTCGCGGTTTGTTTGCATCCGCTGCAGGTGTCGGTTACTATGGACACCCCATCTCAATGTCAACCCTCCCTTAAAACGCGAGATAACGATATATGTCGCTTCTCGTGGTAAATTGAGCTTTCTGTCACACGAATAAAAAAAGGGCTTTGGCCGATCTGCAGGGACTGCACTATTTCATTTCACGTCTGTAGTGAAATACATCCTACCCATTTGTCTGGAAGTGCCGCAAACCGGTAGGAGACACGGTGCCGGGCTCTGAGTGAGCTTCTAGGGAACAACGAGGAGCGGTGGCTGGAAGGACAGGAGGCAGCTATCGGGTGCGATTAGTCACGCCTGGCCATACATAGAGTCTTTAAGTGATTATTTTCTGGGCACCCCATACTATTAAAATGTCTGTCACCGTTCCCTTAGTTTAATGGCATAAACCAAGAGTTTTGCCTTTCTCCGTTACGGTTCCCAGCAAAATATGCGCACGTAGGGTATGAACCGTTAAATAAGACTTGCATCGACTGTCTCGGGGTCGGAGACATCGGCACACAATAATCCAATTAATAATAAATCCCAATAGGCTTTCACAATAGGGCCTTTGGCTCTGCGGGGGGCGAGGCGTCAGGTTGAGAGGTGTAAGCGGAGCCCGAAGCCCATCTTGTCAGTGTCTTTTTACCTATTGTACAGAAGGAAACGTTTTGACACCGACCTTTTCCCGACCCCGGCGAGTGGGTACAAAGGGGCTTAAATGTTGACTTGAGGTCCCATATTTGAAAAGCAAAACGAGTCGGTAACAGCATAATAAAAATTTCACCTATTAATTATGTCTTCCTCTGGGTGAAAGACCGTTTCATTTGTCGTCGGATGGTTTAATTGGGCCCCACACTGCACAAAATTAAGACGCACCCGAGTAGATTGCATGTATGTAGTGAGGTCTCGTGCAGAGACTGTCCGAGGTTACTGCCCTTAAACCATGGGTCGGGTTTATAGTATGAAACTATGAAACGGAGCTGAGTGCACGGCGGTTACCACGTATAGTCCATAAAGAGTGCAAAATGCATTTTATGAAGTAACAACTAGTGTTGTGCAATATGTTCATACAAGGTATCAGCTCCCGAAAAAAGAAAAAAAAAGCCTCCTGTACCAACTTATCTGTAATCTAATTAGCTTCGTTGTAACCTTTAACAGGTTATACTATATAAGAAATGCATCTTTGACATTTTAAAATGACGTTTTAAAATTAAAATTTGTTTCCAAGTACTACAATGAGGTGGTAAGAAAAAAAACGAGGACTGAGTTCAGTAGACTTTATTACACCATGTCTCTCTCTCGCTGTCTCACACATACATATTATGTGTGTGTGTGTATATATACACACACATACACACATATATATACACACACATACACACATATATATACACACGCACGCACACATGTACAAAAGTAAAGAATGAGCATGGAACCAGTGCAACCCCCCAATCTGCTGTGTAGAAACATGTAGAAACCAAAACCGAGAAGCAAACCTTTTTCACCGAAACTCAAAATTTAAGACTGACCTACCATGAAATTTATACTGTGGAAAGCAAATAATAGATTCCTAAATTGTCTATCCCTTTAACAGAGCAGCTGTGACATCCGTCCTTCATTGCCTCATATCATTGTTTCCCATAAACACAAGAAAACTATATCAAAGCCTGACAAGCCAGAGACATTCAGTCATGCCCAATCTCCCAAAAAGTGCTTAGCCAGAGTCTTCCCTCTATCTGACAGAAACCTACTTTATTTTAAAAACAAAAGCTTTCCCCATTGGACACAGAGTGGACGGATGGGTTCCAGGCCAGCTGTGAGCTGTCATAACGAGCATGTTTGTGCACAGTCATGTTAGTGTTTACACTTCATGTCCAAGACAGGATGGGTAAAAAAGGAGCTCACCACGAGTTAACTGAAAGCCATCCTACAAAGACACATACTCGCCAGTGTGTGCTTTCAAGACATGGAAGAAGCGTCGCTTCACGGAAAGACCACTGTGACAGTCAGGGTCTGAGGGTGTATACGTCAATTCATATTCCTCTGGCATTAATAAACAAAGATTATAGCCCGGGGAATGGCAGTCCTTGCCAGGTCACACAGTCACTGTGCCTGTAAGGAAATGCCGAGGGACTTGACCGTGTTGTTCACCAGGTGGGTTGCCACATCGGGCAGATCTCTAGCCACCCTCTGAATGGGGGGGACATTGGGTCCTTCCAGGGTGTCCAGGATACCTTGGGGGCAAAAGCAAAAATCATGGATTGCACCTTTAGCAAATTATCTTCAGCTAACAAAATTAAGACTCAATCAAGCTGCCCTAATGTGACAACATTCATTACTATAATAAAACAGCCCCAAGGTACTTCAGCAATTAGCACACTCTTAAATTAGATTTGGGGTCTTTAATTTAATTACTTAAGGTTTGCAATCCTCTCCGCTTCAACTTGTACTGTAAAAATTGTAGGACTCAATAACCTTGCTTTTGCAAGGTCACTACAGTTAAATTCAAGTTGGTGGGGCAGGAAGTCTCCATACCTTCGACAATCTTGTGGTAGGTGAAATGCAGGTACAGCAGGAAAAGCATATGCAGAGTAGCCAGAGTCCCACAGAGGATGAGACGCGGCGTCTGGCCCACGGTGCGAGAGATCAGAACACCCACCTGTGAGGAGAGAGGTCAGTACATAGGACCATAGAGGGTCGGCGAATCACGGCCTGGTGTGCCACCTCACCATCCGAAGAGTTGAGAGTCCGCCGACCGCGAGCCACAGCACGTAGAAGAGCCAGTGAAAGTGGACATTGTAAGTGACGAAGAGGACCACACAGTGACCAAACAAGCCATAACCCTGTGAGACAGAGGGGATGACTCATGGCGTAAGCACGTAGCTTCTTGTGTCACCGGTTTAATGACGACTGCATACACACCAGCAGGGACAGCATTTGCAGCATGGTGATCTGGGCGTTACACAGGTAGGCAAGGAAGAAGATGAAGGAGGAGATTCCCAGCCAATAGCCGAAGCAAGTGCCGATGGCTGTGCCCATCAGTGTGCCCTCTCTCTGGGGGAGGAGGACAGGTTAGGCAGGGTGGTGAAAATAGTAATGGGTGCAGTCTCCAGAGCATCTGGGGTGGAAGATCAATCCAGATGGTTCAGTCTAGCTGCTTTATGGAATCGGCCACTTACAATCACAGTCCCAGATGTCTTCATGCCATGCAGCAGGATAGCAACAAGCGTGAAGACCAGCATCATGGGTCCATAAAGCTCCCCCGCTACCTTCTGTGGGTAGACAAATGGCAGCGTGCATACTTCACCTCGCCACCTTGCAGTGCCACCCAGATGAGGAGCAGACACATCTGCTGCCAATACAGAAGCTCAGACATAGCCAACATGGCCACCCACCTGAGGGAAGTTGATCATCCTGACAGGAATCATGGACTCAATCAACCTGGGGGGAGAGGAAACCGGAAGGTAAGAAACAGCGCAAGAACACCACCAGAAAAGCTGGAAGCAGGATGGGAAAACACGAGAGTCACCAAGCCAGCAGAGGTAGGTCCCATGTGCGCACCTGTTTCTCACTTGGATGGGCTCCACGTCAAAGTAGGGTCTGAGAATATCGATGTTTGCGTAGAGGTTGAAGGCCTTCGACGCCTGCCTCTTTCCCGCCTGCCACACCTGAGGGGACAAATGTGAGATGCGTCTACATGCTAGTTTGGTTCTTGAGGTTTTAGGCAGATTCCCATATTTAAAGTTGCCTGATATCACTGCCTTGTGCTCATTCACTTATGATAATATAAACTACTAAAAAGCTGCAAGGTGAAACACTGAGACAGCAGGGAAGTGAGTTAATCTGCTTTTCAGTCAAGGACCTTAAATTTAGACACAGTATCCACATTTTTTTCTTGGTGGTGATGCCTGGTAAAGCAGTACTGAAGGCTAATGTAATTTATTTATGTAATTACAGAGAAAAAATTTTAATGAGTTTCCGTGGTTGACAATAAAAACTAAAGGACCGAATGTGTCAGAAGATTTATTAACTTATCAACAATGGCAAATAGGGTAGAGGTACCAGTTATTTTTCCATTAATGACTTTAGAGAAACACCATTGTCTAGCCTCGCTTAATTCTGAATTGTGGATACGACATCTCTATCTATTGTTGTTGTTATTGTTATGACCACATCTGAAGTTTAGTTTTTCTCTACTTGTGCTCATGCATTCTCACTCCTGACAGCTACAGTATTTCTGTTTGCCAGAGAGAGATGTCAAATTAACAGGTGTTATAGCATTAGAGATCTGAATTTTAGGGTATATCCTCAGAGTCATACGTTTCGCTTTGCGACATGGATAAAATTGCCAGAATGATAGTTAGGGCTGCCACTCATCTAGGATTTTCCAGGACCACCTTGGATTTTGGTCTTCTGTCCTGGAAAAAACTAATTTCATTTCAGGACACAGAATGCCCCAGAATCTGAGCCTTTTCTATATGTGTATTAACAACACTCATATTCAGTCAGAGCTATAGATTAATAGAAAGAGACCATACTATGTCTTTTTAGCCAATGAAATATACTCAAAGAATGAATACTGTGTCTTTAGCCCATCAATCAATTTCATGACAAGGCACACTCTACACATGCGCTGCATAGTTGATGATGATTGCAGCATCGTGCACTGTCGCCACGCTCAAAGATTGGGTTAGCAAAAAAATAAGTTACATTGAAAATGGGTGAAACAGACGAGGAGGATTCATTACAGATATTGAAACACACATCAAATGTAATTAGCCATGGCATGTTTTAAGTGCAGGAATTCCACAAAGCCAGCCAGCCAGTAGGAGCTTCCAGCATGCACTGAAGCCAACGGTATTTCAAGAAATGCTTAGGTTTATGTAATACATGTTGCTTTATTTGGCCTTCATAAAAAACTTTTGGTGCCCACTGATTTTTGTTTAAGTTGTCCACACACATTTATTAAGGGGCCGAGCTAATTCATTTTAATTATTTCAGTGATGTAGAGACCAGTTCAATTGAGATGTAAAAACAGTAATTGATGGAAACTGTGTTAATAAAAATATTGATGCAGACTACATTTTTTGTAGTTTTTTGTAGCTTAAATATATAAGTACAGCCTACTTGTTACAATACATTTCAAAACTATTATTTTACGTAAAAACTGTAAAGGTGTAAGTTGTGGGGTCATAACTAATAGAATAAGCTATTATGCTACAGAATAAATAACCAATTATCTATGTATTAAAAATACTAGAAATTACACTGCCATGTAGGATTATAATAGCCCTATCAAACAGACCTAAACAAATCTTTAGAATGGTGTTGCTATGTGCAATATTTTTGGTCAATAACTGGGTGTCCGGGAATTTTACAGGACTAAGGTGGCAACCCTTAACAGAGCACTGTCAAAAAAAAAAAGTGGTCAGACAGAGCTAGATCCCTAACATCAGCAGTAAGAATACTGAGAGTTTTACAGATAAACCACGCCACCCTTTCTCCTCCAAACAGGCTCACCTCGTCTGCCACCTGGCGCCCCAGCTGCCCCTTGAAGCCCTTCATCCCCAGGAATTCCCCGTCATCCCCGGTATCTTCCTCGGTAGCGGCCGCCTCTGCCGCCACCTCCTCTTCCTCCTTCATGCGCTGGTGCATCTCACCCATATCCTCGAAGCTGGAGCCGGACGTATCGTCCATGTTCTCCATGTCAATCACAGCTGAACCGCTGCCCTTAGAAACCAGGTGACCCAGTTACACGGCATTGTACAATACAAAACCATAACCGGCGCGCTGGATGAGTAGCCCCCCGACCAGCGGAATTGTTTTCGAGTCCGTCTGCTTCCGCCCGATCGGGCTTAAGAGACGTTGAACTTCTGCTTGTGATGATCTAATGTAATGCTACAATATAATATAATGCGGCGGGGATCGAGGATTTATGTTTGCCCGGAAGTCGGAGTGGCCTGAGAAAGACAACAGGCTTTAAAAGCACATATCGTCGTGCGAATCGGTGTCTGGGCCCCATTAAAGTGACATGCAGAGGATGAATCGCGGCGGCGGACGCCGGGCAACGAGGCGGCCAGGTGTGTTCATAGGGGCTCCTACCTGGATCAGGTTGTCATCAAAGCCGCCCCACGGTTCCGCGTTCGTGTTTTTGTTCCCATCGGACGCAGACATCATCTCTCAAGGAAGGCGGCAGTTCCCGTGCAGTAAACGACGTAAATCTGGCACTTTAGGTCCAGTACTCGGGCAAATCTTTAACGATCTATCCGGCTAACACGACAGGGTGAACCCGTTCGCTGTGTCCAGGTGACTCCCTGAGTTCGAGTTAGTTAGCATTAGCGGCGGAGCTCCGCGACCGTGAGACGTGGAATCAAGCGAACTATCGCGAGATCGAGTCACGTCCGCGAACGTGAAATCATCGGTTTTGTGGATTGCGTCACCAATTCCCTTTTGCTGTCCGAGTTATCACTGTATACGAAAAAGGCATCTACTTACTCACAGAAAATCTCATCGATGATAATTTTAACATCAGCTAGTCTATTGAGGACTGTGTGAATGATGCCCAGTGTCATATAATTTGGTCAAAGATTGCCAATCTTAGCTGTTTTTTGGGGGGTTGGGTGGGTCGTAATGTATTTTTAGGTTACATGCCCTTGTGATGGGTGTAATATGTTAAAAACAATTTGTCATGTCTTATCAAGAAACAAATATTTCAATGCGTTCTGGAAACTTTACTATTAAAGTATTGGTACATCTGGATATTATACCTACTAGAGCTTTTATGACAAACCATTTTAATTCCATAGGCATCAGTATAGAGATGCCCCCCCCCCTCCTTTGCAGCTATAACAGCTGCCACTCTGCTAGGAAGGGTTTAGACAAGTTCATGGAGTGTGTCTGTGGAAATTTTTGCCCATTTATTCAGAAAAGCATTTGTGAGGTCGGGCAGTGATGTTGGATGTGAAGATTTGGCTTGCAATCTCCATTCTAGTTTATCCCAAAAGTGTTTGATTGGGGTTTAGGTCACGGCTCTATGCGGGCCAGTCAAATTCTCCCACACCAAACTCACCCAACCATGTCTTTATGGACCTTGCTTTGTGTACTGGGGCACAGTCATGCTGGAAAAGAAAAAGGCCTTTCTCAGACTGTTCCAACAAAGTTGGAAGCATAAATTGTCCAAAATGTCTTGGTATGGTGAAGCAGGGTTCCCTTCACTGAAACTAAGGGGCCCAGCCCAAACCCTAAAAAACAACTCCATACCATTGACCCTTCTCCACCAAATTTTACAGTTAGCACAATGCAGTCAGGCAGGTAATGTTCTCCTGGCATCACTCCACAGAACACATTTCCACTGCTCCAAAGTCCAGTGGCAGCGTGCTTTACACCACTCCATCCGACGCTTGGCATTGTACTTGGTGATATGAGGCTTACATGAGGCATTCAGTTTTTCAGCAGGGGTTAATGCCAAAGGAAGTTTGGAACTCTGGAGTTGAGTCAACAGGACGTTGGCAACTTTTACGCATTATGCACCCTCAGCCCTCTGCGACCCCACTCTGTTACTGTACGTGGTCTACCACTTCATGATCAGTTTCTGTTGTCCCCAAATACTTCCACTTTGCAATAATACCACTTACAGTTGACTGTGGAATATCTAGCATGGAAGAAATTCAGAGCATGGGAAGAAATATGGTTTCCTATGGAAGTATCACACTTGAATTCACTGAGCTCTTCAGAATGACCCATTCTTTTACAAATGTTTGTGATCCTAACTGCACGGCTAGGCGCTTGATTTTATACACCTGTGGCAATGGATCTGAATAAAACACCTGAATTCAACGATTAAAAGGTGTGTCCCAATACTTTTGTCCATATAGTGTATCTGGCTGAGTGGACACTCAAGTGTTGTTCATTTAACTAACTGTCCTTGTGTCCCTGAGATGGGATGGGACCTTAAGTCTATATCTATAGATTAGGGGTCCCCAATATTTTGATGTCTTTGGACGTAGTGCGAGAACTTCATGGACTGGTTAACAGGGGAGGGGAGGACACGGCATTTTATTTTTCAGAGCGATAAACAGGGAGATCATGTAATATAAGGAACTGGTGGTAACTCTAACCCCAACGTTCAGCGTCCCGCTGGTATACAGGTTCTAGGAAATATAACACAGAGGAGACATATTATTAAAGAATCTGCCTTTCAACCTGTCGCTCGTACACTAACTATATTCAGTCTTAAAACTATTTTCTTTAACTTATGCGAGCTACCTACACATTATTCACCCTCAAATGGCGTCAAATTTTTCGGTCACACACACGCATCGGCACGTGGGTACTACGTCACACAGCGAAGTAGAAAGATGGCGACGCCTATGAGCAACGTGGAGGAGCTTCGAAATAGAGTCATTTTGAACGAATTTGGTGTTAGAAATGTAAGCCGTTTAGTGCTGGGTGATGTAGAAACGTTTCGCACTGTAAAAAATTTCAGGCTTAACTTTTATCTAATTGCCGATATTTTTTACAGCGAGTGCTTGGAAACAGTAATTCAAGAGTTGTCGAGCTTCTTAAATTGTATTCCCCTTTAAACAGGTAGTGTTTAAAGTTATCGGACGTCGTTCAGTTGGTACGACTGTCGCACCAGCGTAAAGTAGGATTAGGAATTATCACGTTGCATTTATATATTTAGCAGGCGCTTTTGTCCGCAGCGACCTACAAGCTGAATCACAGTGCATACAGTACCGTTTGTTTGCGGGCGGGCGTTTAAGACATCAGGCGTGGTGTGTTCCTCTGCTTGGTTTTTAGGTGTTATGTGTTTTGCATATTACCGTCAGCTGAGCTTTGAGCGTTTGGCCTATATGCGCTTACCTGCTGAACCGTGCAGACACTTTGAGGGGCAGGTGCTCGATCGGTAAAATTTTCGGACCTCCGTTAAACTTGAGTGATCGTAAGTGATCAAAAAGGGGTACTTGGAACCTCAAAAGTGGATTGCTCTCAGTCCGTTGTGCAAAGTGGGGCAGGTGCTCAAGCACACAAGTCCGTCCACCCCCGCCGCACACATCTGTACCACGTTGCATAATGATGTCTGTCGTTTTTCCAGGTCCACACCACGGACTTTCCTGGTAATTATCCGGGTTACGACGACACCTGGAACCTTAAGAAGTTCCAAAAGGCAAGTCAATTTAGTGCTCGAGAAAGTTTCCACTGAAAACCGTTTGAAACGAACTGTAATGTGTGTCTGTGCTTCTGCATCGTAGAAGTTCAAAATCGATATCATTCAGATGGAAGAAAATTCTATGGAGTTTGATATGGTGGGAATAGACGCTGCCATCGCTAATGCTTTTAGGCGCATATTACTGGCAGAGGTAAGAACGAAAGTTATGGGCTTATTACTACTCTTTCAAAGCGATTAGTCTACCGTACTTTTAAATAATAATAATAATAATAACAACCGTAAATGTACAGTAAAATTAGACGTTTGCTCTTTCTCTGCTGATCTTGTCGAGGTTCCCACAATGGCTGTGGAGAAAGTATTTGTATACAACAACACTTCCATCATTCAGGATGAGATTCTGGCCCACAGGCTAGGTCTGGTGCCCATTAGAGCCGACCCCCGACTGTTCGAGTATCGAAATGCAGGTCAGCTTCTTGATATGCCTTGTCTTGTTTTACTTTGTGTGTTTGCTTGCACTGCTCAGGAAGTGGCTGATGCAATCTCCTTGTGCTGTCATGTACAATGACAATAGAATATTGAATCTAGCCCTGTGTGAATTAACCCCAAATTTTCTATTTGTGGATGTCTGTGTGAGAGAGTTGACATTGATTATTTTAATCAGACGACGAAGAAGGCACAGAGATTGACACAATTCAGCTCCAGCTGAAGGTGAAGTGTACCAGAAACCCAAGGGCCCCCAGGGACTCCTCTGACCCCAGAGAACTGTACATTAACCACATGGGTATGTCACATTACTTGACCTGCCTGGGGTAGGGAAATTTGTTTGTTTATTTATTTCTAACTTTCTGTGTCCTGATTTCTTTCTGCCCCAGTGTACTCCAGAGACATCAAGTGGGTCGCTATAGGAAACCAGGCTGACGTTTTTGGGGAGGCCGGTATCGCCCCAGTGCATGGTGACATCCTCCTAGCACAGCTGCGGCCAGGACAGGAGCTAGACATAGTCATGCACTGTGTAAAGGGCACTGGTGAGACACAAATAGATGAAGCTGAGCTTTTTAGGTGATCAAATGTTAATAACTGGCCTAAGTGCAATTTCCATGCTATTGTTAGGGTCATGATCTCTCTCATACCCTTGTTCATTTGTTGCACACATGACCTGAGAAAAGCACACAGTAGCATCCTGAGTCTCTCTGGCATGTTTTGAAGGTAAGGACCATGCCAAGTTCTCCCCAGTTGCCACGGCCAGTTATAGACTTCTTCCAGAGATCACCCTTACAGAGCCAGTGAAAGGGGAGAAAGCTGAGAGACTGAAACGCTGCTTTTCCCCTGGAGTCATTGAGGTGGAGCATGTCGAAGGTAGGCCTGTGCTGATTAGCTCCTTCTGGTGCGGTATTGAAGTCTGTTCTGTGACAACGTCACAAAGCAGTCCTCTTGTCTGCTTGCAGGGATGCCAGTTGCCAGGGTAGTGAACAGCCGCTTGGACACGTGCAGCCGGGAGGTCCTCCGGCACGATGACCTGAAGAACGTGGTGAAGCTGGGAAGAGTCCGAGATCATTTTATTTGTACGTCCAGCCTTCCCATGCAAGTGCCCTGTGGGTTAATGATGCAGGTTATTTTTGTGGTGATTGTCCAAAGCTGTCCTCTAAATATGTTCAAACAAGGATGCTCAACTTTTGTGTGTGTGTGTGTGCTTAATATTATGTAGTGGCTGTATATGCAGGTGTGTATCAGTATGCCACATGGTAAACTGCTCTGACCTGGATCTCATCTACCTTGCAGTTTCAGTGGAATCCACTGGTATCCTGGCTCCAGATGTTCTGGTCTGTGAAGCTATTAATCTCCTCATGGGGAAGTGCCGGAAGTTCCTTCAGGAGCTGGATGCTGTGGAAATGGAATGATGGGACAGGGGATGTGATGAACAAGGCCCTCCCTGAAATTCCCGGGAAGCATCTGCGTATGAAGTTTGTGTACCTGTGGTGACAGGTAGTGTCCCTATCCACACAGATGGATTTTCTGTTAACTTCTGCAAAAATGAGATTTTGTTTTGCTTTTTGCTATGGAAATGCAGAGTAAGTTGTAACTGTAATTGAGAAAATATTTATTTAATGGGAAAACAGCATTGTGCTACATTTTGGAAGGATGTGTCTATATATACATCGGTTTATTTTGTAATAAATCTTTATAGAATCATTTTGTTGACAGTAATTTCCTGGGATGATATGAAGTGGCTGTGTCATGCATCACTTTTTTTTTTTTTTAATTGATGTACAGTATTTGTAGTTGTATAGTACTGCTAAGTGAATGGCCAAGCATACAGACTGAGAAATAGTGCCAGACGTGTGATAAGTGAATGTAATGCTGAGTTTTTTTTGCCAAGCATGGAATGCTTGCAACTTAGATATTGTATGTTTGTACCCGTGGTCACGTTTTAAGCCACGTTTTAAGACGCATACATCTGGTACAAAGGACCCAGGGTGTATTTAGAATGGTTTGGTCATATGCTCACTGTTCCCTATATATGAAGATCTGTGTAACTCACTATATGGAGAATTAGTCAGTGAAACAAGACAGTTTTGGACAGTACGATGCAGGACTCATTATATTGGTATCCCAGCAACCTCTGACAATTGACATTTGTGAATAGTAAAACATGGAATAAAGGAGATGGTTTATACGGATATCTAAGCCTGTAATTTTATTTTAAATTTATCATATTATTACAATGTCCACTTTTTTTGCAGAAATGGCTAGTATCATTACTTTTACAAAAAATGGCTTACATTTGTGTACGTTTACAAATATGAAAACACACCATGAGGTCCATTTATCTTAGACTTAACCTAAAACAAGGGATGGTGTATACCAATAACATTTACATACAAATCATATCATGGGTTAATCATGACAAATTGTGGTAAAAGGACGAGTTAAAACATAAAGTGCATAGTTTAGCTTCTCTCTAGACCCATTTATTTCCCCATTATAAGAAAATGTATAACGAAAAATATTTCCATCTGTAGTGCCTCATACTGAATATATAATTACATCAAATAGTTCAATCCCTGTATTCCAAAACTTTTCGCCAATAAATTAGTCATCGTCCAAAATATTCTGCAGTATTTCTATCCGGAAAAAAGCTAAATAACAATGAGCTGAACAGTCAAACTTGCATAACAGGCAAGACCAAAAGGGCTTGGCTATGCCACTTGATTGTTTTTATTATAAGAGGTCAGTTGACGGCAGACGTCACCTGGCCGTGGTATGTAAACGTCGAAGTTTACATCATCTGTACACTACTTGCACTACATCGTGGACATTTTATAGTGCACTAAATAGTGAGCAAGATTTACTGTCAAGAAGTCCGGCGGCACTACAAAATGGCGGACACACTCTAGAGTGTACAGCTTCGGTTATAGCGATTTCGGATACAGCCCCGTTATTTTGACAGAAAAGGGGCGGAACTCTCGAGCGTCGCGCTTCCTGGATAAACGTGAACCGGGGGAACGTCACTTCCGCATTTCCTTAGGAAGCGAAGATGGCGGCCGTGGAAGAGAGGGTCGAGGGAGGTGTCGGGGCGCTGGATTCCGACTCCCCATCGCCGAGGCTGTGCATCCCCCCGCCGGATCAACCTCACCAGAACAACCCACTCTTGGGCCTTCCCATAGTAGCGATCGAGACGATTCTCAATTTCTTATCCTACGACGAAATCAGTCTGCTGCGCCTGGTGAGACGGAACAAAAACAAAACCTTGGTCGACTAGCCGATGCGGTAGCGAGAAAAGGGGGTGACGGGCACTGGAGATTCGACGGCCGCAAACCCTTTGCGTTTTGTCGCGGGGGGCCGTCGTGCGGCCTTATAAATAAGAGGCGTCAGTACAAATTGGGGGCACTGAAGGTTGTCTTTCCCTCCTTCGTAACTGCGATCTAACACGTACGTTGCTTGTTGTATGCGTAAATATCCTACGCTAGCCCTTTTATTTTTGCAGATGTCAGAGCAAGGTGACCACTTTTTCGTATATAGAATGGCAGTTGGGCGCTACCCGAGAAGGGACCAGCAGAGGGGTCTGTGGTGACAGGGTTTGTAGTTGATATGCATATGCAAACGCACGATCCAGCGTTAGGGCCGATTTTTAAATTTGGTATCGGGATACGACTCGACGACGCGACTGGTGTGGGGACGATGTTTCCGTCTGTCAAATTTGTTTTGCTTAACGAATTGGAGATTGCGACTTGCGCACGTTGGGTTTCTAATTGTTCATTTGCATTATCTTAGCGGGTCTGGCCGAAGCCTCAGATCATGAGTTTGTCGCGGTACCCCACAAGCGTCACGCTGTTTGTTTAGCGGTCACGATCGTGATGATATCCGCACGGAGACATTGACTTGGCCACGTCGGCCACGTCCGTATTGCGGTGCCAGTGCAAGAAAAGTAATCGGATCCGACGCAGCGGGATGAACAGTGTGATTTTCTCGGGCAGCGTGTGGAGGTGGCCTAATGCGGGACTATGTTTCAGTAATGTGCTTATAATCCTTGGGAAGCCTTATTCGGGAGCGAGGGCTCGAGGCGTAATATTGGTAGCCTGAAGCATGACTTTGGCATGTTCCCAGGTGTGCAAACGCATGGATATGATCTGTCAGCGCATGCTGAACCAGGGCTTCCTCAAGGTGGAGCGCTACCACAGTCTGTGCCAGAAGCAGGTGAAAGCTCAGTTGCCCAGGTAAGGGGTTTCCCATACATCATATACGTATTACCTATGAGTGACACGCCTCCAAATGTTATCTGTTAACTGTATAGGCTGTATAGGCTGACTGAATAAAGCTAAATATAGAAGAAAAACAATGTCGAGTATTTGAGTTTTCTTATAGGATCTCGAGGTGGGTTTATGAAACCAGGGGTAATATGCGGCTGCAAATGTGGAAAAGCACTACGTTTGTGTTTAATATCGGCGCAGGGGGATATTTTACAAACCGGCCAGCAAATAATTGTATTTGCAAGCGATGGAGAGTCGTGTCCGGTTTCCCGTGTTTAAATACGCGCTTTGGCTTTGGGTGCTGGCTGGCTGTAATAACCGCGTGCCTTTTCCCTATACTCTCACCAGCACGTAGCCAGATGAAAATATACAGTATTCTGACCTTCCTTTTTTCCCTCAACATCAGTTCACAGTGTCATATTAGTGAATACTGCATCAACAGAAGGGGTAATTAATGATTTTGTAAAACAAAAATTTTACAGAAAACAACATATTGGTTAACCTTAATACAATCACTGAAAATAGTAATAAAAGCAGCAAATCATTCGTGTCCAAAATATATATGTCCTTATCACATACAATGAAATGTGTCCTCTGCATTTAACCTGTATGTGACATAGTGGTGGGCAGCAATTATATGACACACTTAAAACAGTTTAAGTTAAAACTTGTTGAGAAGCTTTAAATTTGTAGTATTTGATATATTGTTAAATTTGGTGATAATGCTTGTATATAGAGTATAATGTTCTCTTGTGCCCAAATCATGACCTTGTACATCAGAAAGTTTACAGGGGAGTAGTTGCTGCATGTTACAGCTGGTCCCAAGCATGCTAACTTTAGCTTTGTAATTTTATCTTTTTGTCATCAAGGATATATGGATGATTTTTATATAAGCAGTGGACATAAGCTACAATCAGAACTGGTCGACTTTTCAAATTCCTTAAATCACAAAAATGTCTGATATCATAAAGAGGTGCATACCTTGTGGCGTAATATTACCTGCCTGTTCATTCCTTGTCTCTGAGTTAATCACAGTGAGTCTAACTGCAGAGGATAATTTCTTTAAGTGCTTTGTACTGCTGGGTGCCTGACTGTATCCGGCCTCAGTGACCGAACTCTCCAAGGCGATCATCAGCGTGTATTGTTACCCTCCCCTCACAGGCGGGAATCTGAGAGGAGGAACCACTCTCTGGCCCGTCACGCCGACATCCTGGCCGCCGTGGAGACACGCCTCTCCCTACTCAACATGACCTTCATGAAATATGTGGACTCAAACCTCTGCTGCTTCATTCCTGGCAAGGTGGTACTATGATGTCAGCGATAGGCAAAGCCCTCCAAATTCATTAATATGTTGGCGAAATAAATGAGGCCTTCTGTCCCCCTGCCACAGGTGATTGATGAGATTTACCGAGTGCTGCGCTATGTGAACTCTACACGGGCTCCCCAGCGGGCCCACGAAGTGCTGCAGGAACTGCGGGACATTTCCTCCATGGCCATGGAATACTTTGATGAGAAGATCGTACCCATTCTGAAGAAGAGGCTCCCAGGAGCAGACCTCTCAGGCCGCCTGATTGGCTCAGCACCAGGTAAGGCAGAGCTATGTGGGGGGGTGTGGTTTGTCATAGATATTAAAACTGATAGGGGACATTGGGGCTTTAAACACGTATCATACCAGACACACTCAATGAAATATATATCAGTACAGATGGATGCTGATACCCAGTCTGGGTTAAAAGAAAGTGAGCCCGTGTAGTAGAGATCATCAGTGATTGTTTTTTGTGTTCTGCCATTTCGCTGTGACCCAGTGGCCGGGCCCTCCACCTCATTGACCACCATGTCGCTACTGGCCAAGAACACGCCTTCACGCTCCGAGATGACCAAGGTGCAGCAACAGGTGAAGGTAAACGGGGCGTCCATGACAACACTGCGGCGGGAGATGACGGAGGTGCGCGTGAAGCAGCTGGAGCAGCAGAAGCAGCTGCAGGACCAGGAACAGAAGCTGCTGGAGCAGACACAGGTCATTGGGGAGCAGAACGCACGACTCGCCGAGCTGGAGCACAAGATCCGCGAACTGATGGAGAGGGCCGTGGGAGCAGGGGCCCGGTCAGGGGCTGGTGCTGCCCCATCTGTGTCAGGGGGAGCCGAAACTTCCAGCAAACGGGCCAGAAAGAGCTCGGACTCTCCCCGCCAATCCAAACGTCTGCGCAGCAAGAAATAGGCACTGTTATATCCCATGCCCTGTGATAGTACTTTTTTTGTTATTTTTTCTGAAAGCATGCAAAGGGGTTCTACAGGGGGAGGGGTAGGAGGCGGGCAACCTGTTCCTTTGTCATTAGCTCTCCTCCTTCCCATAAGGACCTGCCCAGCCCCTGGCACGCATGACCTTTCCCCCTGGGGCCAGGTGTCCATCTCATGTCAGTTTTGGCCGGAAATGCAGATTCTGAACATCGGAGGCAGTGAGCGCCACACAGGGGCCCGGACAGTCGACGTCACCTTAAGTAGCAAAGATAATAGTGACGACAATTAATGTGAACTGGGGTAAATGTGAGCAGAGTGGACGACTACACGGTTTAAGGGGAGTGAGGAGCCCAGACCGAACCAATTGAAGTAGTGCTGTTAGGGTCGGTTGGGAACATGCTGTTGTAAAGGGGTCGTATTGCTCGATACCATGTACGTCGTCTTTGATCGCGGCAAATTATTTCCCCCCGCGTCTTCCGAGTCTAAATAGAGGACAACGTATTACGTTAAGTGTTTCGCTTTCAGATTCCGATTTAGTGCAATAAAGGAGCATGGTTTGGTAGCCGTGAAGGATATTGGATCATATTACACGGGATCGGGACCGGCGGTGCGTGGATGAATGATGGGTCTAGGGAGAAAGTGAATGTCGATAGGTAACACTGGGTTGAGACGAAGTGGCGCAAAATAGGTTATTTGAAGTCTCGTAGGGAAACAGGCGCCAGTCTTTACCGGCTTCCTTCTCCCTGGAAGTACGCAAACGTGGAGACGACCGGTCTTTATGGCAAAGCAGACGGACGCCGGAGTTTTAAGAGACGACTTCTCTCCCGTCTGCTTTCCCCCCATTCGATCATGACGTTTTTGTAAATTTGTACGTTCGCGTCTGTACATCTGTCCGTCCGTATACCACTAACGCGCTTTTGAAAACCTACTTTTTGCCAAATGTCCGCCCTCCGAAAAGCGAGAGACGTAGAAATGAAGCAAAAGTTTGTGTGCATGGCAGTATAGCGAGTTTCATAATATTTTTGTGATATTAATCTGGCAAAGCTACCTTCTGGAATTTGTGCACCGGACGACCCAAGTCGCAAGCGGCCAGGCCGCAGGTCATTGCACCTCTGTGTCCGGGGCGGGCCGGGAATACGTGCATCTCCGGCCTAGAGAAGACTGTACTGTAACCTTTCTGTAATAAAACTTGGATTGTGGAACATTTCATGTATAAGGAAGATCGAGGTCTAATGTCGTTAGCTTGAACTTTGGATCACTAATGATTTGTCGCACATATTTCTGTCGAAGTACAAAACAAATTAAAGTTGGCGTATCAGGAGCGGCGGCGTGTTTGTTTTTGGCCAACACGACACGAAGGAGGACAGCTAAAAGGTAAGTCGGTCCCCAGTGCGAAAGTGTGAGCCGCCATGATCAGCTGTGTACAAGATGGGGTAAGTGGGGATATAAAACGCCGAGCACCCGTCGGTAGGCGGCGCTCTTTTCCATTGCTGATCCATGAAGCGGTGTGGACGTCCCCGGCGAGCCTTGTTTTTCTCGCTTCAGTCCCTGTAGTTAATTTCGGAAGCCACCTTGACAGCTAGGGTGCAATTAAAAGAACATATCTGTGAAGTTGTTTGGCCATCAGATGTATTATTTTGAGCGTGGAAGCGGAAAATGGCATTAAAGTACTGAGGGTGATGCGAGAAGATGGGGAAACCCCCTAGGTAAAGTATCGCTGTACAAGTGAGGGACCCGGAGGCAAACTAGGTCTTTTTGTTTGTATAATCTGAGCAGTACCGCAAAGTAAAATTCAATGACGTGCTATGGAGAGGCGGGGGTAGTGTGGAGCTGGAGGAATGGGGGAGATGGGCGGGACGAAAGGAGCCGACGCGACATCATCCGGTGTCACGGGAGCGGCGACGCCCAGGGCCTAGACGGAGAGAACGGCACTGAACCCAGCTTCGCGTTTAGGTGCGGTCGCTTACAGCTGTGTGAGGGTAAAACGAGGAGACTCACGGATATGGGGAACCGTGTCGCCCGAGACGATTATGAGTGGGTTTACACGGACCAGCCGCACGCTGACCGGCGCAAGGAAATCCTGGGTGAGTTGCAGATGTCTAAGGGACTTAGAACGTGGCATCAAGTCTGAAGGAATAGCGGGAAAATTGCACGCATATTTCACTGTATTATCGGAGAACGGCGTGTGTGGGGTCCGAGAAAGTTTATACGAATACATGTATTTTATTTTTATTTTTAATGGCGTCGCTGTAGTAAGGCGCGTCGCTATGGCCTTCGCAATCCTAACGGCATCTGGGCAACGTTGGTGGGCAGATCGGCGCCGGCGCTGTGGGTGTTTCGCCCGCTACGGTATTAATGTACCGACAAACCGGCTTGTCGGCAGTTCCGGATGCTCATATGGCTGATGGTGGTGAAGACCGTACAGTTGGACTGTATAATTTACGTGTATGGACCTTGGAGACAGAGGCGTCGAAGTGGTTATGCGAACTCAGGTTATGTTATAAGGAGGGTGGTAGTAAAGCGGGCTCCGGGTCTCGGCGAGTAACAGTACAATGAGTGACAGGGAGGTCAGCTGTGCCAGGGGGGAAGGTCGCGGCGGTGGCGGCGACGTTTGTTCCGTGACCGCCTCCCTCTGGGGGGTGGCGGCGCATATACGGTCGATGTATAAACAGCAGGTAGATATAATCGGTATGATGCAAATGACAATATGGGGGGCAGGTGGAGTAGAAGGTAGGAAGTGGCATGTTTTCGAAGGTGTTGACGGCGGATGACACCGAAGCGGAGAGAAGGGTGTTTTAATATTTAAAACGGGCCGAAGTGAAACACTTTCGGTTATTGTCGCCATGAGAACTTTCCTTTTGTGTAGTGATCCGCCCCTGTAACGTTACGGACAGCTGGCACTCTTTAGCTGCGTTAATAATTAAAAGGCAAAGGCCTCAATGCCGGTTTTACTTATGGGTTACGCATCACGTAGGCGCCCTACTAGGTAGTCGCTAAAGTTCAGCGGTTTTCTTGACTATGTAAATGAAAGGCTGTTTGTGGCATGTAACATATCTAGGATGTAACGTTGCAAGTAGGAGACTTGTGTCTGCGTACGTGTCGGGCGTGAGGAATGACAAATAAGGGCCGTCTGGCTATACTAAGTCGGGCTGCGCAGGCCGGTATTCATGCAGCTTAGGCTGCGTTTGAGGAGCGATATTGAGCATCAGTGAGTTTGCGGAATGCGCGAGAGTGAGTTTTAACGTAAAAGGAAACCAATTTAACTGTCCACGGCGCTCTTTTTGATCATCTGTGACATTTTATTACTTGTGTGGGTTGTGCACTTACTGATCTTTAAGCCCTGGTATGTGGCACACCTAAAATCGTTTAGAATATTTAATTTAGTAGAGTGAGAATAGTTAGGCCCTGATGTAATTAACGTTAACATTGCTCACTTAAACCTGATGGGCTAAATAGAAGCCCTTGATATGAACTGCTCCCCTTAGGAGAGGGTGTCTTAGAAACTGCATCTCTAATTCAGTCAAATGGCTCATTTAAATTAGCTTGTTTCTATTAGACTCTGCCGCAAACCCTCATTTTTTGTCCATATCAAACTGATGTTTTGCATGCACTGTGTTCAATCATGTTTCACACACTACTTATTTACAGGTATATGCATGTGATAGAATTACTAGAAAGCTTGATAGTGTATGTAAGAGTATGGCTGTGTGAAGGGGAGTTAGGTGGTGTGTATGTGTGTGAGAAGTGTGATTGCGTTTGCAAGAGTTAGTGTGTGTATAATTGACAGTTTGTGAGAAGCTTGTGTGAGTGAGGAAGTTTGACAGAATGTGCAAGGAACTGAATAATGAATTCTGGCCCACATGGCCTAATAACCTTTGGCCTGTTAAAGGTGATAATGTAAGCTTTGTGTGTTGTATAGGAGAGGCTGGACAGGGCAGAGTTGGTTTATTTAGAAAATTTCATAAATGCAGGCAGTTCAGACTACATTGCTGTAGAATAGAAACAGTGCTTTGGATAAAACATTTCAATATAATTAAAGGGAGGGGAAACTGCAAAAAAGTAACATAATAAAACCATTTAAATAAACTCTGGGTTCAAGAACAAGTGCAAGAAGACAGGAAGGTTTTCAGTTTTGAATCGGAAGAACCTGAAGTATGAGAACATCACAGACGTTACAGTAGCCGGTTCTAGAGATGGGTGGCAAAATGGCTGAATGGCTCTGAAATGGCTCTAGGCGTTGCTAGCCAACACATCCCTGCCATGTTGTTTTTTTTTTTTTTTTTGTACTGGCCTATTGGGTTTAACTGATTTTATAAACGAGTGGCTGTACTTTGGAGTTAATTCTATAGGTGCCTGGAAGTTATTGTAAAGGTCTGTCTGTCTTCTTTCACTTCTACTGTCAAATATTTCTAATTTATCTATTTAATGGTATCACACCCATTTAGTGTTTTGCTTAGTGTTTTATTAGTCACTGGTTATTTAAAATTGCTTTTTATAAAGCCCATCAGCAGAGCAGTGTGATGGTGGTGGACCACTTTAGGTCCAGCTTTTCTCCGTAGGTCTTCAGTATTCTGTATGGGGGTAATAGTGGCAGGGCCTCACCCTGTTTTCATTTGGATTTTGTTGCAGGAAATTACATTTAGAACAGATCTTCCCATTTTAGGTATTTAGCTCAGGAGTCAACTGTAGCGATGGGTCTGTGATCAGTTTGTTGCATGTCTTTTGTTTAGTAGGCACTATTATCCAATGTGACATTCTGTTTTCTCACGAAAAATCAGCTAGTCCCTGGAGCAGTTAAGGTTAAGGCCCTTGCTCAAGGGCCCAATGGTGAAATCACTCTGCTGATTCTGGGATTTTGAACCAGCAACCTTCCCATTAAAAGCACAGTGATGTAACCTGCTGAGTAACACACTACTAAGCCTCTTTATCATATTTGAGGAAGATGATTATCCAGTCTTTCAGATTTCCAAGCTGTAAGTAGACTCTGCTTGGAGACATTGTAGTGTATTTGGAATTTTGGTTTTTCTGTATTCTATTTAAAGTGCTATACATTTTTTTTTTTCTATGGAGTTTTTGTTTGTCCATGGCCGTTGCAGCATATGTGCCACCTTTGAGTTAGGACATAGATGTAGTCTAACCTTACAGCTGGCAATGCAGATGCAGCTTCCAAGGATAGAGCACTGGTATGTGCATTTTTAATGGAAACCCATCTAGTTAAGTATTAGGAAAAATTTGACAACATTTAGGCCACTTAAGCTGTAGGAGCCAAGTGTTGAGGCTTGATGGGCAGGAGGACGTGTGAGGTGTTTGAGCCCCTTGACAAGTGCTTTGAACTTTCCTGGGTAGTGTCAGGGGGTCCTTCTCTGATCACTCTGCAAGCAGTGTTCACACAAAAATAAAAATCCCTTTATTTGCCAGTTACAATGGAACCCTTCTTTTCATATATACTTTATTCTCCAATGAGACACACATACACAGTTGAAAGTGAAGCTTTGGGGTCAGAGCACAGGGTTTAGTCATTTATACAGCACCCCTGGAGCATTTGGGGGATGTGTGGAAGTTAAAATTCAAATGGACAGATAAGAGATGTGATTATTCTGCAGAGATGCAGACCAGCAACCTTTTAATCACAGACACAGAGGCTTGACACACACTGCTCCACTTACTGGCATTAATCTGATGGATTACTATGTGATCAAACTATTTTGGGTAGTTTGATAAATATCAGAGACAGTGGCCCTAGGAAGACAGCATGTGTTTATAACTTTCCAGCTGATGATGGAAACTGCATCTCTGCCCATGATTGCAGTTCTGGGTGTGGCCATGAATGTGGCTGAATGCCACCACTTGATCTGGGCGTCAGCCCTCCTTGATTGTTTCCACCTTGGATCGTGGAAATGTTCTCCTCATGCAGCTCCATTCATGGCCCATGCGTGTTATTCGTGCATATGGGTTGTAAGTGCCCTACAACATGCTTCTGTCAGCATGCCCTTTGTACTGGTTGGTCGCCAGCGGGGCTTGTCACATTCGCTTTTTTGCATGTGGGTACAGTTTAGCGTAGGAGATTCTGTGTGTTAGGTCTACGGCTGTATTTCAGTTGACAGTCAATGATGCAGCTCACTTTACAGAGTCAGACTCAGATTTCACACAGTCAACCGGGTTAGAGGTCACCCATGTTGGTACTGCGGTGTGATCACTGTTTTCACCCTGGTGTCCTAGGTTCTTTGGCAGGGCAGTGTAAAACGTCTGTCATAATAATGCTCTAGTGTCATGGATCTTGAGCTCTCAAGAGGAAGAGGTGTATCTGTCTGTCTGCCGCAAGGTCTGGGGCTGGAGGAGTGATAGTATGTGTGAATCTGAGATAGGTCAGTTTTGGGTCATGTTTTTTTTATGTTTCTGCTGCCTTCAGTAAGCATTTCAGGCCCCTGGGATTCAAAAAGGCCGTAGTCCATGGTGATGCTGTCCCTGGGTCTGTTTTCACTGAAGCATATGTCAGAATGCGGTGGCTTGCCGCTGTGCTCCCCTTTCCCTGAAATGGTCTTTATTCTGTCCTCTTGAACTTTTGTGGGTGAAGTCTCTGAGCCAGTCTGCGGTTTGGCAAATGTGGGGATGGGGTTGATTGTTTTAATCAAAGTGTAGCTGATGCCAAGTTGTTAAAGCTACAGGCGTGGAAGCATCATTTCAGCACTCTAACCTCTGTCAGTGTGTGCAGGAGGCCTGTCTGTGTATAGTGAACAGCAAGCAGGAGAGCAGGTAAGATTAGGCAGGAACACGGTGGGTAATCAGCTACACCGCATTTTAAGAGCAGTTGTAAAACTGTTTGGCAGTGGTCAGTGCTGTGGCTGGGTGAATGTGCCAGAATATGTTTTTGTGGCAGCTCATACCTAACCCTCTTTTGTCCCTCACAGCAAAATACCCAGAGATCAAATCGCTGATGGGGCCAGACCCAAGGCTGAAGTGGATTGTGAGCAGTATGGTGGCAGTGCAGTTTGTGGCCTTCTACGCTGTCAAGGACTTAGAGTGGAAGTGGGTGCTGTTTTGGACATACGTTTTTGGCAGCTGCTTGAACCACTCGATGACTCTGGCCATCCATGAGATCTCGCACAACACGGCCTTTGGCAACAACAAGGCAGCGTGGAACCGCTGGTTCGCCATCTTTGCTAACCTGCCCGTGGGGCTGCCGTACTCGGCATCCTTCAAGCGTTACCACATGGACCATCACCGTTACCTCGGTGGGGATGGCGTGGACGTGGACATTCCCACAGACTTTGAGGGCTGGTTCTTCTGCACACGCTTCCGGAAGTTTGTGTGGATCATCTTACAACCACTCTTTTATGCGGTGCGGCCGCTGTGCATCAACCCCAAGACCCCAAGTCGGCTGGAGCTGACCAACGTGGTGATCCAGGTGGCCTTCGATGTGGGCCTCTATTGGCTGTTGGGCATCAAGCCTGTGGTCTACATGATGGCGGGCTCAATGCTGGGCATGGGGCTGCACCCCATATCTGGCCACTTCATCGCCGAGCACTACATGTTCCTCAAGGGCCATGAGACATACTCATACTACGGCTCACTCAACCTGCTCACTTTCAACGTGGGCTACCACAACGAGCACCACGACTTCCCCAGCATCCCTGGGCGCAGGCTGCCTCTGGTCAGTGTCTCTCTGAATCAAAGTGGAGGGAGCTATTCTGCCCTCAGATGTATTACCTCTTTAGACCGGTGTATTTGTGTTTGTGTCCCCTGGCAGGTGAAGAAGATAGCGTCTGAGTACTACGACGACCTCCCACAATACACCTCCTGGGTGAGGGTGCTGTATGACTTCATCATGGATGATGAGCTGAGCCCCTACTCGCGTGTCAAGAGGAAGCTGAAGGGAGACGTCAAGCTCGAGTGACTCCCTTAGCTGACGTTTAAAAGTGTACATTTTATAATTGGTATGCCTGTTTTGTTTGAGAGGATTTCAGTGAGTGTACATGGAAAAACAAGGCATCTTCCTCCCACCTGCCTTCCTTTTAATGTGGGGGTGAAGGTCATGTTTTCAGTGCTGAGGGTGATTGTGTCCTTCCCTTGAGGCAGAGTGAATGTGAGACCTGCCTGTTTGTGGGGGTGGCATGTGGTGAGCTCTCCTCTTTTGGTGGGGACGTATGAGTGCGTGTGAGGATGGTCCTTAGCGGATACTGGCTATTACCCTTCTTGCCCCTTTGGTGTGGCTGCTTGTCAGACTGGGCCCTGACACCTAATCTTTGCACCCTACAGTCAGTATTGTGGATCAATGGCCCACTTTTGCAATAAAACTAAGACTCACACCATGCTATCTTGTCATGGGGGGATTTTTTTGTTGCCATTTCCATCCTTCTGGGGGATAATGCACCTTTTGAGTACATGCCTCACACATCCCTATCCAATGAAGCAGAGGCTGGTGGAGCTCTACAGCTCTTCCCCTTTTAAGTATTTAGCCTTCATTGGCCCAGGGGAATCCCACAAAACCAAGGGACATGCATTTTAAACAAGCCTTTTTTTCCAAGCCAAATAGTACACCACCTACAGAACTCATAGTATTGGAGGTAGAGCAACCAAGAACCTTCTCACTCTAAACCAACTCGCCTCCAATCAAGCAAGTAAAAAAAATCTTTCATTTGTATCCTAGTATAATACCAGAGCTGTTTATTTTGTCAGTGTTTGCGCTAGATGCACTAATACCCCTCAAAAAATACACAAAGATTCTATTGTGGGACACATGGCTGTTTTTCTGCTAGTCATACACTAAATGGACATTTGTATAGGGACATGCCTCTGAATCATTAACTTCAGGTGTGTGATTCAGACCCATTGTCACAGCTGTATAAAATCAAGCACCAGCAAGTGTATTATTGCAAAGTGGAAGCATTTAGGAACAACAGAAATAGATCATGACGTGGCAGACCATGTAAAGTAACAGTGGGGTCACAGAGTGCTGAGGTGCATAGTGCATAAAAGTTGCCAATACTCTTGACTCAGTTCCAGAGTTCCAAACTTCCACTGGCATTAAGCCCAGCACAAACACCCCAATGTGCCAGGAGCTTTATGGAATGAGCTTCCATGGCCAAGCAGTTTCATGTAAGCCTCACATCAAACACAATGCCAAACGTCAGATGGAGTGGTGTAAAGCTTGCCACTACTGGACTCTTGAGCAGTGGAAACATGTTCTGTGGAGTGATGAATTATGCTTCTCTGGCAGTCTGATGAATGAGTCTGAGTTTGGCGGATGCCAGGAGAATGTTACCTGCCTGACTGCATTGTGCCAGCTGTAAAGTTTGGTAGAGGTGGGATAACGGTATGGGGTTGTTTTTCAGGGTTTGGGCTAGGCCCCTTGCTTCCAGTGAAGGGAATGCTTCAGGATACCAAGACATTTTGGATAATTCTATGCTTCCAAATTTGTGAGAACAGTTCGGGAAAGGCTGTTTTCTGTTCCAGCATGACTGCCCTGATACACAAAGCAAGGTCCAGAAATACTTGAACTTGGGTGAGTTTGGTGTGGAAGAACTTGACTGGCCTGCACAGAACCCTGACCTTAAACCCATCAAACACCATTGGAATGAACTAGAACGGAAATTGTGAGCGAGGTCTTCACATTCAATATTTGTGACCTCACAAATGTCCTTCTAGATGAATGGACAAATATTCCACAAAGACAAATTCCATGAACTTGTGTATACCCTTCCCAGAAGAGTGGCAGCTGTTCGGGCTACTCCATACTGATGCCTATGGATTTAAAATGGGATGTCATAAAAGTTCCTGTAGGTGCAATATCCAGGGGTACCAATACTTTTGTTTATATGGCGTATGGTTACATCAGTTAGCTAATTGTCTAGCCAACTAACCACCAAACTATAACTAGGTAAAGAACTTCTTGCTGATAATACAGCCTTTGGGATGTGAACAATCCTTCAAACTTGATAAAGACTTTGTGCATCATCAAATATTGTTCTTGCTCAAACAGCAGGTTTCATATGGGTTTCCAACTTCATGGAGGCAAATTATTAGCTAGCTAGCAATGGCTCCGGGGTAATGACCATATATTGGCATAAATCAAGCACCGCAAAGTGTTTCTTGAACGAATGACATGACTGACAGGCTCATGAGGTGACATATGGTAGGCTGGGTAGGATGTCCAACCGCGTTTTCCTACTAGTTGCAATGAAACATGCTTCAACTAACCTGGGGTTAATATGATACATCTACAAATACAAAGGATAAGTCCTGAGTCAGTGACTTAAAGGATAATGAGTCTGAGGCAGGGCAGGCTGGTGATTTCCCACACTGCTGAATGTGACAGTGTCCAGCTTCCCCAATAATGCCAGTTCACTTACCCAGCTTCAGTCACTGCATGTTCGTGGTGCCAAATGCTAGGTCCCTAATTAATTTACTGTCATTACTACCCCACATTCGTAATCGCCTGAGACACACACAGCCCGACACTGGTGAAAAACTGCCAGTATCAGATTTATTCACAGCCATATAGTCTGAAATGTTCAAGACAAAGTAGCAAAATAAGCATTATAGATAAACTACTCTTTCTCCACACATTAACATTTAGCAGACACTTTTGTAAAAGGACAAGGCATTAAGTGTTCAGCTGCCAACAAGCAAACTAGGCAATAATATTTAAGGTGC
>JAAGVU020000061.1:17157896-17169170 GCA_011763525.2 Mormyrus iriodes
AGGGGGCGCTAGCCCGTCCGCCTCCGGGGGCTTCCCGCCCCCCCCCCCCCGACACCATGTTTGGCCCCCCAACTCACCATGTTCAGCAGCTCGGGCCCTTTGACAGAGATGAAGTTCAGGCCAGACTCATTGGCAACAGCCTGGAGTAAGAAGAATGGAGCATACAGGTGTTAAGGCCACTGTCATTCATGTGGCTCACTGGGTCTATAACACTGTTGAAGGATTTCCCTAGTTAATTTGTAGTTAAGTTATTTAGTTCACTCATTTATAGCTTTTATATTTTTTTATTTTTCATGTTGTTATGTTTATTTCTGTCCTTGCTACTTGCTTCCTCACATCATGTTCATTGCCTATCTCATACAACTTGCTCTCACCAAGGCCGTCTGACCCTCTGGCTTCAGGAGTCTACGAAGACCATAGATAAAGGTCCTGCTTTTCTCAGAAGGGCACAGAGAGACACTGAACTGGCCATGTGTAACATCTTCCAGCAACATCTTCATTCTGTCTTAATAAACTGCTTAAGCTTAAGGAACCTGCCTCATCATTCGACTCTGAAAGAACCTGAGGTTTCACTGAAAAAAATTATCACCATCCTCATCCTCGGCACGGTTCACTGCGGTCACATGATCAGTATGGAATCCGACTCATGTTCACACAAGGTGACACGTCTCTCTGGTCACACCACATATTATAAAGGTCAAGGTCCAGATCTGGACAGTGGAATTAGTGGTGGCTCCAGGGGAGGGGCAATTACATGGTCAAGACATATGCACATTCATGCAATTTTAGGAAGCACTAAAATTACAGCAGCACTACACGGGTGTCTCTAGGAATGCAGTGTGTTGTATTCTGTAGTCAGTGTCACTGCCAGTAAAAATGTACAATTTCAGGGAGGGCTGTTAGAATCTCAAAGAGACCTTGCAGACCAGGCACTTTTAGGTTTTTGGCCTAACAGACTTGGTATTGTTTGGAGCTGGTCCTCTAGTCCTCTTGACCCTCAGATAGCAGATGTGACATCAGCTGTGGCAGCATCGGCACAAACACTCCAGAGGTCTGGATAAGCAGCTGCTTGGCTCTCATTGATATTTATAGATCAGGAGGATCACTTATCTCCTCCCTACTGAGCTTTGGGGCCTTCAGTTCCCCAAACCAGCCCTAAACTGCTACAGTAAAATTCCTTAGACACCTCTTTCCGTAGTACTGTGCAGGTGCCGGTGCCGACTGCGAGCTGGTTCTCAGGTGGTGCTGAAGTGGCACGACCGGAGAACCTTCCAGCATTTCCACTGGTTAAAAACAATATAACAGACAGCGACTATGCACACGATGACTGGCATGCAACATAAATATGTTATATATATACATAAAATAACGTTTTTTTTTTTTGATGGAGAATGTGTAGCCTAAGGCTAATTTAAGTGTCAATTCTCATCTCTGCATTAGTCTGAATGTTCTTTTTATGAAACATAAGCTATGTACATTAGAAAGCACTACTAATTAATAACTGATTATCTGCTGCATTTTTGCTGTGTAGATTTTGCAGCTTTACAGAAATTGGTTGTCACCCATCATTTAGGCATATCCACCAACATGCTATTGATGGGAAACAATAGTTCTTCCAGAACTTCAGTTTCACCAGAGTCAGTTGAATCTGGAAGAAAATGTGTGCAATCGCACTTTGGAGGCTGAGTGGTGCGGGAATACCTTGGCAAGGAGGGTCTTCCCACAGCCAGGGGGGCCCGCCAGCAGGACACCGGCGGGGGCGCTGAGGCCCAGGGCCTTGAACTGAGCTGGGCAACGAACTGGGGCCTAAGCGAAAAAGCGACGCCAGGAAGCATCATTCCTCTCTGCAGCAGGCCAAACAGTCACACTGGTACCGAACCCTAATATAAGGTGTTAGAACAAACTGGGCAGCAGAGGTTTACCAGGATGGCCATGGTGAGCTCCTCACGGATGTCCAGCAGGGCGCCCACGTCATCCCATGTCACATCCGGTACGGTGGCAAAGCCCTCCCTCTTGGCAGAGGGCTGGACACAAGACAGTGACGCCTCAAAATCTGAAGCAAGAACGTACAGGCTGGCAAGATGCTCCTCTGACAGGCACGAGTTGCTCTTCAAGAGAGCCAGGAGTTCCACCAGCTCCTCCTGGGGGGGTACATGCGATCGAGGTCATTTCCTCTACTGACATGAAAGTGAGACATGCACCTTCCCCCTGTGGCATCTCACCTGTCCGGCTGCTCCTGTTGCAGGGGGCGGGGCCTTCTCCCCGTTGGGGCGGCCAGTATCCGTGGCATCTGCAGCCCCCAGGACACTGCTCCCCCCATATTTGCAACTCAATTTGAACAGGGCGCGGTTGACAGCGAGCACAGCTGCCTCCCGGCACAGTGCCATTAGGTCGGCACCCACGAAGCCGGGCGTGAGCCGGGCGAGCCGCCGGAAATCAAAGCCTTCGGGAAGGGCTAGCCTACGGCAGAGCGTTTCCAGAATCCTGCAGAGAAGCAATGTAGTGGCATTATCAGTCACCCACACTGTCGCTCCACCCACCTCCAACTTCAGAGCACAACGAACCTCTGGCGGGCGCCTTCATCCGGGATACCCAGACAGATCTCCCGATCGAAGCGGCCGGCCCTGCGGAGTGCCGGGTCCAGGGAGTCTGGCCGGTTGGTGGCGCCAATGACCAGGACCTGTGTCGTCACCGGCAGGGAGTTCAGATCTGAGGGGGGTGGGGGTGTCAGAGCAAGCAGACGAAAAGACGACCATATACAGTACCCCCCATTTCGTCTCTCCACCCCTCACCATCCATGCAGGTGAGCAGCTGGGCCACGATTCTCCTCTCCATGTCCTTGGAGGCCACCTCCCTTTTGGGGGTGATGGCGTCAATCTCGTCAATGAACAGGATACAGGGCGCGCTGGCCTAGAAGCAGGATGGGTACAGAGCACTGAGCACAAGTCACAGGAGCTGCCTCCCCACACCCCGACCACTCATTGAGCCCTGCCCCTTGACCCGGATTCGGGTCCAACCTCTCACAGAGCCCCGCCCCCTGACCCGAACACTCATTAAGCCCCACCCACAGACCTGGACCCAGCCGCTCATAGAGCCCTGCCCCCAGACCCAGACCCGGTTGCTCACCAATCCCGCCCCTTGATCTGGACCCAGCCACTTACCGCTGCCTGCTCAAAGAGCTCCCTCATCTTCTGCTCAGATTCGCCAGACACGCCGGACACCAGCTCAGGGGCAGACACCTTCAGCAGGGGCAGGCCCGTCTCCTGTGGGACAGGGAGTCGGAGCGACATCACCGATCAGCTACACCTTGACACAGCAAAGCTGAGCCGAATGTGTCACCTACTCACCCCGGCCACCGCGTGAGCCAGCAGGGTCTTCCCACAGCCCGGGGGTCCATGCAGCAGAAAGCCGCGAGGGGGCACCACGCCCAAACGCTGGTACACCTCAGGGTGTCGCATGTGGATCAGCAGCTTGCAAACCTCCTGGGGGGGGGCGGGGGGGGGAGATGGTAAACAGCAGTTAGCCACCCCATGCTCTGCTTGACCTCAACTGGGTCACCTTCAACGTTTCTTACCTTCAGCATATCTTCATTTGCTCCAATGTCCTCAAATGTCACGGTGGGGTGCTGCAGTTCCAGGGCTCTTGTGCGAACTGATTTAATTAAACAGTTATATTTATGGCACAAAGAACCACTTCCTGAGCCCCAAGAAAGGCATCCTTCCCACCCACAGCCCACTGGGTACCTCTGCCATCCTTTCCTCCGTCCGCTGCCTCCTGGCCCCTATCTTTCTGCCTTTTCCCCTTTTTCCTCTTGCTTTTCTTCTCTTTCTGCTCAGGCTCCAGCGTCGATGTGTCAGCCAGCTTCTGCAGCAGCAGACAATTAACAGGTCAGGCCCGTGGGTTTGGTGGAGGGGGGGGTGCTCCATGCAACCTTAACATTCTTGGCTTACCATGGGGCCGCCGACATCCTCATCACAGAGGTCAATCAGGATGTTCTCTTCTTTATCGGTAGGGGCCGGCACCCCCTTCCTGTACAGCGTCGTCAGAGACCGGTTCATATGGTCAGAGAACTGCAAGGCGGAATCAGATACGCAGCCTGTCAGCACAGGGCACATGGGCTCACTCCTCTCCCAGAATGCAGCCTCTCTTACCGGGTGCTCTGAAGAATCCATGTCACTGTCGGTGGAGTCGTCATCCTCATCTGTCTCGACATCCCTGAATGAACCCAGGAGTCAGAGTGTCATGTGACGGCAACTACGCACAGTAAAACCTAACACCAGAGCATGACCTTACTCAGTGTCTTGACTCCTCCTGGCTCTTTTAGCCAAGTGCCTCTCCTCCCAAGCCTCCGCACCTGACTCGCCGAGGATCATGCCATACACTAAAAAAAAAAACAGACAAATGGATAAACGAGGGGCTGGACGCAACCTCATTCACCAAAGTGTTGGGTTGGCAGATTCACCTTTCTCTACCTGGATCCTGAAAGCTACTTTATTCCGGCGTCCATAATCCAGTCTGATGAAAAACACAGTACAGATGGAGAGGTGGATAAACTGATTAACAGATATATTTTTTAAACCGTTTCCATAAAGCTGCAAAAAAATAGTACATGAACACAAAACTCAACATTAACTGCAAAGACAATCCACATGGAGCAATTAAGGCTGTGCAAAAATGAATAAATAGGGAAATGTTAATTAATAAGATTAAACGTCATAAAGTATACATTCCTACATCCACGACGTGGGGGTCTCACCTGTAGCGTTTCTGAAGGTCTCCCGCTACCTCTGCCAAGTCCACGTACTGCCTGCCCTGTGAGTTCAAGTACTGGCAGACAGCCAAAGCAATATGTCATTGGGTGTCCACGGCTCGACAGTGCGAGTTTCGTTTTGTTTTCCATGAAAGCGCATCGAAAGAACTCATTCTCGTCTCTTGCAGGATAGCGTTGCAATTATACTTATATACTACGTACGTGTTACTCTACGTTCAGAGGAATTTCCTGTGAGGACACCTAATCAATTCCAGAACCCTGACATATTAAAACGTTCAAATGTGATATTTAGACTTGGTTTTCTACCCTACACAAACGTCAAAGATATGATCCTATGACGTTCGATCGCAGACTAATTCAACGCTACAAAAAGGGATCACTGAATTAGACGGCTCCCCACCTGCTCCAGCCTCTGCTTCAGCCTACCGTCTATTCCGCTGGCGCCTCCTGCCTTGTTCCTCATCTCCCGTCTGGTACAGCAGTGTTCTTCCTATGAGCAGTGCGAGCGATGAGCGATATACTGAATTGCCGGTACTATAGACTTACCAAAGCGATCGGCATTTACATATTCTATAAGATCATACATTTAAACCTACTCCACAATCGCCCACTGCTTGCGTTTAGCACGACAGGCTCCACGTGACATTTGGGTCTTGCGATATAGCTGCCTAATGCTAAGCCCGATCGAAAATGTGTTTTTGTATGTTTGTAATTATGGGCCGGGCAGCGTTAGATGACTTTGTACTCGAGCTGTCATTTATATGCAATTCATTGATTACTTTTGCCATAACCTAAATGCAAGCATTTAAGGACGTGTTTCCAGCAATGGCGGATTGTGGCGCCTCTCAATAGTTCCCGGAAGTTAATGTGAAATACTAGCAGCGCATTTGTGATGCACGGATTGCGTCATCTGCAAAGGGTTAGACGTTTAAACAGATCTTATACTTGAGTATCAAGTTAACATGTGCCTTAAAACATTTTAGCGGAATGTCCTCCATTAAATGACTAGATTTAGGGAATGTTAACAGGCTAAAATACCTGATGAAGTTGGCGACATGTAACTTTAAATTTAAATAATAAATTCCGTTTTCTTAATGCTATTTCTTCCAACGTTATGGGATTAGTAAAAACAGGCTTCTAAATATGATTGTTATGGGTTTTTTTTGCAGGGTGGCGGGAATTAAATATTGTCGCTGGCGTGGCAAATATTAAATATAGCTGCAAGCAACAATAATGGGTCCAAACATACAACCAGGGCATAGATGACATGGAAGAAAATTCAAAGAGAAAACACAAGAGCATAGGAACACAGATGATATGCCACAAACTAACACACTGAGGAAAATATTCAAGAAAACCCGCAACGCCAGTAGATCAAGATCAAGTATGGGAAGTGACATACTGAGTAATGAAACATGTCTTAAATCATACCTAAAAGTGAGATGGAGGTTAGGTACCAGAGGCTTTGAGTTCCTAAGTTTTGGAACCATGAGGAGCATATGGGAAAGCCAGCGACAATTGCTGACAAAACAGGAACATGATGGGACTGGCACAAACGAATCCTGACAATCCCCAGTCATAACAGCCATTTCTATAAGCCGATACATCAAAATGTATTAGGAAAAACGTTTTTGTTTATTGCAGTGCCCCCCAGTGGTCAAATGAGACGAGGTTCTGTCCACTAGTCAAAATCCCAAGTTTGGTTTCAAAACATCAAAGCGTTGCTAAGATATGGTCACACTTCCTGACTGGAGGCTTTGCCACCAAATTCGTTTGTCAATGATGGACAAATGGCTTTGATAATCAAAAATCCCTGTGATATCTCTCGTGAGCCTTGTGACTAAGATCATCTCTGACAAATTTGGTGAAGATTGGACAAAATAAGTGGCCTTCAGAAAATTCTTACATTTTCAATAAAATCCAATGTGGTGGCTGCATCACTTACATAGACATGAAAATTCCAATGGACCAGACTGGAGCCCTCCCATGACATTAGAAGACACAATCATCATTTTACTATAGAAAACCCTTCAATAGTTATTAGCCAAAATGCAACTTTGCCCATTGTAGCGCCACCTACTAGTGCAGTGACACCATTTTTGTTGTTGTTCCTCAGAATAGGGTCACAAGTTCATATCCCAAATTTGGTTTTGACAAATCAAATCATTGCTGAGATATGGCCATACTTCATGTTTGGTGGCTTTGTCATCAAATTCATTGGATTACAGTGGCCATAGCATTTGACTTAGCATAGTAATTTGAATAGCTTTTGGTCCCAACCCTATGGAGATGATGCACACCATATTTGGTGGTGATTGGATCAACACCCTAGGGCAAATTCACAACAGTATTTTTTCAGAAAAATTCAAAATTGTAGAAAAACCAATATGGCGGAAATTGACAGCAATGGGTGCCTTCAAATCAGGACGAATCAAAGAATTAAAGATCACAACTCCAGGCCAAATGGGTCAAAAGTTATAAGTAAAAATGTATCTTTAAATTTGGCCTGATGGGGGCACTACATGGACAGATGGATTGACCCCAAATATGGTGTCTGAAGAACTTGAACTGTCCTCTTTCAATGTGCCAAATTAAAAGAAAAGTTACCAATCAGTTCTACGGGCTGCCATAGACTCCCATGGCAGAAAGTAGAAGATTCTATCTATTACAATAGGTGCCTAAATATTGGAGCATCTGATCTCAACTCCCTGGGTTCTGCAAACTTTTCCCTGTTACTTATTTTTAATAAATTAAACATCCAGCTTTCCAATTATGTTGTATTTGTGTATGCGAAAATGCAGTGTTTGAATAGGATTACCTAACTTCATTTTTGCAATCTTTAGTTAGTGAGATTTGAGCAAACCACGGTGGAGACTACGGTGATCCCTCGTCTATCGCGGGGGTTGCGTTCCAGAACCCCCTGCGAAAGGTGAAAATCCGCGAAGTAAAAACCATATGTTTATATGGTTATTTTTGTATATTTTAAGCCCTTAAAAACCCTTTATATTCTCTTAGATATTAGGTAAGATTCGTTTTGTATGTAATTATGTATGTAAACACACTTTTATATACTACGCACAAATATACGTATCGCATATCATTGAAGAGTTTTATTTAATACGTAAAACGTAGTTGTAAACACATTGCAATAATAATTTTATATTATTATATATTATATTATATATCATATATCATATAATAATAATAATAATTATTGTAATAATAATTTTAACAAAAATAATTTATTTAGTATAATATACAGTAATGCACTCGTTTTACTTACCCAGTTATATTAGATATATTATGATTATTCCTTTAATATTAGTATCATATTTGTAAAATACGAACACTGCAGTCATGCGCCATTTGCACTCTGGTAATGTTTACATTCTCAGCTCATTTCGGTCGGTGAAATCAACAGGGCAAACCAACTGAGGAAGCATGTACCAGAAATAAAAAGACACATCGTCCGCAGAAATCCGCGAACCAGCGAAAAATCCGCGATATACATTTAGATATGCTTGCATATAAAATCCGCGATACAGTGAAGCCGCAAATGTCGAAACGCGATATAGCGAGGGATTACTGTATATGCAAGATTAACATGGAGGAAAGGACACAGACAAACTGCTTGGCATGCTATTCACGTGTGAGTTTGTGAGTGATTATATCATTAAGATTATTTAAGTCCTCAGCACGGCATTACTGAAACCACCATGATTTAAAGAAATGTTAGATTATTTAACCTGATCTGAATTTTGAAATGTTTGCCTTCCCCTCCCTCTAAATATCTATCAATAAACATTAGGATATGATTGCTCTTGACATACCATGCAAGTTTAAGAACATAATAAATAAAACGAAAAATAATTCAAAGCAATAAACAGTACGCTCTTTAACCCAGGCAATCATAAAATATGTCAACAAGGCAGGTAACCCTATCTGTTAACAATATAGCATTTTGCTTTATAATAAACATACTGATGTAACGACATACACATGTCAGCATGCTACATAAATATTCACTGTAGCCTAGGCTATGTAAACATTTGTCATACAATTTTGCGCACTTAAACTGAAACTCATGAGGCAAGTTGTGCTATGATACACCGACAGACTTCCACGTGTTCTATGTAAACATTAGTCGTCACTGGTGGGGTGCATTGTGGTCTATACACATATCCGAAGACCGCTTCGGGGTATTTGCCAGATCGTGGGCACTGTTAGGTCCTATGTAGCCCTGACACCAATCTTCCAAAAAGAAAAGAGTCAAGCCCCAGGTAAACTTGACTTAGCCCATGATGTTTTTTCCAGTAGCTAGAAACGCCCCTCTGCCAAAGTGTAAGCAATGCGCATTAAGCGCGCTGCACTTGGCGTATTTGAGGGACAGGACACTCTTGGTTATTTGCGCTAAGCGCGTAATATAGGCCTGTCAAGTGTGGTAGAGTGTACGTTTGTACTTTGTGGGGCAAATGGGACGAAGCTTCTCACTACACAGCTCTCAAGAGCACCAATAGCAAGCGGCAAGGCGGGTATAGGGTAAATAGACTTGGAGAAGACTCCGAAATAACATTAGGTTTAGTACAGAGTCCGGTATTTACAGAGGTACAGGTTGCATTGCGTTTCCATTACTCTGTAAAGTCACTTATTTGTTATGCCCTACTTTGTCCTATTGTGTTGTGTTATAGAAAAGTTGAATACAAACATTTTCTGTAGTGCAAAAGTACAGCAAAATCAAAAGGAATCTAGTTGTAGTTTTGCAAAAAGTTACCAAGATCCCCAATCTTCGCAAATTAAATTCGCAAAGAAATTCTCTGACTAATGACACAATGTCTTTAGATGTGACAGGGTGTCAAGATTTCAGTCTTTTCAAATTCTTCTAGTGCATGGTTAGCAAAAATGGACTCAGTGGCCTTAATTTGCCCCTGACTGCCCCAACAATAGACTCAGTGCTGCACCAGTCATCGTTACATTTCATTACGCTATGTGGAAAAATTTCCTCTCTCACCCAACGCATCTCTAATCTTGTTGGTATTTTTGATAAAAAAAATAGTGGTAGATAATGACATATCAGCATGTTTATTTAAAGAGAATGTGTGATAAGCCCTGGACAGGGTCGTGCAGTGACTTTTTGAGGGTCAGGGCAGTAAAATTTACTGGCCGGAAAGGAGGGGTCCCCTTCAGTCAACTTTGCATAAAAATGCAAAAATGGGCACTCTCTAAAATTTGGCGACCAAGTAAAATTCAAAAAGGGGCAATCAGGACTCACAAGGGATGTATTTTCAATCATTTGTGTAATATGAAAACACTTAAATGAGAAATCTGAAGAACTCTGATTAGAGAACACTCTCAGATACCTCCCAGTTATTGGTGTTAATCTGGCACCTGGTGTTAAGTTCCTTATCTGACAAGCCCTATTTATCTGGCAGCAATCCTAATTACTTTGCAAGACTGAGAAGCTCTCTATGGTGGCTGAAACTCTGTGACAGCAGGTTGTCCAGATGAAGGCTAAAGGGATTACCATTTTAGCCACTGCAAGAGAAGCTGGTCATTCCAAATCTGTGATTTATAGAATATTGCATCTTTATAATGACACTAATTAATTCAAGTCCCCTAAAAATGCTGGTCATCCATGTGAGACAAATGCATGAGAGGACAGGATAATGCAGGGATTCGCAATGGGGAATTGGTTCAACACTACAGCTGGAATTGCTTGCCCGTTCAGCACTGAACAGGATAAGGATTTGTCTCAGCATACATTCTCACCATTTAGGACAATTTGGACTAAAAGCCCACTCTGTAGTGTCCAGACCTCTCAGAAAGAAAGAATCAAAAGGCTAGACTAACTTTTGCTGAGGAGCATGTTGGACAGAGAACTTGGTCCAGTTTACCTTACAAGAGCAAGTAAAATTTATTTATTTGGATCCAATTGGAAACATTGGCTTCAAACTGGGAAAGACTGAACCCAAAGTGTGTAAAGAAGTCAGTTAAATTTAGAGGGGGGTGTTTTCTGCAGCAGGAGTTGGGCCTCTTATTCAGCTACATGGCAGGGTGATGGCAAATGTTTATCAGAACCTTCTGCAGCAACATGCATTCTGTCCCTGCGAGCATCTCCCAATCAGCCCACAATTTTCAAGCAAGACAATGCCCCGTCACACTGCACAGGGGGTAAAGCAGTTTCTTGAAGCTAACATTGAAATAATGAAATGGTGAGTCCAGATCTAAATCCAATCGAGAATCTCTGGAAAATCCTTGGCAACTAAGTTATGGCTAAGAATCCCACTACAGTTACAGAACTGTGAAAGAGACTGAAGAAGAGTGGACTAAGATCAAACCAGGGCAATGTGAGAAACCAGTGATGTCCTGCAGGCACAGATGTGCTTAAGTCCTTCAAAGCAAGGGCCTCTACACTTCCTACTATCCATCTTCCAGAACCGCTTATTCCATTCCGGGTCGCGGGGGGTCCGGAGCCTATCCCGGAGGCTGCGGGCGCAAGGCAGGGA
>JAAGVU020000061.1:17169270-17191579 GCA_011763525.2 Mormyrus iriodes
ACACACATGGAACCCGGGCGCAGACGTGAACCCCGATCCCAGAGGTGTGAGGCAACAGTGCTAACCACTGCACCACCACGCCGCCCCTACTTCCTACTAATTTATTGAAATTAACAAGTAACAATGGTTACTGTTCTCCAGTTTACTTTGTCACACAGTAAAAGTTTTTGTTGAAGTGCTTTATTTTGTAAAACATACTAGTAGAACAGTGATTATACCCACAGTTAATATTCCCTCAAATTTTGAGCAATGAAGATTAACATATTTCAGGAAAATTATAAGTTCATATATTCTCTAATTTTGATCTCTACTGTATATATACCGCTATAAAATCCTCCTGGCTCCCCTTTCTCAAATTGGCATTTTGGGGACTGCTCTGCACTGTTTTGACCCATACCTATCAGACAAATCATTCCAAGTGGGGTGCAGAGCTAATCATATCATATCAGGTAACATCCGTCGTTCTCCAAGGCTCTGTCCTCGGCAGGGCCAGGTCTACTTCTTCTGGGTGGGTCCTTGATAGATTTTGCCAACTGGGGCCCCTTTCTGCTGTTCGAGCCTTAGACAGCTGCCTAGTTTGATTTTTCCTAGTCCTCTCCACTATTTACATTACCCCTCTTGGTCAGATCATCCAGCCCCATGGTTTCTCCTACCAGATCTACTTGAATTTCTCTCCTGACGATACCACGATCTCCACTCTGATCTCTGTATGCCTGGCCGACATCACAGCTTGGATGAGGGACCATCACCTCTAGATTAATCTCTCCAAATCTGAGCTTCTTGGCTGCTAGCCCTATCATCCATCATGACATGACTATTCAGCTTGGATCATCCAGTGTCTCTAACAAGGTCCGCCAGGATCTTAGGGGTAACAAGACATGACCAACTTTCCTCTACTGACCCATAACAGCGCTCTCCCAATCGTGCAGGTTTACCTTGTATATCAGGAAGATCAGGCCATATGCAAGTATGCAAGGCAAATATGCAGCTCAGCTTCTGGTGAATCCAGTGCAGGCACTTGCTACTTCATGGCTAGAGTATTAAAATTGTGTATTAGCAAGTCTATTAGCTTATGCTATCACACCACTGCAAATGATTCAAAATGTGGCAGTATGTCTGATATTCATTCAGCCTAAATGTTCCCATGTCACACCCCTCCTTGAATCTGTTCTGTTTTGGCACTTGCATCAAATTTATGTCCTTGTTACTGGCTTACAGGTCAATTGATGGACAGCAACCCATCTCCATTAAAAGGCTCTACAAGATCTATGCTCCATCTTACCCCCTTCGACCAGCATACCAGCCTCACTAGGAGCTCCCTCCCCGCTGGGACATTTTTTTTAATTAAAATACAGTTTGTTGCACAGTCAGAAGACACTACACCATCAATCATAAGAAATATTGACAGACTAAAATTGAGTAATTTCTGAGAGGGAAGCACAATTACCAATTTAAGGAGGTTGTAAGTGTGGCTTTGTCTAAATACAATGCACCGCATGCACATCATCCTGCAGGTAACCATGACAATGTCACAGTACATGCACACTTTAACAGTGGTGGTACTGGGACCATCACCTTTGAAATCACCGCACTAGCAATGCTGCCAGTCAGTCTTTCCTCTTTTTCTTCTTCTTCTCTTTCTTCTTCTTCTCTTTTTTCTTCTTTTTCTTTTTCTCCTTCTCACACCTTTCGAGGCTGTCTGCCACACCTCCGCCTGCTGTGGCCTTCCCCTCCATTGGGTCCTTCCTGGTACACTTTGCCACACCGGCAACCTCTTTGGCAAGTGGTGACCTTTCCGTCTTTCTTTCCGGCATCGCTGCCCACTCCGAGGTTCTCCCAGAACCCAGACCTTTGTCCTTGTAGCCTGGCTTCCGCTCCAGGCGCCCCCCTGTGGCAGTATCCTGCTTCTGCTCAAACACATAATGCAAAAGCCACAGACACCTTGGTTATCATGTGGCAGAGGGACAGGTGCCCACCAGAGCTCTGTGGGGGAACCGATTTGTTACCTTTGGCTGCTCGTCACGGAGATGGCGCGCCGTGTGCCCCTTGGCAGAGGCCACATCTCCCAGAAACTCTTCACACAGCTGGCAGTAGAAACCGACCACGGGGACAATGAAGTCACAGCCTACAAAGGCAGCAGCAAGCAGACATTACCAAAGGCAGGGGTCTGCCCCTACAGGGCACAGTTTTCCCAGCAAACACTATGTGCATGCAAATACCTTGATGCTCCAGTAACCTCTTGAGCTCCATCACATGGTAGTCCTTCCTGCTCTCCACTTGAGTTATCGACTCTGCTCCTCTGATGACCTACATGTTACAGGCCACAATTCAGTCAGAGCTACATGACTAGCACCTGCTGCTCACTGATAAACCACAGAGTAACTGCAGTGCAAATAGCACCTCGCATCTCTCTCCCGATGGCTTCTCTTGTTGGCTCCGAATGCGGTCACTCTGCGTGCTCTCTGCTTTAGAGGGTACTACAGAGGGCAGGCAAGAAAATGTACTGAAATATCACCATATTCCATATCTTGGCATTTCGGTTACAGTTTATTACTCTTCATATTTGACCACTGTTAAACCATAGGGAAAATAATTTGGCCATCCACTTGGCAGATATTTTGTGGCACGGATGTCACATGATGGATGTTTTTCAGTTACAAATGTCACGTAACAGTCTATCTTTCAGCAGTAACACTTTACCTGGACCCACCACCGAAGCAGACGGCAGCTCCAGTGTAACCGGCTGCCGCGAGGGTGCAAGGTAAGCAGGGAAGAGGGGCCGCATGATGCACTGCTGGCTCCCCACAGGAAGGGCCTGTGTCCATGGAAAAGAAGAGCGTGTAGTGGCAGCCTGCTGGTCTGCCGGGGGGTCTGAAGGTGCCCGACACACCGTCACAGCGCGGCCTTGGACACCCTCTCCTCCAGTGGTGTCTAGAAAGCTCCGCCCTCCCCCAGCCTTCATGTCACACCCTGGCACAGTTACAGAAATAGGGCTGTCACCGGGCAACAGCCCTTGGACCAGCAGATGGGACGCAGGATGCTGGCGTGTTTCTGTGTGACCAGGTGCCACTGACTCTGCCCCCTTTCCCCGCAGCCCACTAGTTATCTTGGCCACTTCAGCCATGCCAAGACCCAGACCAGCGGCCTTCAGCAGACTCTGAAGTTTCTTCACCTCCTCCACGGCTGGCTTCTCAGTAGCTCCCTGCCTGCCCAGGGACTCTTGCTCACATTTTGGCTTTGCGCCCTCCTGTGTCGTTGGCTGATTCTGCGTCCGTGCAGATCTCGCCGGCAATGACGCACTAGCCAGCTCCTCCCCCACCTCTTCTTCGTCCCCATAGAGGAACCTTTCCTCATCCTCTATGTCTGTGAAGCTTTTCTTCCCATCCTGCTGGCCTCCTGAACCTCCCGTCAGGCTTAAAATACGGGAGAACCCACCCACATCCTGCCCTACCTTCTCGTGAGGGAGGAGAGTGTCGCAGATCTTGCCCGTCCGTGTCTCCTGTTGGACATTGGAGACACTCACTACCCTTCCTCCCGCCTTACAGGACTCCTCCATCTCCTCCTTCCTCTCCCCCAGGATGGATGCCAGAAGGCCTGACTCCATCCCCTTAGCAATAGTGTTGAGGAAGCGTCTGGTCTCCACAGACATACTGCTACCCTGCTGCTCCATGGTGCCCTCTCCTGGGGAGTCCTGTACAAAACAGAGTTGGGCGTCAGGTCCACGCTCCTCACACGGATTCATCAAATCAAATTAAATACTCCAAAACTGAAAGCAGGCATATCCAAACAAGTGTGTTGATGACTGTGCATCCCATACCCATTAATAAGCTCCTCACTCTCAGCAACCCAGATACAAACTTGCTGGCATATGTATTTCTGTGCCATGGCCCCGCCCACCGCCCCTCAGTCCCACCGGAGACAGAGAGAAACATGGTACCCGTCTTTGCAGGACAAGCCTCTTGGCCTCCTGCAGCAGCTTCTCCAGCTCTTTGCGTCGATGCACCAGCCGCAGCTTCCAGAGAATATCGGCAGTGCCGTCACCAAGACTCCTTTCTGCCCTCATGCTCGGACTCTCACTCCGCCCATGGCTTTTTCCGCGGCTCTGACTCCTGCTGCGAGGACGGCTCTGGCTCCGGCCCATGCTTTTTCCACGGCTCCGGCTCCGTCCCCTGCTTTTTCCACGGCTTCGGCTTCTCGACCGGCTTCTGCTCCGCCCCCTGCTTCTCCTGGTGCCTTGTGGGCCTTGACTCCTCCCCCTGACAGGGCTCCGCCTTGAGTAACTGCAGCTGTCGGAAGCTGCGTCATAGCGGGCATTTGGGTTCCGCACATCTCCTCTGTCGTGTATTGTATGTATTCTTTCTTTAGCTGCAAGCAGTCGGAGAAATTCCTCACCAGCTTTGGCACTGAAGGAGAGGAGTGGGCAGTGAGTTAAGTTTACTCAAACATGACAGATCTCCCCAAACATCATGGAAAATTTTCACAACAGACCACGCGCACTGTCAGATGTCAAAGACAAGGTTCTGTTTAATGACTTATTACATTGGTGAGCTTGGCAGCTGACACACCTTTACATATACAACCATTTTACTGCCCATCTATGGGTAACTAAAGTTGTTACCATTTTTAAATCCACTATTACCAAACACCATGCAAGGCGAACTCATTCATAAGCATGAAATTCACTGCATAATATCCTTCCATTAAGTGTCTCTGATGTCACCTGTTATCTGGCTGCCTCTGGCCACCCTGTGCAGGTGGTGATCCAGCCTCCCCAGAGCACATGGACGCGGCCACGGACTCCATGGAGACGCCCCTGTGAAAGGATGCCGAGGCTTGTGGCTGCAGAGCAGAAAAAAGGTAGAATAATGAGGGTGGCGCGTGCATCAGTGGCAATAAGCATCTGTACCTGTAAACGGAAAGGGGTCGGTTTCAGCCCCAGCCTCGGCAGTATAATTATATGTCCGTGAGCCCTTTAGCGAGACCCTTAATCCTTAGCTCCCGGGTTGCTGCACGCTGGCTAACCCTGTGCTGTGATCCCCAAGCATGCTCTCACCTCTATATGTACGTCTAATGAAGAGCAAGATGAGGTAGGTGAAATAGGAACTTCCCCTCGGAGATGAATAAAGTATCTCGGATCTATTTTAAAACCATTTTCCTTGACATACTTCTGTTAATGGGACCAAGTCAATCTTATACAACTACAAATCTGTACAAATAAAAATGTTCACGAAGTCAAAAATCAAGAAAAATCACCTTTTCTAGCGGAATGGGAGGTTGTGACACCCCAAACATCACTGAAAGTATACATTACACCTACTTTTCCACTTGTCATCCAGCATTTACTCGATCTCACAGGTAATATTAATACCATATTAAAATACAAGAGATATTCACTGCATCTTCATCGGTATAATGCAACTTACCTTCCCGAAGCAATCTTCGCGAAGGCCACCGCCTGGCCCTCGGCTCTCACCAGATCCGGGGAAAGGCAGCACCTTGCACTGCGGAGGACGCTGTTGTGGCGCCGGAGGGAAAGCAGCTAGGTGCCGCACGCCCGGAGCATACGGCCCCCGGGGACTCGGCCGATCGGGACGGAACACCGAACCATAGGCGGGGTGATCCGGGCCACGATATACCTGAAATCGAGCCACATCGGGAGCGGGGACCGCTAGACCCCCGGGGCCGAGCTGCCTCGCCTCTTCACTGTACTGCGGATCACCGCGAAACATGTCGTCCGGCCAAAGCACCTTTAGCTTTTGCTCGTTATCCTCCGCGATCCAAGTAAATTAACAAACAAAAAAAAACGTACCCAACTGAACCTCGGGCCACCTTCTGAAATTCTACACTTTTATGATCGGCGGATTTCACAGGGAATAAATATAATACCGCCACCTACAGCATCGGAAGGTGAATTGTAATTGATCAGTAATGTAACTCAAGTAACCTGCGCACGGTGGTTCTCCACCTCGAGGAACTATGGCGTACACATGGCCCTAAGTTACTGCTTTGTGATTTTATAGATGATGCGTGGATGTAACCTATATACACGGTAAACATTTTATTTGAGGAGTTTTTAACCTCTCTCAAACCGGGGACCTGCCAAAAGAAGTCAGACCAGAGTGTGGGACCCCCTACCACCAATGCGTGGTCACTTAAGTAACTTAATCAGCTATCAATAAGAACATTCATGAAATGTGTCTTCAGAATCTCTACAACTCCTCTGCAGATGGTTAGGGTGAAAACCCCAGTCAACAAAATGGTCACCTAGGATTTTTCTCTAATGGAACCCAGTGGAAAAAAAATCTTAATGAAGCGTACATTTCCTGTATGTAAAATACAAAGAATAAATCTGTCTCATGCCTACTATAATGAGGTTAATGGCCCAGGTCACCTCATTAACATACATTTATGAGTCCCTGGACACTGGCTAATAAATATGGTAATCAGTGTTTCCTAGTTTTGTATCTCACCTTAAACTTCACTGTTATATCTTAGCAAAATTGTGCATTTATTGTAGGTCTACATCTCAGTCATGACAATAACATGCCCTCATTAGGATTAACATGACCATTCCACTGACTTCCATAGGTAGCTATTTTTATTGTTATTACTATTATTAGAATACAGATAAAATCCCACAGGTTTTTTAAAATTGTTTTTTATGGTTTTCTTTATTGATTCAAAATATAATACTGATTATAGGCTGATTAAGTGTTCTTGAATGCAGAAAAGGCGATTAGGTGGGGGCCTCGATAATCATATAAATACACTCTTGCAGATAGTCCTACTGTGAGGCATATGTAGTTCAGTTATAACTTAAATTTTGTAGCCAGTCTGGTAATGTCACATTGGGTGTATTAATATTCACATTTAAACATTAAAAAAAAATATATATTTAAAAAATGAAAATCACTTGAAACTATAACAACCCTAGGGTCTATATTAGTCACGATGGTTCTTAGGCCGTCTCTTGGTTAATAGTGGTCCCTGCTTAGTTTCCTGCCCATTAGTCACACAAGGCAGGCTGAAGCGTAAGCTGAATCTGAGAGATATAAAACTTGAGGCAAGCCTGTTGTGTATGTAGCTTTTCCTGGATATCATCTCACTTTCTGGGGGGCAGATAGAAATCCTGTCTAAATAGTCGATCGAAGCACTTACACAAGAATGAACAGCAGCAGGTTAAACAGCACAGATTTACAGTCTCCATGAAGACACAACCACACAGCTGGGACACAGGCTTATTTGCATGTATGACCGTCATTTTCCTGGATGGTGTTGTCACACGCCACCCGGAAACAGCAGGGTCTCGTCCATTATTGGAACTGCTCGACAATCAATAAGAAATGAATAACTTGAATGGAAATGGTTCGGATGCAGCAGGAGGTTAGCGCCCATCAGGCGAAGTGGACCGGGCGCCTTTATAGGCCTGGATGATCTCTGCCACCACACTGGGGTCCTCCAGGGTAGAGACATCCCCAAGGTCGTTAGTTTGCCCTGTGGCTATCTTCCTCAGAATCCGCCTCATGATTTTCCCAGATCGAGTCTTTGGGAGCCGCCTGACAACCTGTCCGGGAAGGGGTTCTTTAGGACCAGGCTCTACAGCAACTCTAGGTTCTGACGGAGTGCTGTGTCGTCGAGGAGCACTTACCAGGAAGTGGTCGGGGATGGCATACTTCGCTATTTTGGATGCCACCAGGCCTCTCAGCTCCTTTATGACTTTAGGCTGGTCAAGGGAAGTGGCATCCTTCAGGACCACAAATGCAAATGGGACTGTGGGAGTAGAAGAGGTCCATGAAAGCATTACGTGTCTGGCTCATTCCTAAGCGATGGCTTGGCTATTATTGCTACTGTATGTATGTGAGTTTGTATTTACCACACTGTGGGGTCCTAATGTCCTCACTATATGGTAAAGCCTCTTACCTTTTAGCTTGTGGGGACATTTTTCAGGTCCCCACAATATAAACCTCAATTATATAAAAAATCTGTGAATGCAATCAAAAAACTAAAAATGCCAAAAATATTATATTTTGTTTGGTTACTTATGGTTAAGGTTAGGGCTGGGTAGGGGTTAAGGTTGTCATAGCTGGGATTAGGGTTATGCCCATAGAAATGAATGTAGAGTCCCCATAAAGAAACAGATTCCTAATCTGTGTGTCTGTCAGTCAATGTATACAATCTGACTGTCATGTGTCCTTTTTGTTCTCTTAATAACATAGCCTGAAGGTATATCCCTCTAACATACTCACTACCTCAAATATAACGACAACCCTGAAGACGCAGGTGCTTCTCTGTCAGCAGCGTCAAAATCATGTATTTATGCTCCACAAGACTCGCAAACTGACTGGATTGAAATATACCCATCCTGGGGAGAATGACTTCCACAGATTTCCTGCTCCACTGCTGCACCTTGACATTAGCAGGGTCGGTGTGGTGGACTCAAATGTCAGGGCACCACCATCATGAACAAATGCAAATGGGATAATGTCAGGTAAATCCATTGTTCACCTGCCTCCCACTCTAAACTGCAGAGAAGGTGATTGGATGCCCGTTGCCTTTTGCCTTGCATCTGTACAACCTTAGGAGAAGATGATGTTCATGAAAGTGCGGTGCTGACCCCTCTCATCAGCACATCAACCGTTTCACAACCTTCAGACAAACACTTCCAGTCACTCTGAAGCAAAACCTCACGTTATCAGATCAGCTTTTTCCTCAGAGCTATAAACATGCTCAACCATAAATCCTCTGACTGAACTATTTTTCATTTGTCTATCTACATTTTTGTAACACTGGACTATGTGGGCAGTTTGTCCCCTTGCACCTTATCCAACGGTCTCATTTTGCTTACTTGTAATGATTATGTTGCTGGTTGTTTATCGCTCTTTGTTAATACTTGGACTTAGTTTTTTTTCTACTTTAAGTGACCTTTTCCACTAAAAGAAATTCATTGTACTTGGGCTGTACATGGCTGTTACGATTCCCAAGAATAGCTTACTCTGCATATTGGGTGGATGTTTCTTTGGGGGTGTGTTGTTCTGTTCCTGGCTCCGCCCACTATTACATTTCATGCCTCTCCATTATGATTGGCTGTCTTCTTCTTCCTTCCCTTTATCACTTCCTTTATAAGGCCTGCCCAGACCACAAAAGCAGGCTGTTGCTTTGTACTTCTTGTTTTACTGATATTTATTGTGCTTGAAACCTGTTACTGTTTGACCACTGATTTTGCTTAGGTCTTCTTGGATTTGGTAACTTTGGATTTTGTATTTTGTAAATATTATGTAAAAATCTGTAAATGTGTTCACTGTGTGTATTTAGGAACGTAGGGAGTGCGATGCCATTTTGTTATGAATACGTTTTCTCACAGTTTGGAAGGTAGTTAGGGACATAGGTAAGTTGTGTGTACTTTTATTTTCTTTTTGTTTGGGTTAGGTAAAACAGTATTTTTTTCTAGGTAGGGTTTTTGTGTTTTTTTATTTTGGCTTGGTCCGCTCCTGCAGTGATTCTCTCTGCTAATAAAATCCCAAGCATTAACAAGGTAGTGGTCTTACTCCACTTTTTGTTGTGCCTGACCTTAGACCGGGACGTAACAAAGGCGAATAAAGTTGATTCCGATTCTGATGTTGAAATGTTACCCTTCTGCATGATTCCGTTTACCCCATGACCGAAATGAGTCTTAATACAGCCAATCATTAACCAAAAAGATGTAGGTTACTGATATGCAATATGGTTGAGTTTTGAGGCCTTTCATGACAGCAGGAAGTGCATTTAGAGGCCTGGTTAATGTGGCAGGAGGAAGGAGGCCTTTAGGGGGGCTCTCCATTAACCTCCTGTCACGACCGTTTGGCTGGAGATGCTGAAGACAGGATGGGCCTACAGAGGAAGTAAGATATGGGGTCCTATGTCCTCCCTGCTTTGGTCGGGCCAACGACAGACCTGCCACTTGCTGCCTCTCTGCAGAAGCGTGAGAATCACGGGTTTCTCAAGATGCAGAATTAGTGCTAGTCAGCATTCCTCTGTGGGCTATTAAATATAGAGATGTCAAGCCTTAAAGATCACAAACTCACAATTAACGCATCACATTTTGTAATGCGTAAACACAGCCAATGATCTCACAGCTTATAACTGCTCAGGACTGGGACAGTATTTCCAGTTGGGGTGTGTGCATGTGTCTCTGTCTGTCTTTGTGTGTATTTTGGTCTCACCTTCTCCTTTCACATCATGTGAAATGCCGATCACTGCCGTCTCGGGAACATCCGGGTGCTCGTCCTGCAGGCAGTAAGGAGCCACTCAGTTGATGACGCTCACAGCCGCCAACACTGCTCACCACAAGCTCATGTTGGTGCTTTGCAGCTTACAGCTACTTACAGTTAATGTCTGTGGTCCTTTAAAAGATTGTCCTGTATATAATAACACCAAGACCCTATGCTGACGTGTGACTCACCAGGGCATCTTCGATCTCCGCAGTGCCCAGCCTGTGGCCACTGACGTTGATTACATCGTCCATGCGGCCTGTGATCTGGTAGTAACCTTGCTGGGTACGGTAAGCCCCGTCTCCAGTGAAATAATGACCTGCAATGTGAAATAATGGCCTGTGATGGAAACTAAATCAGACAGCAGGCCAGCACCCCTCTACATATATAGGCCAAACGTAATACCCAATATGACACCTGCCAAGGCCAGACGCTTACCAGGGTAGGGTTTAAAGTAAGCCTCCACAAATCTCTGGTGGTCTCCGTAGATGGTGCGGGCCATTCCCGGCCAGGGCTGGCTGATACAGAGAGCACCGCTGACGTCGTTTCCCGTTATCATTTTTCCCTGAGAACAACACCGGCACATGGACTCTTTTTACACTTGTTATCTGGAACGGTCTGCATTCACAACAGATATTCCTACATTTCACTTCCTCCCAAAACTGAATGTGAGGATGACAGAAGTCTTCCCAACTGGGAGAATGCCTGAAATGCAGACCTGATTCACGTAGGGGGCTCCCTGGTCCAGAATGTTCTACAGTGGAGTGACGTGAGGCATTAGCCATTATAATGTTGCTTGGTAATGACGGATGGCCTGACTCTGCTGTTGAGCCATTCCTAGCGGCTGTAGGGTGGCTGTTATTTCTCACAAGATAAAACCTGATGCCAAATAACAGCTAATGAATACAATAAAGACTGCACAAAGACTGCCTTCAGTTTCTGCCATTTTCAGCTTGAACAACACAACCAAAGTCTAGAAGCAGCCAGATTCACATAAAAACAAAAACAACCTCTGATATTGAGGATTAGGAGCCAAAGAACAGAAGGAAAATGACAGAGATTTGGGGGGGCTATTCTATCAAGACCCCTCTGCAAAAACAGGAAAGGAAAGCAAGGGAATCTGGGAAGGCAGCTGACCCAGTCCGACATGGTGCACCAATCCACTGCCCATTTTGGCTCCCTGCCCTCTATATAGACAGTCGTTTGTGGAGAGCTGATTATCTCTGAGATTGCCAGGGACACTCCCTGTCAGCCCCACCCTGCACACTCTGTCCCGTGTGCTCTGATAAGCACCATCATCGCTACCCCCACCCAGGACCAGTTTTGGGCCTCACAGCAAAGTACAGGGTATCTAATGCGCAGCAGGGGGTGTAATAGTGTCTTGAATAAATGAGCTGAACCTTCTCGTCCATCAGCGCCAAATGGATACCGAAGAAAGGCCTCATGGCCATGGCGGGGAGGATCTCGGCGTCGTCCTGTGCAGGCCGCGGGGCGATGCAGATGCCTCCCGTCTCTGGAGAGCAGAGGAGAGCATTCAGCCCCACCCCCAACTGCTCTCAAGTCACTCCACACTAAACTATATTGTTCCCAAAAGTCAGGGATGTAACAAGATGTACTGGCATCAGTACGCTCTTCAGCGAGTAATTACAGGGCAGATAAGAAGCTGTCTCGATAGTCCACCCCATTTCCCCAGACTCTCATGTTTGCCACCATCTCTACGGAACAGATTGGACAGCCCTGAGTGGGAAAGCTTGTCCCTTCATGGCATCGCTTTCTGTGCTCAGAGTGCATGGCACAGAGAAACGCTCAGGGCAGATGGGTGCCCACGTGCAAAGCCTTTACTCCATATGACACAGACCGGTTACTCTGTGATGCTGTACTATTTTTACTATTTTATCGTCAAGTAACTGAAGGCAACTCAATGCCATGAGAGCAGAAGCAGGAAAATTAACTGTGCCAAAACAAGTGTACTACCTGTCTGCCACCATGTGTCCACCAGGGGGCAATTTCCATCTCCCACCACATTATAGAACCACGTCCAGGCCTCATGGTTAATGGGCTCTCCCACTGAAAGTGACAGATCAGGCTCTTTAGATGCACATTGAGTTAGCTGGAACGGACAGAGTGGAGCTGTAAATCCCAACGCTACCTTACAGCAGCAACTGAAATTGCATAAATCTGGCTCGGAACTGTACCGTGTTCACTGTCAGGCATGCACAGCAGAGTGTCTGCTTAACAGCAATTCGCTTTCACCACGTCCGAGTTTACCAAAAAATTGAAACAATGGATGGTAGTGGCTAAGAAAGCCATCCCTGACTTACACATGTTTTCACTAGTACCTCATTACCTAATACCATGCAGTACTGCAGTGATATTTGTGTAACACTGAGCAAAAATCAATAACCAAACAAACCCACTTGGTGAGAGTCTAGTAAACAGGCAGTATAGGCCAGCTCTGCGACATAATTTGAGGGAATTACTTGTGTGTGGAAATTTGCCTGGGCTTCTCAGTATGCACACAGTGCGCAGTTTTCAACCAAGCGACATCTAACCGAATTATTACAAAACATGCCACCCTCTGTGTGGACAAGACTTGCTTAATCTTGCCTGAAAGTGAACATATTTCCAGTCTGTTTTCATCAGCTGCATGGTGAATTTGAAAAAAATAAAAATCAAACAAGTTTTAGTTTCAAGTTTCTGTTCTCATGCCCCAGGCAAAAAAAATAAAGTTAAATTTTCACATCTTTCTTCGGGTTCTAGGCTTAACTCATAAACTACAATCCCAGTGAAAGGCCTGCTCCACTTACGGCAGAGGCCACATCAGCGGTGAGTTCTCTCACCTGAGCCCAATGTCCTCAGAGAGGACCGGTCATACTTCTTTACCCAGCTCTCGTCGTACTTCAGCAGCAGGCGAATAGCAGTGGGGGCGCCATAGAACTGATTAATTCTCAGGCGCTGCACAGTCTCCCAGTATCGCCCTGGGGAACAGACACACACACAGACATAGAACGGCAGTGTGTTTGTCTTTGTATCTGTCTTTTACACAGCTTGTGAAGTACAGGCAGCCCGCGGCCATTTCACTGGTGCAAAATATTTTGGATTGTCACTTGGACACAGGTCTTTCTGCTGGGTTAATTACATCATAAATACCAGGTACCAGATGAAAGATCATTTTAAAATAATTCAAAATGGGTAAACCAAACAGCATTAAAGCGTAGATGAGGTAGAGCAGCACATGGGTATGCGACATATATGCAGGACAGGCTGAGAGCTGTTTACCTGGATCTGGGTACACGGGTGTGCTCTCAAAGAGCACCGTGGTGGCACCGTTGCACAAAGGCCCGTACACCACATAGCTGTGGCCCGTCACCCAGCCGATGTCAGCCACACAGCCAAACACGTCTCCAGGGTGGTAGTCAAAGACGTACTGAAACATACAGCCAGGCATCATTATAAAGAAATCCATAACATTTATGAATGTATTAATATTATGTGGGTCTATTTGCTGAACTGCAGCTGCAGAGGCGTTTGGCTGACGAGGACTTCCTGATAGATCAGCACTTATCAGGCCATACCTGCTGCGTGAGCGCGGCGTACAATAGGTAGCCAGCCTGTGTGTGCACGATGCCCTTGGGCTTGCCCGTGCTGCCTGACGTGTACAGCATAAAGAGCATGTCCTCACTGGCCATGGGCTCCGCAGCACATGTTCCAGACTCCTTCGCCATTTCCTGAGAGGGAGGGGACATGGTCACTGTTCACCAGTGGGCAACCCACAGCCGCCATTAATGCTGACGTCTGTACTTTTGTTTTTAATTAAATAAATACAAAAATCTTTGTTTCACCATTTATACAGTATTTGTACAGTACATTAGAACATAGGTAAGTTGAGAGTAACAATAAAAACTAATAAGAATTTCTTATGTTCTTCAAGGTACTGATGTCTTGTTGGATACTAGAAGAACACTGCTTCAGTTCCCAGACCTTTCTTCAGGGCCACCCCAGCCACTCCATGTATTCATTACATTTCACCATCATTCACTCACTCACTCGATCAATTAAATTTAATTAGTTTTAAAAAAATCTATGAGAAACTGATTAGCCAAACATGATGCATTAGTTGAGTCAAAAAATACATGGGTGTATCAGATGGTTGCTGCAAATACTGGGATGACTTGAGGAGAGGGACTTTGAAAGGGCTAAGCAAACACACTTTGACAGACATCATAGTTTTATACCAACATGAAGATCATTTAAACATTTTCTTTGAGTACCTAAGACCTTTGCACAGTACCGTATGTTCTAGAAAAATCTATGTTGGCATTTTCCCAGCACTATAACAAATCACCTTAATAATAACTAGAAACAAAAGTTAACAAAAAGGTCCTCCCTGACGACTGCTCAGTAGGGACTGAAAACTTAATAGCAAATTTGGCACAGTTGTGTGTTTAAATATGCCCTCCATGGCCATGTACACTACCTCTTCCAGGAAGACGTCTAAGTCGCCCATGGCTACTGCCTTGTCTGTCCGCCGAGACACAAAGACACGATGCACGGAGGGGCAGCTCTTCACGGCCTTGTCCACGGTGCCCTTCAGGTCAATTGTGCGGCCTCCTCGCACACCTTGGTTACAGGTGATCACAGCCTTGCACTGAGCTGTAACAACAAGGGAGCAGAGGGCATCACTGTGTGACACCCCCACACCAGGAGGGCATCAGGTCACGTGTGGGTCGGTCTGATGGTGCCTTTATAATGAAGTGAACCATCATGCATTCAGACAAACTGCATTTACAGATGAAGAGGCCATCAGCTGCTGAAAGGAACTCCTGAAGATTACAGTTGGGAGATGTGGACCAAGCCTCTAAGGACAGTGTAGTGTAGTGTAGTGATAAGAGAGATTAGCATGGGTGAGGCTCGCAGCTGTGGTAATGTGGTGTTTTTTTGCAGTAATATGGTATATTCAAAAATCAAAACAATAAAAACCAAATAACCACCAAACAAATTCTGAAGTGTAACACTTTTTTAAATTTCCCTCGCACTGACTCCTCAGACTGTCACCCAGTTACAGGAAGATAGGCTGTAACCATAAGCCAAAGAAAAATTAATTACAGAGCTAAAATGCAAGGGGGTAAACAAGCTCATATGGCCCAGCTGGGCTTCTGGCCAACCGCACCCCCATGCCAGTGGCTCGCTTCTTGGATCACAAACAGCAGTTGCAGTGGGTGTTATCGCTCGTCAACAATAGAGGTAAACGGTCAGCAGAGTCAGTATTGCACAGTCTGCATTTTTCGAGGTCACCAGGTACCTTCACTGGCTCCCTGGGTAGAAGGGCTACTTACTCATGCCTGACTCCAATATGTCTGGTGGGAGAAAGGCGGCCGGCCATTCTCCAGGAACAGGACGACCCGTTCGGCCCTTGGGCACACTAGCAAGTTTGGACTGAGTCATCTGTCAAATTTATGAATGTGAAGTGAAAGTTCATTCACTACAGTGTGAGTCACCTCCCAACTAAAAGAGGGTGTTCAGCCAAGTTTACATGGGAAAAAGCTCACTATTAAAAGTGCAGGAACTTAGCCCTTGGCATGTTCCCGCCAGCAGTGTCAGTTACTAAACGCGGGATGGATTCCCAGCCGGGACACTGGGCTGCCTGTGACTTAGTCACTTTTACGGTGTGTTAACACACCGGCGTCCTCGACACTCTGGACAGCGATGGGATTTGCGTAGTAAGTGTCTCTGGGGAATCGTGGAGGAACAGCTTTTGCTCTGGGGACCCTTTGGCGGGGTTGGCTCAGCAGGGGGGTTACATTATAGGGGTCAAAGGGAAGCGAGGAGACAGCCCCATGTGGAACATGGAGGAGGGCTGATTAGTGAAAGGTGCAGTGCTGGGGCATGCCTTACTGATACAGAAGATACATTAAATCACTGAAGTATTCAAAAAAGCCAGTCTAAGCATCAACTAAAATCACATAAAATAAAGCAATATACCTTTGCCACAAGACCTGGCCTTGGTGCTGCAGGTGCTTCCGCATCTCACTCACCGTCCTGGATCCGCCCAGTCAGGGCCTCAGCGCTGAAGCCAGCGAACACCACAGTGTGTACAGCACCAATTCGGGCACACGCCAGCATGGCTGCCACAGCTGTGGGTGACACAGGCATATAGATGGCCACCCGGTCCCCTCTCTGGACCCCATGTCTCTTTAGCGTGTTGGCAAGGCGGCAAGTCGTCTCCAGGAGCTCCCTATGAGATAAGAGGGAACGTCGTTATTCTTCAGCTGGCATGAAGTATCACCATAGGCCTGCTGACTCTACAGTCGTGAACAAGAAACTGAACATGCAAGAGCTTCAAATGACAGATTTCTGCTACAGTTATGTGAACAACCCCAGTTTCCTACTGCATTCTTTCAGCTTGCAACTTTACTTTTCTGTACCATTAAGCAAAGCAGCTATTAATTTATATGGTCTATGTGGACTAAATGATTGTCTCAGACCGCCCTTGTGTACTACAATAACTCACAAAAACACTTGGTGGAATCGATGCAACAAGTGTAATGTTTAACGATGGCTGTGACAATGCTGATTCTGTTCATACCATAAAGAATAAAGATTACTGCTCAGGTGGGGTCACGTGTGCTCCGCTTTCTTAAACATCTGCCTCTCTTCTTAACCTCACAGCACAGTATGATTGCACGTTGGCTTCAATAAGTTTGTATATATTTCAAAAGAATTCCTTTTATGCATGCCTTGATCTTCCATAACCACTTATCCAGCACAGGGTGGTGGTGATCCTGGTGCCTATCCCAGGCAGCACAGGGCACGAGGCAGAGGACACCCATGACAGGATGCCAGTTCATCGCAGGGCACAAGCATTTAGAGACACTAATTCACCTTACTGCATATATTTGGACTTGAGGAGTAAATATAGAGAAGTAAATATAGAGAGAAAATTCATATTGCAGACGCAAAATCAGGTTTCAAGCCAACCCCTTTAACAGGTGGCTCTAGCAACCCCCCACCAAGCAACTGTGAAAATGAGTAGTATGATCAGCAACACACTTCAAGTACACCAATGCACTGTATAATTTGTGTTGAAATGAGTCAGTACGCTTGTCTGCTTTGATGTACTAAATCTTAGATTTATGCCACAAAGTGTGTCTTTTAAGCAAACAAGCGGAAAGATATGTAGATTAAGTACAATGGCAGAATGTTTCTTGAGGAGTTTATTTTATGCAAACCTGAAGCCTCTGAGTTTACAAGCAAGATTATTTATTGATTTTGGCAAAGACCCATGAAAATCTCTCCGGCTCCTAATGTGCCAGTACACATGGACATGGGTAACTTTCATAGGAAAAGATACTGTCAACACCAAGCAGATTACTGTTATCATTGATTAAACAGCTCAAACAGGGGTTTGCTATCATTATAGCAGACTATAGGGGATGAGGGAAAAAAAAAACTATACTGCAAATTAGGAATGGACTCAGTATACATTTAAATATTACATTTTGAGACTTTTAAATAAGAATGTGCCCTAAAATGTAATGCCGTATAAAACAAATGTAAAATGTAACCGCAAAATGACAACAAAAATATGAGCCATTTAAATTAGAACTGATCACTCTTTAAAAATAAGCTATTTAAACATTGAACGCCTTAAACTGGCTTTTCAGAATTTAACCTACTAGTCCCTAAACTTTCTGATGCACCAAAGTTAATCATTAACGAACTCAGTTAAGATACTGTGGGTAACAAACAGACATCTTTCATAAGTGCATTTATTCCTTCTATGCATGCCTGTATCTTCCATAATCATTTATCCGGCACAGAGTAGAGTTAAGTCTGGTGCCTATTCCAAGCAGCACAACGCAGGAGGCAAAAACAATGTGTACTTTTTAAGCTGGAAATTTGTATGGTTTTCTTAAAGAAAAATGACAATGCTGAATCATGTACTTGCTGTGAAAACCTAAGGATATTTAAAAACTACAGCTATTATATGGCTAAAACTGTCAAGTTATTGACAGTCTATGAATCTGTCTGTGGCGTCGGGAAACTTCCAAGATTTCCGGTTCGCTTTCGGTTTCCCATAATAATATTCATAAGACAAGAAACATCACCCGTTTGACCCCGTTCATCCGCCGAATGCCAAAACGGCGCATTCCACGGCTGTTATAACGGTTAATTAAAAGATGAAATTGAAAGAAACTCTATATATGTAACACCTATGCATAATCCAAACACAATATAATAAAAGATACACTGAAAGCAGGTGTCGCCTTAGCAGCGAATAACTTTTAATAACTAATTTTATATGAGCGATATCAGCGCTTGATGGTTAAATACTTACACTGAACCAGGACTTTACCCCACAATCCTGTATGTCGTTACCTGCACACGCCTGTGATCGTGGCCTCTGCTGTGGCTGAGCGCCAATGATCGTGGCTTCCACTGTATGAGTGTCGGGCATTACTGTAAACAACTTTGGCGGCTGACCGTCAGCAGAGAGCTCCGAGTCCAGGTAGCACAATACCTGTAAGTGACCTTAACTTCAGCGCCTGGTTCGTCCCTCTCCCACAAAAGGGCTGTCCTGTCCGGATGCTTGGCCACGTGTACGTCCAGACAATTTTCTATCAGTTCAAAAAAATAAGTATTAAAGTTAATGTAAAATATACAAGTAAAGTCTTACTGCATGCATAACTTTACAGAAACAGAACATTATGACAACACAGTAATCAAATATTTTATTAAACAGAATTCCACCCATCTAAAGTATGAAGCCAATTATTCCCGGTGTCTGCGTAGTAAACCGGTAATTTTGATTAGCAGTCTGAAGTGAAACACCGAGAAAGATGAACGTAATCGGAATAATTTAGCTTTTTACGGTAACGATCTGAGAATGAACTCCGAATAAATGCTAAACCTTGTACCGGAAACGTTCAGTTGTCCTCCAAGAAACCAGCTGATTTTCCCTCGGCTGATATCGCAGTCCATAACCCGGTCGAAGGGTCTGCTCCAGGATAGCCTTTCCTTGGCTATTGTGCCCCAGAACCTTTCCGGGTCCTTCAGTGACAGTTCGTGCAGCTCTTTGTACGATCTGCCAGCAAACGAAGGGCTCGCACATTGTGTGAAGCTTGCTTTTCTCTCGGAGCCTCGACTCTGCGTTACTTTAAGGAATGAAAGGCTCCTACGATGGCCGTTATCCTTCCTGAAGTAAACGGCCCCTCTTCGCAGCATATACAGGATAGTGCTCTCATACGCTGCCATGTTTGGGTATTTACGACGCGCTGATGCCGCTGTGGCACTTCTCTGCAGTTTGTATTGTGGTGTAAAAGGGTGGGAAGCGCCCGAAGGGGAAAAAAAAATCGATGAAAGTCACGAGTTAGTGTGTCGCAACCGACCGAGAGGTCCCGCAAGTATCCCCACAAAGTGACAGCGCAAAATATAAAAAGTTTAAACTTGATCTTTAATAAAGAGACAACAAAACGTTGTTGGTGTAAGTAACTGTAAACTTGCTCGAAGTAACTACTTCGGGTGCGATATCGGTGAATAGATCAACGTTTGTGTAAACATGACCATTTCATTTTTACGGTCTAACTCGGCGAGACTACCGTATTATTACTGTGCTCGGAGGTAGGAGACTCAGACACTGTCCACTTCGTTAATATCAAACTCCCCTTGAAGTATTCACGGAAAAACTGTAGAGCAATTACAAGGGGTAGTACAAACTACCGTGTTGTAAAGCTCGAATTCACCAAAAATAAATACATGAAAGATAACATCTTTAAAACGTAGATTTTTAAATTTGAATTGTACACCATCACACATCATTATGATGGTTTAATTTATGATCAGCTAACATTGCATTATCACAGAAAAGCCTTTGTAGTAGTTCGGCGACTTACATTCTCCGTACGTTCGTACGCAAAATGTTATTTGAACGTTACACCGCTATATAGAGTTATAAATATATTTGTCCATCAATAAAGACAGGTAAAATCCAAGGCTGCTATAGAGTATTTTTTTAAGTAAATCATGTGCCTGAAGCTTATATAAAATGGTGTGCGGGCGCAGTGTGGCTCGGCAAGTTAGAATGGTGCGCCTCTAATCGGAAGGCCTCTGGTTCAAATCTCAGGGTCCATGGTATAATTTCGCTGTTGGGCGAGGTCCTTAACATCCATTTGCCACACGGGCCGGCTGATCTTGCTTTTTCAAAAAACATGCGTTGTTGAATAAAGGAATGAGACAAGTGACTTCTGTTTACTAAAGATGTGTGTTGAGCATTTTGAGGTAAATTACTGCCACCTGTTGGACATTTGTCAAAATAGCAAAGATGGCCTAGCGTGGCTCATAAAAAGATCCAGAAGAACACTATAAGCTTTAGCAAATAAATTGTTAATTGTTAAATTAACCATTCAATCGATTCGGCTGGCCGTAATTAACCTTAATGATGCGACTGCTAATAGTGGAAAGCTATGGGCGGTTTAAGAAAAGTATGGTATGAGGTATAGGTATTCTAAAAAATATAAAACTGTGAAATAAAGTACTTGTGCCTGTAGTTTCTTGGAAAGGCTCCGAACCCCAGTGACCCTGCATAGGACAAGCGTATATGGAAAATGGATGGATGGAAATAAAGCACTTTACATGCATAATTCTGTCAACTACAATTTAGCCCTGAGGTATTCAAACAGTGGGGAATTGCAGGAAATGCAGGGAGGAAAAAACAACTGTATGTGTATGTGTGTGTGTGTGTGTGTGTGTGTGTGGGGGGGGTGATATGGGGGCAGAAATAGAAATATTAGCACACAATATATGACCCCATCATATTATTATATCAGTGTATGTGTGTGTGTGTGCACCGTTCGCTGAAGCTGCTCCTATAACAGCTCAATAGGATTGAGGTCTGGTGACTGCACTGCCCACTCCATTATATACAGTATACCAGCTGATTGCTTCTTCCCTAAAATAATTCTTGTATAGTTGCATATACTTGCATAGTAGTTTGGAACTGTGTTTGGGTCATTGCCCTGTTGTAGGACAAAATTGGCTCCAATCATGTGCCGTCCGCAGGGTATGTCATGATGTTGCAAAATGGAGTGATAGCCTTCCTTTTTCAAGATCTCTTTCACCCTGAACAAATCTTCCACTTAACCACCACCAAAGCAGCTCCAGATCATCACATTGCCTCCACCATGCTTGAGAGATGTCACGAAGGACTCCTCCAGCTACTTTTCATTTGGTCTGCGCCTCACTAATGTTCTTTTTTGTGACCTGAATACCTCAAACTTATATTTGTCTGTCCGTACCACTTTTGTTCAGTCGTCTTCTGTCCAGTGTCTGTGTTCTTTTGCCCATCTCAATCATTTCTTTTTATTGGCCATTCTGACATATGTCTTTATCTTTCCAATTCTGTCTAGAAAGGCAGCATCGCAGAGTTTCCTCTTCACTGTTGACATTGAAACTGGTCTTTTGCAGATACTATTTAATGAAGCTGCCAGTTGAGGACCTGTGAGGCGTCTGTTTCTCAAACTACACACTCCAATATATTTATCCTAGCACTCAGTTGTGCGCTGGGGCCTCCCTGTCCTATTTCTATTGTGGTTAGATCCAGTTTGCGCTGCTCTATGAAGGGAGTAGTACACAGCATTGTATGAGATCTTCAGTTTGCTGGCAATTTCATACATCGAAATACCTTCATTTCTCAGATCAAGAGATAGATTGACGAGTTTAGAAGAAAGTTCTTTGTTTCTGGCCATTTTGAGCCTGCTCTAGATAGTCAACCAATCTAAAGAAGGCCAATTTAATTGCAACTTTAATCAGCACCACACGTTTTATCTGTGCTCACATAATTGCAAAATGGGTTTCTAATGATCAATTAATTTTTTTAAATGATAAACTTGCATTAGTAAACACAACATTTCACTGAAACCCAGGACTAATTGTTGTTGATAATGGGCCTCTAAACACATACAGCGGGGAAAATAAGTATTGAACACGTCACAAATTTTCTAAGTAAATATATTTCTAAAGGTGCTATTGACATGAAATTCTCACCGGATGTCGATAACAACCCA
>JAAGVU020000061.1:17195513-17208013 GCA_011763525.2 Mormyrus iriodes
GGCAAAATAAAAGTGTTGGCACAATATAGCACCCAGACTAACATCCTGCTTGCTAAACTGCTGGACACGACAGGGGTTAAAAAAAATAATAATAAAATAAGGTGCTTCAGTAATATCCCATTAAAAACTGACGATTTCAGCACAGAGTGGTAGCAAAGATGAGTACAGTGTGGATCGTTTTGGCCTTCTGAATTATTTAACAGCCATGTTTGATGTGCGCATGATCCAGAAACGCCCATCTTACTGAACAGGGAACACCAGACCATCAAATTGTCAATTTGGTGGTGAATTAATACCAGATGTATTTAGGGGAGCTCTGATGCTTTGACCAGGGAAACTATCTTTGACCATCACAACAACAACAGGCTGCAACTAATATCCAGGGCAATCCTCCTACTCTTCCTTTTCTCTATTGCTCTACAGAATATATTGCTCCATTGTTTGAAGTCCTCCTCTTCTGAACCAATTTGAGAATCAGCTGTGTGAACGGACACTGACTGACCAATTCCTGGCATCCATGCAGTCTCCGCCCAGTTGTGCCCCACCTTGGCTTGCCTTCTTCTCCTCTCCACGATGGAGATGAGTTGACCAGCGGAGTGGTCCACTATCTGTATAGAGCCATGGAAAAAAACAGAAGTAAATAAGAAATAAAAAGTGAAATCGAGAAGTAATGTAGGAGAATTACATCATACCAAATCGAAGTAGTCTCCAATGCTGTAGAAACAAATGATCAAAAAAACAATAAAAGTCACCACTGAAGAATGCTGATCGATGTTTCACACAGAGACTGACACTGCGTCAAACATACTGTGGTCATAACTACGTGTGACATTTTCTTTCACCCTGTCAATGAGCAGACCACATTCCCCAAATTGCTTTAGAGCAGTAAAGAGAGCTGAAGGTACCCATCGGGCAGCGTGGTGACATGCTAGGCTGGTGCCAAGTGTAAATAGTGTACACAACTCTGTGTCGTTGGCCAGTATTACGTTGTTATTGTACTGTACGTTAATGTTATGTGTAATGTTCAATGTTGTGTAAATAGTGGTGCGTGTGTGTATCTGTGTAGTGTGTAAGTAGTTACCAGCCAGCATGGTGGAAAGTGTGTGTGAATTGTTAGAGCAAATGGCATACGCCAGTATTAGCCATTTTTATGCTTTTCCACGCTTTTGGTCTGGCTCATTATATTCTACACACCATCGTCATGAATCATCGTACCTGAATTACAATAAATACACAACGGCAATCACTGGCAATGGTCTAGCTCGACTTGTGGTTTAATCTCATGCACACTCACAAAAGAGTTGAGAAAGCAGATAAGTTGTATTTTTCCCAAACTTGATAAGAAATCTCAACAAAACTGTCTGTGAACAACATCAGAAAATAGACACTGTCCATGTTACCATAAGTTGTCAGAATATGATTCTCCAGAAGTCAAATAGTTCATTTTGCTTACATTCAGCACTCAAAGTATTGTTAAGGGTCTTGACACCTAACAAAAGAATTCTAGGCTCAAATCCCAAACGTGGCACACGTTATTCAGGTGTGTGAATTTAATTACACACTACAAATGTTGCTTTGGATAAAATCATAGTTGGAGTTTGATGTTTGCACTTGGGGGGAAGGGGACAAAAACACTGCATCTTGCTCACCTTATGTATCTGATGCACACATAACCTGTGTCTACCTATATAGAGTGCCAACAAACTGCTCATGCAAAGTTGCAAAGTGCCAGCATAGAGCATAGCACAATGCCGGTCTTGGCAATTAGTTGGAAATGACTCATGTCATGTGTCATGTGACTCGGGGGGCACTGCCCCTGCCCATGGAAAAAAATAATCTTTTAAATAAGGTTTTCAATTTATCATCAAAAATCAAAATACATAGCTTTAATTGAAAAATGTATTGTGGATTAATTTCTAGGGTATTTGTTTTTTGTGTGCTGTGTAGGCCTATTTTGTGTACAAACACCTACGAAACAAGCCTCCATAGTCGCTTCAGCAAATAAGTCAGATTTTGCGCATAAAACACATTTTAAGCTAGTTGAATTTTTGTCACGTCCAGCCCCGCCCTACCGATATTTTTCCCCGATGTTTCCCGCCCTTCATGAATCAACCACAGGTGCCCCTCGTTTACTCCTCCATGTTTCTTTGTATAAAAGCTCCCCAGTCCTGTGCTCCCCTGTCGGTCATTGTAGTTGTTTGTAGTAGTGTGGAGTATTAACTGTCGCTGTGTGCACGCGCCAATTGGAGGAATAAAGTCCCCACACGGGGTTCAGTATTCCCCTCGGCTACCGTTTACGTCATTCCAGCATCATGCCTCGCCGTCCAGCTCGCCCGCATGACAATTTTCAGGTGTCAAGTCATATGTTTCATCTTGGTGACATTCAGAAACACCCCAAAAACAAGTATTTACTAAGCTGGCAGACAGTAGTTGCTTATTCGAATATTTATTCATATTCTTCTACATCGTACTGGAAGTCAGTCTAGTAGCCCCCCCCCCACCCCCATTTTAAACACCCTATCCAGGGGCACAGTAGGGGCATAGATACCCTGGCATATTTAAGGGTCCTAGCACTTCAGAGGCCCATGAATACATAAAATTAAACCTGAAATTGGGCAGGGGGCAAGGTGACATTTTGTCAGGGAGCCCAGAATTTCTAGTTACGTCCATGCTCCTATCACTGAAAGCAGCACGGCACTGCCCGTGGATGTATCGCGATGAACAAGCCATAATATAGAATTACACAAAAAAAACAATGGCAACGTAGGTTTATTTTAGCAAATGTACTGTCGTTATACTTTTGATTTTTTTTTTTAAGTTTCTGTTCTTATTCACAATCAAAATCCACACTGTTAAAGTGCTTAAAAATTGTCCTCGCATTTTTTCCTGCTTCATGGGAACCAAAAACAGATGGACGATAACATAACATTGCATAGCTATAAACATAAAATTATTTAACATTATTAACATAAGACTAATGTTTGGTGAAAATTCTTAGCCTTTACCTTAACTTGAACGAAGTAAATTGCCGAAGTGCGTCTGACAGGGTAAGTTAAAATTAACAATTAACATTACATGTTATTTTAAATGATAAGTTATAAAACCAATCTACACTTACAATGAATCAAAACCATTTAAGACAGAGCCGCAGAACGGGCTCGCCGTATTTAGTTTTCGGCGTCGGAGTCGCTCGCGGAGTCTTTGGCAGATCTGTGTGACAGTCTCAAAGTGCTTCTGCTTTGCTGCTTAGATGCGCGCGACAGGTCCATGGCTATATCCTCGCCGTCCTCTGCCGTTTCGACTCGCTTTTCCCACGCGATGTCGCTGTCTTTCGCCTTTGAGTCTTCCGCAAATGTGTCGCCGTTTAACTCTGGGGTACTGGGGACCTTTTTAACTACCTCCACAGACTTTTTGTGCATTCCTGTGTAAGCGACGGGAAAACGGTTAATGGATATAGAACACATACACGTTCAATAAAAAAACACATTACACGAATCAAGAGATTCATTCGCTCAAAAGCACTAGCACTCGAAGTAATTGTTATGGTATTTTAATTGATCACTAGAGAAACAAAAGCTGAGTATAGCCTAGGCCTATTTATTGACATGCTTCTCATCGATTACACAATCTATTATTTTTTATGAAAGCATAATAGTTGATCTGAAAATTAATAACAGTGTCATATTTATTTTGAGCGATACAACTGGATATAGTTACAGTCGTCTTATATATACAATCGGCTTGTTTCCTAACATCTGTGTGATTTAACTGAACTGGGGAAAGTAAAACGAGTTGCCAACTAATGCATTAGGCTTAATGCGATTTTCTTCAGAATCATTATAGGCCTACTTTAAAAGTCAGTCAGCAGTTACATGACGCTGATCAAGAGCTAATCTATCAGCAGGCTACCGACGAGAAGCCTCTAGGACCAAGCTTGATAAAAGCTAACTTTGCTATCGACTGGTTAGTTTAGTAACATGTAATAAAAATTAGCTATACATTTTAGTTTACATTCATTTAGTCTGTATTCAAGTACCCCGAACCGTTTCACACAGGCAAACATCAGGGCCCCACCCCGCCACGAGAATAACAGAGAAGATAGTTAAATCAGCAAACACCTGAATGTCCATGCTGATGACAGCATAGGGCCCCCAGGTATATTAATGCGCCTCTGTATATGCAAAACGTCTCGGCTTTGCACTTGAATTAGATACAAAATTTGAGATGAACTGTCATTAAGGCAAAGATCCTGCCGCCTCACCGAGCAGCCAGGGAGCGCACGAGCCCATCATGCCGTTCTTGGCGGAGTTTACAATCGACTCCGGGAGCGGGATGGAGTGGCGGACCATCGCTCCGTACAGCCCGTACTCCGCCATCACGCTGCTGCGGCCCCAGCACTTCTCCCGCTTCCTCCACTTGGCCCTGCGATTCTGGAACCACACCTGGATGGAGAAAACGCAGGGGCATCCTTGCTACATATGATCTATAAAAATTCCCCTACAGCACAGAAAAGGAGTAAAGGGTAATACCACCACCGTGTAAAGCTAGGTTGTCTACACACCTGTATGCGGTCTTCAGGCAACTCAGTTTTCATCGCCAGCATTTCTCTAGCGTACACATCAGGATAGTGTGCTTCATGAAACGCCTTCTCCAGCTCCTCAAGCTGCTGAGATGTGAACACTGTTCTAGAAAAGACAACAACCAGAGCGAGATCGATCGTTAGATTGTACCCCCCTATATTTAGCTCATAACTCATTCTCTGTGGCATATTTTGTACCGATGTCTTCTCTTTTTCCTCTTTTGTGAACTTCCGGAACTCTTTGTGTCAGTACGATCCACTGAAAGCCAGTCATCATCTGAAAAAACGCAAATTTTTTTACTGGAACTGAACAAGTGACGATAAGTAATCCAAAATCACTGATGATAGATGATTTAGGACCGAACGAAGAGGCAGAAGTATTACTTTGCGTTTTAACCAATCTGTTGGGCATTATCTGTTTTCTTATACTGAAGCTAATTCAACAGTTGCGGCAATACATGAAAATTTGTTTTTGATAATATTAAAATCTAATTCAAATAATTTAATATCATATTTGGATATGTGTATAAAATACAAACACTTCGTATATAACTAAATTAAAAATGTTTAGGTGCTTTAAATTTTAAATGTCAGGAAAAAAAGTTACCACCATAACATAGGTTATTCATCGCCTTTAAATCGTCAGCTTCAAAAGTATTCATGAACAGAAGAAGTGATAGCAACATACCAGAATAGTTTTCCCTCTGCTGGTCCAGATTCTGTATGAAATGAGTCTCCGTCCTGGACTGGAGTAGGGGTATGTGGCTCGGCAGAAAGCAAGGTGTCCCAGGGGGCTGCTGGGCAGCCAGATTACATAGAAAACCTAAACCGAGAGGTAGGGAGCCTCCAGCAAAGGAGAAGCCCCCGAAGCCCGCACTCTGGCCGTCGCAGTTGCCTCCCACTCCAGGTACCACTTGATTTGGTTGAAGATCCGTCTCTAGACCCAAGAGGTCGGTGATGGCGAAACCTTTAGATCTAAAGCCTGATCCACCGAGTCTGGCTTTGTCGATTCCAAAAGTCGGCGCCAAAATCTTTACTTTGGGCTTCACATCTGGGACATCCCCTCTTCCTGTCATGTTTGTCATCGAATTTTTCATACGTTACTGCACCGAAGTATGACGGGGCAGGAGAGAGCATGAGGGTTACCATTTATCCTCGTGCCAAACCAAAGGGTTAATTTCAGTGACCAATCAGATCAAAAAAGAACTGTCATCCCTACGGAAGGCGTTTCCTATTTCCAATCCCGAAGGATTAATTGCCTCCAATTTTCCTTCAAATCCGAAAAGGATTTTTCTCTATTTCTGAATTGGTTCAAAGTTTTTTTCCTCTAGTTGACAGATTTCACTTATCCGCATTGCTTTGGTTGATTTGGTGGGGCATAAACCACAGACCACTAAAACGAAAAATAGTCTGAAATAATATCTTTAAATATTGCAGTCATTTTCTGATTTATGCATTAACAAACCAAAATAAAGCCAAATGTATGAATTCGGAAGTCAGATTTCGCGTTTCAAATAAGGTATGATAAACGACGACAATTACATTATAAGACAACGTCATAACTGGGGAATTCACACTAGGGCATACGATTTTAATCAAAAATACGCCTATTTCGAAATGTATGAAGTCTGGCAATTCGTAAACTGCAATACCTAATCGTTAAAATACGTTTAATTACTCTTCAAACTCTTCAAAAGCATCAGTCCTAATGGTCTGCTGTTTCTGTAAAAAAAAATTAAGTTCACAATAACCACTTCACTCATCTCCATTTGATTCTGCCTCTTTCTATTAAGCATCTAGGTTAAGCGCCAAGGCCTTGATAAAGATAATTACAAGGGGAATGCGCATTAATTTTACATTATTAAAGAAAGACCCCAATCTCCCTGACAAGCTGTCCTCAGGATTAACAAAATAATAACTTTCATTTAGGATAATTGTAATTAGAATTGCAGGGGTATTTGTGCTTCGTTAATAACTGTGAGTTTATTTCAGGTCAAAAGAATACATTTCTTAGACTCTTAAGCAATATTTACCATTAGTATGGCATTTTGTCCAAATACTCTCGCAGTGCTGTACTTGAGAGTTCTTGATCCTGGCATGTGTAGTAAAAACTGAACACGTTTTCTTTAGTATTTTGGTCAACTTGTCATTTACAAAAAGGAGACGCACTCCTTGGGATTTTACACTGTTCAGTTTTTTTGGTGTTTTTGTTTATTATAATGGAATAGGCTGAATTAAACCAGTATAAGAATAAACAAATGCATGAAATATTAACCAAAAATTTTATCGATCCTACCTGTGCCGCAATAAAATATTTAAAAATTTTTACATGATAAATTTATGTTGAAGTTAAAATTGATGTTTTCTCAGAAAATCGCTTCGCGCATTAAATACATTTTGATTTAGTTCATGCAAGTTTCTTCCAAGCTCCACCAGTCTGACATACTTTTGTCTTTTTTTGACGAGCTGACTATTTGCTATAATCAAATTACACTAAATGTTTAAGACGCCATTACAGATAACGCGTTATGGTTGAGATGTTAGAATTATGATTGTAACACCACATTATTTGTTACGTATCTAATTTACGGATATGTAATTATAATAGTATATGTTTGCATATATATATATATATATACATATATGGGCATAAGATGATGGGCTAGAGAGTGCATTATACAAACCAGATATTAATTTCAAATATTGTAAAAATATAATCTATTTATTATGGAATGTCCATCACGAAAATAATAAATATAAACTGTTTGGTGAATAGGCCTACGCTATATCAGGTAAATTTAATTTGTAATATTCATTTGTAAACTGGTTTAAAAATGAATAAAACTGAAATTCCCTTTAGTCCACTTTAAAATTACTGCGTAATTGTAAATGACAAAAAAGAAGTTTACTTCTGAATTCTAGTGTTTGAAGCTGTTAAGATCAGGGGTGTGTTTCCCAAAACCATAGTTGCTAACTACGAATGCAACTGAATGGGCCCAACTATGGAAGTTGCTAACATAGTTAGCAACTATGGTTTTGGGAAACGCACCCCTGCAGGTAGTGAATAATATTGGACGGCGTCATATTTGGTAAATACGCGGTTTTTGTAAAACGACGTTTGCAAACTATATTGACGCCCCTGCAAATATGGGATAAGAATTTCACCGTGTTCCACGGAACTGGTGACAACTGGAAACTTGTCTTCGAAAAATCTTTTCTTTTGTAATCTTTTGTAATTAAAACTCGTAATCTGACCCCCCAAATAAATTTAATGAACTCACAGAAATAAGAAAAAAATACCTAATCGTTTTCATGTTAAAACAGAATCAGATTACTTTCACAAACTTAACGAAAATTGCTTAATGTTTATTGTTGTTAGGGGAGGGGAAGACAAGGTTTCAAACGGAAAAATCAATTTGAAATGTTACCATAAAGTTGTCCAGGTTATGGAGAGCAGAAGGTGACATAAAACTAGAAATCGGTCGTGATTTTCCATCCATTTTCTGTAACCGCTTATCCCATATGGGGTCGCTGGGGGTCCGGAGCCTATCCCGGAGGCTGCGGGCGCAAGGCAGGGAACAATCCAGGATGGGGCGCCAACCCACGGTCATGATTTTTTAAAGACGAATTTTTAAGATCCAGTCTGCGGGTCATGTAATTTAAACTTAAAAAACATGTTTCATGTTCATCCATCTGCTATAGGACCACAGAGTAGTCTTATATGTGCAACATTAGCATGCAAAACATGCAAAAGTAACTTTGAAATAAAAATAATTGCTTTGGGTAACATCGTGTCTGCATTCAAATGATTTGTTATTGATATTGCCTAATTTATCTAGTGTTAATTTATCTAGTGTATCTGGAAGTGCCGTAAAAGCGTCCAACCTGACCGTTGCTTAACACTTGTCAAATACGCTCCTCAAATCTTTTTTTTTAATATTCCCTACACTGGTTATAAGTGTCCAAGGGAAAAAAATAACCTGTTTTAAAATTGTTTCTGTTCGGCAGAAAAGACCGACTCACTTCTGTTAACTCGTTTTACTTGGAAGCTTCACTATGTTTACTCTTGTCACACTTTGATGGTTTCTTTCAAGATGTAAAACATCTTAAAAACTGTACGCAACATAGAAAACAAAATTTACGGTGTATGTACTGCGATTAACGTAAATTCTATTTTGAATAGTCCACCTTTACATAGCGTACCTGGTTTAAACCGCTGTTTGGCTAAATACATAGGCTACAACAGGCTGGACAAAATTACTTTGCGGTTTGGATTAAGAAGTTAAAGTAACCTAATCTGGTAATAAAATACACATAAGAAGCCGTAACCTGTCTTTCCTTGTTTTAGCGCATTTAACAATCAGGTTTCATGGTGTCATTAGATGAGATTATTCGGGATTATATTAATCAGTGGATGTTTCTCAACTCATTATTTTCCAGTGAAGATTTATGGGCGATTCTCCACCTCTAAGATTATTAATCTCTTAAGGAGTGTAAAGTCAAAACATCGTTATTTGGCCTAACTGTCTTGCGCAATCAAGCGGCACCTGCAGATCGTATTACTAAAGAGACGGGCCAAGTGACCCAGTTCTGAATTTCCATCTCTAGCCATACAATATAACCATGGGTGTAACCACACATTCATTGGGGTGGGGTCGTGTTCTCCCCAATACTGAGAAAATACCAATTTGTCGCCCCCAACATACAGTAGAAAATGTTAAATACATCTTATTTTTAAGAATATTCTCAACGGAGCTGCTTTTTTATTTCCCATTTGTTTTCAATTTATTTCCGTCTGTTAAGGAAAATAGAAGTGTGTGACCCCCATCTCAGTTGTTCACTTGGTTGCGCCCAGCACTTTATTCTGTGCAGTGACGGTAATCTGGCGGGTTTTTAAGCATTTTTAAGCAAGATACCCAAATGTATTTTTTTCCAGACTAACTAGATACTAACTAGATACCTAAATAGGTAACATCATCTTAGTATATAAGGCAATAGCTAGCATTTCAGGTAACTGTTGCTACTGTGGGGCGGCACGGTGGTGCAGTGGTTAGCACTGTTGCCTCACATCTCTGGGATCAGGGTTCACGTCTGCGCCCGGGTTCCATGTGTGTGGAGTTTGTATGGTGTCGTCGTGGTTTCCCCCCACAGTCCAAAAACATGCTGAGGTTAATTGGAGTTACCAAATTGCCCACATGTGAATGTGTGCGATAGGTTGGCGCACTATCCTGGGTTGTTCCCTGCCTTGCGCCCGCAGCCTCCGGGATAGGCTCCGGACCCCCCGCGACCCGAAATGGAATAAGCGGTGCTGGAAAATGGATGGATGTTGCTACTGTACATTATACAATTTTAGCACCACTCATCGCCATGTGTTTAATGGCAAAAAATGACTTTTCCACGTCACTTTTCTCATCTAAACTGTCTTACCATCTACAGTGTCTTATTCGAACAGGTAGTATTCCATATGCTGATATATGCAGTTTTTTTGTTTTATCCCAGAATTTCGTTTTAAAAAGTTATTCTACTATAGCGTAAATAGGCGCGGTTACACTCACGAATGAAGAAATTGACATTTTGGAATTTAAACATATTTTTCTGGACCGCGGATACGGAGTTAAGTTTTGTACAGCGCTGTAACTGTTTTGCCTGTAAAAGGTGCTTAATAAATAAGCTTTATTTACCTTCTAATTACAAAACAACAGGGTTGGGTGGTGCAATGGTTAGCACTGTTGAATTACACCTCTAGGACCTGGGTTCTAGTACCCGGTTGGTTTCGATGTGTATGGAGTTTGTATGATCTCCCTGTGGGGTTTCCTCTGGGTACTCAGATTTCCTCTCCATAGTCCAAATATATACTGAGGTTGATTGGAGTTACCAAATTGCTCATAGGTGTGTGAGTGTGCCCTGTGATGGGTTGGCACCCTATCCTGAGTTATTCCCTGCCTCGTGCCTGTAGTCTACAGAATAGGCTCTGGTCTTCTGATGACCCTGAATAAACAAACGGGGTTACAGAAAATGGATGGATAGACAGTAAGGTAACTAAATATGCAACCCTAACAGTACCTGAGGCAGAGTGGATGCTGGAGAAGGTACCCTTCTTATGCTGGTACAATTTTATCAGCATGTGGTTGCCATCTGGCAGGGGTCCCCGAATTAGAGGCCTGTGACAGGACTAAACAGGAGACATGACTGGCAACTGGCACAGAGGACTGGGCTGGGGACTAGCAGACAACTCTTTCAAGACCAGTCAGTCACACACCTGTGGAAGCCTCAACTGGGCCAACAGGACAAGACTAGAGACGAGACTTGGCGGAATCAAGATGGGACTGGTAACAGGACTCTGCTACCTTGCAGGCACCTCTCTCTTGGCACAAACTGGTCAGTACACAGTGTTCACCAGGGTCCCCGAATTACAGGCCAATGGAGGGAGGCCTGAAACACAGGGGCTAATGACAACATAGGAGCATAGGGTCACCTTTAAGGGGAATCCTAAGGGGATTTTAAGCATCAGTGGAGCCTCAAAGTAAAGAAATATCAAATTATCATTGAAAATAAGGACTCAGCAATTATATTGTGATAATTATTGATATCGACTGACATGGAAAAAAAGTATTGCGATAAAATATTTTGCTATATTGCCCAGTCCTACTATTAGGAACGTAATTAAGTCTGACTAGTATGATCTACATCCGCATTAACCATTTATATTGTAATAGCTTCAGCCATGTGTTAATTGACTGAGTCTGGGCTTTTAAACATGCACTCTCCCTATCAGTTTCATGTATATCCTCCTTTACCCTGCCTGGCCAAAAAAAGTCACCGATTGAATTCAAATTAGCAAGTACTTAAGAGCCAATGACTGGATCATTATTATAGCTCAGCAACATTATGCAGCACTGACGTCAGCTGAGTACCTGAATCTACTGCATGGCTAGATTATCCCATCAATGGATTTTTTCTTTCCTAATGGCATGAGCATATTCCAGGACGATAATGACAAGATTCATCAGGCAGATTGTGTCAATTATCAGAGAGTGGTTCAGGGAGCATGAGGAAAAATTTTCACACATGAATTGGTCACCACAGAGTCTTGACCTTAACCCCATTGAAAGTCTTAGAGATGTACTGAAGAAGACTTTACAGACTTTTACTCCAACTCACCTATCATCAATACAAAGTCTCGACGAGAAATGAATACAAATTTGGTTGCTGAGATGTTGACTAAATACGTGGACACAATGCATTGACGAATATGCACCATAATCAAAGCTAAAGGTGGTCCAATGAAATATCAAAGTGTGTGAGTTATTTTTGGCCAGGCAGTGTATGTTTGCCCTCCACTCAACTAATTTTCTGGAAGATTCTGGCAAATGTGACACCAGTTTTTGATAAAGACAATTGACCTGTCCTGTTCATATGGGCCAGTATAATTTCCTCATGTTTAGACAATGGAGACTGAGGCATCAGGTGCTTGTATCCTGATAATATAAAGTGTCTAAGCTGTAAATATGCAAAAAATGTTTCTTTGGGAGACCATATTTTTAAAATATGGAAACAAAATAAAGTGACTATTTACATACATATATGAATTTTTCTCAATACCCTTAATTGCCCATAATTTAAATCCTCCATCAGATCTCTCAGGTGTGAACTGTCAATTACCCCATACAGGGGAAAACCTTGATAATATGGTGTGACCTCCAATATGTTGGTGTGCAGCATATTTCTAAGAAAGGTTTTTTTTTGTCTGTTCTTTAAAATTTTTTTACTTTAGGTGAATATGTATATACATTACCTTTAACATAGCTTTAACTGGCAACCCAATAATACCACTTAATGTTTGGGAGCTGACGTCCCCCTCTTTCATATGGCAGATACAGCAACATAAATCGCAGCTTGGCTTTTTTTTAATCCAAATGAA
>JAAGVU020000061.1:17209704-17240865 GCA_011763525.2 Mormyrus iriodes
GGCCCCTTGGGATGCTTTTCCGGCTGTCCTGAAGGAGATTCCACATATATGTTGAGCATTTATTGACTGCTCCTCCATTTTCTGGTCAGACTTCTCCAAAACTATTTGTACTATGTTTAGTTCAGGTGACCAGGTCATGTGGCGTGACACTATCACTCTCCTTCGTAAGTGGCCTAGCGTGTCCAAACTTTTGACTGGTACTGTGTGTATGGGTGTGTGCATATATATATATATTTAGTTACGGATATTTTGTTGGATGGCTAAATGAACACTGCCTCAATTTCCAAAACTCTCCTTATGGGTACCCCAGTCATTCCATGTATCTGTTAAACCTAACCACAAGCTCACTCAATTAATTAACGTAGGGCAAATAACTTGATGAGGTAGTGGTTAGCCTAACATAGCTTCTGGGATAGGCTTCAGACCCCCTGTGGTGGACATGTGGGTATAAGAGACGGATAGATGAATGGATAGATGGATGGCAGGATGGAGTGCTAGTGTATCATAGTTTTACATCAACATAAAAATCATTTAAACATAATTTTCTTCCACTACCTAAGACTCTTTTACAGTGCTGTATATTATATATTATATGTAAAAGCACTAAAGCATTCATACGTAATCATAGGTCATGTAGGTCACGGTTAATTATAAAATTCTCCCACAAAATTGAAATGACAAAAAACACTTGCTTGTTGAAAGAGGGACATGCGACCAGAAGGGTTTGCGTCTAAGGGCCACCCTAATGAAGGCAGCTACACCACTGCTTATCATCACTGTTGTCAATTGTTTAGTCCTTTGTTAATGTGAGAGGGGGCCGGCAACATTTCACCCTCCTGCCTATTAAACATTACCATGACGCAGTTATCATTTGAAGACACACATTTATACAAATGTCTGCTGGTAGATTACCCTAATTCACCCATACAAATTACTCTCACACTGGGATTAAAGCCTGTAATTTAAACAGCAGCCCCACTAATGCCTAATAGCCTGAAGTTAAAGGAGTTTAAAAGAGGAATCAATTCTAGGTTTCCAATGTTACTTTTAAGATTGGGGGTGGGTGCAAAACAGAGACATAAATACAGTAAGTTATATCAGTCTGAATTATCTAAATTAGGTGGGACAGTTTGAACAAAAAAATTTTTTTTTGAGAAAAGACAACAAACTCTATGCCAGTGCCATAGAAACATGCAGTTCTCTTTGCGTGACACATTTCCAGCCACTACGGCTTCGTTAGCCAGTTTTCCACTCTTTGAAACATAAATGAACACAGCTTTAAACATCAAAATCTGTATAACTATTACTTTCATGATCTGAAATGCATATAGTAGAGATTGTATGTGCATTACGGACTGGAGACTAAGAAAAAATATTTGCTTATTCAAAGATTCAAGGAGAAGTTTCAAGGAGGGCATAATTTAACTGCTTCCAGTTTATGAACTTTTTTTCTCAGTTGTAATCTAAAAGTAATATTTGACCTGAATCATATTAGTTCTATAAAACGATAAGATGCTTTTAAAATAATTTGATCAAAGCATCAAAGTCTTCTAAGCCAAGTGTTGCTCTTCATTATAACTTTTGTTCACTACACTGTGAGAAAAAGTCCACCAGAGAGAGGATGTCAAGAAACATGCCGGGCAAACAATAAAGTAGCCTGACAACATCTAACTGTAGCTCCCTTGGGACTGCATCACTAGCTTTGCCCTATACCCTCAACCTTGCACTCTACCTGTCCCGGTAAGGACAACACCTGCTGCTCACTGGGGCTCCATGATGGCTGATGTACCCTGTATGGGGGGTTTAGTGGGATGCCCTAAAAGGCAGGAGCAAACTGTGCTTAAGACGCTACATCCTGCTGCCAGCAGGCCCCTCCACTGACAAAAAGATGTCTGCTTTAATTATCTCTGCAAAGCTGCAATTCTGCTTCCCACCAAATGCCTGTCCAAAAGACTTAGTTTGTTACAAAGAGATCTATGCCTCAAAGAGTGCTAATTACAAACATATCATCAAATCAAGTTTGGAGAGACTCTTGTGGCAAAAACAGCACAACATTGGCCAGCCAAGTTCTCAACCGTCACAATGTTAGCTGACAACGGCTGTCAATGCTGCATTCACAGGGGATTCAGTGTTTAAGGAGTGAGCTTTTGTGCTAAGAAACACAGGATACAAAGTGCTGCTTATATGGAACTTTGCTTTTATACAATGCATACTACACTGTTTATGTGCTCATAAATTACAAAATTTTAATTGATTTAAACAAAACCTTTCTGGGGCTGATATAACGACACATCATTGATCCTGCAAGAGGAAATTCTCTTCTTGCCTACTCCTCTTGCTGTTCATGACATACAGATGCATTTGTAGGTGAGAGTAAGCTTGGCGGTGAAGGGCAGCCACCTATAGCGGTGCCTATGGACCTGGGGGTTAAGGGCCTTGCTTAAGGGCCCATGGACATGTCATTAATCTGCCGAGGCCAGCTCAAACTGGTGAACTTCTGATCACAGGCCCAGAGACTTAGCCTGCTGAGTCATACACTGCTCGACTATAAAAGTAATGTCCTTTTTTTGTTTAGTGCCCAAAATATTGCAGAAGGCCGTATACATTCAGTGTTGAGAATAGGACAAATGGAATGCTGTAACAGGTATCTATGCAAATCATCATTCTGTGAAATGTATTATTATTATGAATAATAATAATAGTAATAATAAAAATTATAGTTTGAAATGTGAAATTCAATCTAGAAAATAAATCAGTCAGGTTGACCAAGAACCACTCTGAAAACGTGATGGTATTCCTCTGTATTTTCTGTCTGTCTGTTGTTCTTAATACTTGGTCACCAAAGTGTCTGAATGAGATTGATGAGTGTGGTGGGTGTCAAGATTAAATGTTAAGCTGAGAGTCACTGAGGATTCAGACCCGACTTCTCAGTATGATCAGGGGGCCTAAATGATCCCTAGTGAGCTGGATTCTGCCACAGCATCTTCACAACAGATATCCCATGCTGACATTCAAAGTCTAAATGTGCACCTGCACAGTTTTAGATCCAGAGACCTAACTACCAATGTGGAGCATCAGAGGCCATTAAACAAAGTGTCCCCAACCCCTGGAGATTCCTGAAACAACATGTGATATCATTGCCGACATGTTTCACATGGGAGAAATATAGCACATTCTCAAAATAGGGGCTATAAATTACAATGCACAAAAGTTATTGCATTATTTTACTAGCCATAACTGCAAGGCCATTCCACACCCAATATCGCAACCTGTGTGCACTGTGGCCTGTCAACTGTGCCAGCAGGATTAGAGCAAATGAGGCTAAGAACAGATTGGCAAAAGAAGGGGAAAAGGAAAATAAGAAGAAAATCGGTTTAAAACATTTAAACATTAATTTACAGTTTAATTCAAAATTTTAAACCATCCTCTCTCTCTTCCAAGTAGAATTCAGCTACAGTGGGCCAAATGGTTGAGTAAACACAAAAACAAGTTAATACTTATTAATCACTGTAGTCTATTTAGATTTTTTGTGTCCTTTTAATGTATTAGTAGGAAATGTACAATTGCATCAGAAATTTACTCCTTATTTTAAGGATAATAAATAAATATAATGCTTATTTAAATATATTCTGATTATATGTCACTGCCTTACTTCTGACCATGTGTGTAGCTCCCACAGTGAGTCTGCTTCCCGTCAGGAGATATTAGGACTGATTCTTCCAACATCAAACCCACACAAGACGCAATGTAGCAGAGCGAGATAAGTACCCTAAATGTTCAAAATGGCAACCTGCTGGGTCCCTCTGCCCTTGCACCCCCACAGCTAATTTCCTGCATATGCTAGGTCTCAACCCATGCCCCTCCTTCCCCAATCAGTCCTGCAGTATCAGATGCTTTGAGTGGGTGTAGGAGATGAACTTTTGAATTTTCTGAAGCCAACTATGAAAAGGTTCATGATCTGATTTCCAGTCATCCACTGACATGAATTTATTATAGAATTTTAGTTTCTTTGCAGTTAGATGACGTATTATTATATAATCGTATATCATATCATAACACAATAATTGTGTAAACACACCACTGCCAAAGTCAGATAGGATATGGTGCATTCAAATTTCTATGACATATTAATAGTTTATTGACACTGACCCATCTAAATGCTAGTAAATTAATACAGAGTATTATAATTAAGTGACATTCAGTGACATTCAACACAATAACCAAACCCCTTTAGCCACCCCTTCTCAACTTGGCATCTTGGCACCATCTGTGCTGGTTTGACTCATACATATCAGGCAGATCATTCCAAGTCAACATCACTTCAGGTAACAACCGGTGTTCCCCAAGTCTCTGTCCTTGGTCCCCTTCTCTTCTCTTTTTACATTACCTCTCAGTCGATCATCTAGTGGCATGGCTTCTCCTACTACTACTAGAACTGCACTATATATTATATCAGGGCTGCATGATATATTGTGCGTTTGTGAAATAATCAAATTGCTTTGGTCAGCATTGCTTTGGGTCTGTTAACAGAACTCAAGGCAACACCACCAACTTATTTGACACACTCTGTTGGTAGATAATAAGTTCTATTTGGCTATAGTTTATTTTGGGTAATTTCATCTACTTTGTTGTTTTATAAATATTGCAATGTTATTTGGACATTTGGCAGCTCGATGTAGCATCTTAAGCATGGTCTGCTACAGCCTTTTGGGGCAATGGACATTTCACACACCACAATATGATATTGCAATGTGATATTGTGCAAATTATATGATGACATCAAAATTTATTTGACCTTCTCCCCTGGTGACACCATGGTCTCTGCTCAGATCTCTGCATGCCTGGCTAACATTGCACAATGGATGAGGGACCATTACATCCAACTTAATCTCTCCAAGTTTGAGCTTCTTGTCTACCAGGCCAACCATCCATCATAACAGTACTGTTCAGCTTGGATCATCCACAGCGTCTCCATCAAGGTCTCCCAGGAAGTTAGGAGTAACAACAGATGACCAACTGTCCTTTGCTGACACAAAGCAGCGCTCTTCGAATTGTACACGTTTATCCTGTATACCATATAGAAGATCAAGCCTTTTCTTTCTTAGTATGCAGCCCAGCTTCTAGTGAATCTAGTCCAGGCACTTGTTACCTCATGGCTAGAGTATTAAAACTCTGTAATAGCAGGTCTACCAGCTTGTGCTATCAGACCACTGCAGATGATTCAAAATATGGCAGTATGGCTGATATTCATTCAGTCTAAATGTTCCCATGTCATACCTCTCTTTGTCTCTCTTTACTGGTTGCATACACCACGTTCCAAATTATTATTCAAATTGTATTTAAGTGTCATAAAGATTAAATATTTTGTTTTTCAATTAAACTCATGGATGGTTTCTGCCAGACAAATACATCGGATTAAGAGAGCAGCTGCTAAAATGCAATTACAAAGCAGCAAACGGGTATTTGAAGCTGCTGGTGCCACTGGAGTCCCGCAAACGTCAATGTGTAGGATCCTCCAGAGGCTTGCAGTTATGCATAAACCTTCTATTCAGCCAACCCTAACCAACGCTCACAAGCAGAAACGGCTGCAGTGGGCCCAGAAATACATGAAGACTAATTTTCAAACAGTCTTGTTCACTGATGAGTGCTGTGCAACCCTGGGTGGCCCAGATGGATGGAGTGGTGGATGGTTGGTAGACAGCCACCATGTCCAAACAAGGCTGCGATGTAAGCAAGGAGGTGGCGGAGTCATGTTTTGGGCTGGAATCATTGGGAGAGAGCTGGCCGGCCCCTTTAGGGTCCCTGAAGGTGTGAAAATGACCTCTGAAAAGTATGTAGAATTTCTGACTGACCACTTTCTTCCATGGTACAAAAAGAAGAACCATCCTTTCCGTAACAAAATCATCTTCAGGGATGACAATGCACCATCTCATGCTGCAAGGAATACCTCTGCATCATTGGCTGCTATGGGCATAAAAGGAGAGAAACTCATGGTGTGGCCCCCATCCTCCCCTGACCTCAATCCTATTGAGAACCTTTGGAGCATCCTCAAGCAAAAGATTTATGAGGGTGGGAGGCAGTTCATATCGAAACAGCAGCTCTGGGAGGCTATTCTGACATCCTGCAAAGAAATTCAAGCAGAAACTCTCCAAAAAAAAGTTCAATGGATGCAAGAATTGTGAAGCTGATATCAAATAAGGGGTCCTGTGTTATAATGTAACTTGACCTGTTAAGAGGTTTTTGATTGAAACAGCTTTTGATTTCAATAAATATGACCTCCTAATGCTGCAAATTCAACAAATGACCATTTTCAGTTCTTTACAACCTATAAAATGTTTTGAAACTCTGTTGTGCGTAATAATTTGGAACAGTGCATTTTAAGTTTTTTATTTTTGAAAAAATTACTGTTATCATTTTGAGAGGTTTGTTCAGTAACATTCGAATTATGCAACTGGATGACTTGAAAATTATGCTGACTGTCATTTGCATCGACTATTTAGGAAAATCAAAGAAAAATATCATTTGCAATAATTTGGAATGTGGTGTATTGGTGTCAAATTCACGTCAAATTCAAATTGGCTTACAGGTCCATCTATGTACATGCACCCATCTCCATCAAAAGACCTTCCATCTTGCCCCCTTTCGTCAGCAGACCAATGCCACTAGGAGTTCCCTCGGCGTCACTCCGAGCAGTTCTCTTCTGTAGTTCCCCAATGGTGAAATGAGATGCCAAACCTCGTCTGGTTATCAGACTCCCTCTCCACCTTCAAGAAACGTCTCAAGACCCATATATTCTATAAATTTGTATACTAACCTAATGCTACTTTATGTTTCCTGAATGTTCTTATCTTTCACTTTTGGTTCTTGAATAGTCTAATTGGGTTCTTCTTGTTTTGTTAGAAGTTATTATTTGGGTCCTGCTCCAATATTGCTTACATTTGTACCTGGAAATTCACTGCAAGCTCAGCCTGGCTGCTTTTATGCCTAGTTGGCTCATTGACAGCATGTATGCGGTGTGCTATCACTAAGTGTCTTAAATTCATGTTAACTTGCATTACCTTTGAACAATTTAATTATTTGGCATGGTAATAAGCCTTTTATCAGACTGTCAAATATCATCAGTCATTGAGCCAAGGGCATAGGGTTTTGGGGGGGTTAGCACTTGTCAGTAATGATTAATCTGAATAGTGCATTACATGATTTTGTTGCAGGACTCATTGCTTTAATAGAAATAATAGTTATTATAATAAAATGAACACACTATCAGGGAATGGAACAGCACCATGTAGCAGCAGAAGAAACTGCACCCTTCAGTTTTTCAACAGCTGCTAAAACTCATTAGCAAATGCCTGACATCTTTAACATTATCACCAAGTGTTGTTTCACAGTACTCTTACTGTGAAGTAACTGAAGCACATGTAGCCACCATAAATTTTTTTTGGTTATATTTAAAGGTCAAAGACCATTAATGAATTGATTTTAAAACTTAATACAGGTTGTTCATTTACATTAAACCAAAAGAATACACCTCTGATATTCACAGTTCTAAAAACTGAATTTGCCACCTAAGTATTCAGAGTTGCCAGCATATAAAGGAAAGATTTACTGCTGAGGAACACCTCTTGCCATTACAGCAAACCCTCTACAATTCCATAACTGAGTAGTCCTAGTAAATTTTACAAGGAATGCAATACTTCAGATCCCCTGTGGTAGCATGAGCTTACTCACTGGATCAAATCCTAGTTTTCAAAATTTCAACCTGTTTATTAATTTCACCAGTATGTGAAAAGTCTTTTCTTATGTGTGGTTCCCCAATGATGGAATGAGCTGCAGAACTACATCCCCCAGCCTTCACTTTCTAGAAATGTTCAAGACCCCTTTTCCTGGGTCCCTCTACTAGCCTATTTCTGCTACATGTTCCAAGAATGTTCTTATTTGTGCCTTATTTTGTTCTTGGTTTTAGAAGATGTTGTGTTACACTTGCTCTAGTACTGCTTACAGCTGTACATGGTCATTCAATCGAAGCTCACCCTTGCTGCACTTATGCCTAATGGACTTTCTGACAGCTGGTCTGTTTGTAATATGCTATATGCCTCACGAGCACATTGCTCTGGATGAAAACGTCTGCTAAATAAATTTAATATAAAGCTAAGTGTTAATGAGAATATGTACATTAAAAGGCTAGTAGGACATTGAATGCCGCTAAGCTGAAATCCTAATTACATCCTTTAACATACATGTTTTATATATCAAAGACTATTCATTCATATTCTTAGCTTTGCTACATGACAAAAACTTAGGGAGTGGGGGATGATTTGACCATTCCAGTCAATGGAAATCTTGTTTCTGGCATCCATAAAAACCTGTTTATTTTAGATAAGGCTCTTCTACAGCTAACGTGTCTTTGTATGTCCACAGTCTCCTATTACAAAACTATTACAGTTTAAAGAATATTCTTATTTGTAAAATGTCTAAATATAACATACAAGCTTAAAATAACAATAACAAATAACAAATATAAGCTATAAAGTGCAGTGCAGTAACATAATGCTTCAGGGTGGCAGATTCATGTCAAGAACAGGAAACATAGTTCAGGTCGACTGGTAACTTGTGTGTACGCATTAGGATACAGTCTCTCAGGTGTTGGCTTAGGAGATTGTGACGACCTTAGATAACTAAGTAGCTATGTTTTCATAATTATGACAATTTCAGATGACATTTAACAATACTTAGTACGTGCCTAAGTTCTCCTTAATATGTGGTTATTTATCTGATTAACAAAACCGTGTGTAAGACTTACATAAGCTTACATTATTACATTATTCACATCTCTCCAGCCTGCCTTCAATTTCCCCAAGTCATCTAAAACCATCATTTAGGTACAGTAGTTCAGAGGATTAGCAGGACTTTGCTAGTTTTTTATGAAACATTCCTCCAGATTAACCTGACGAATCAGAATGCACCAAATCAAGTAACCAGCATTAAATTATCCCATTAATATTATGGTTGCCAGTGGTCTTTTAAAATATTACATAATTAATCAAAGTGGAATCCTTACCCATTTTTGTTTTAGAATGTACTGGAAAATTGGATTAGAACAAAATAATGCAATGAGAAATAAATTAAACAATGACAGGCTTTGCCAACACTGTGAGCATTTCCTTCTCAACTGGGCTTTAGAAAAGTCACTTAGCAGAAGCACTGACACACAAACCAGCTTCAATTTGCTTGACACTTCACTTTTTGATCACTCTAGGCAAAAATGTGAGCAATATCTAGAAAAACTATTTGACTTTTTTATACTTGAATAGTTTTTATTTATTGTCAAGAGAAGTAAATGCAATTAAACAACTAAATAAAGAGATTAACTGCTTACATTTAAAAAGTAGCTAATAACCTTCAATGCATACATATCCACATATATTGATTACATGTGTTTGATTTTATGTTTACTTCCATGTTTCATGTCGTTTCTAAATATACAAACAAAATCCTATAAGGCTACTTTTTACTCTATTGTGTCATAAGAAAAGGCACACACAATTAGCAGATACCGGCATAAAATGACTCAGTACAGAAGCTTACTGAAGGAAACTTGCTCATTGCATCACTCAAGCTGGATTGACATAACTATATTGTAGAAATGAAATTAAAATGTCTTCAATGAGATTTTCTGGGAATTCCTACAGTAATCACTAAAAGACCACCATAGTAATAAAAAAACAACAATGACCAATTGTAAAGACTAAGTTGATTTAATCCCTTTCATTTCAAGTCAAGCTTTCAAAAATACAACTGGTCATTTTTTTCAAGGGTTATCTTTATTTAGAATAACCAATAAACCAACACTGGGCACTGTTTAGTGCTGTAAAGGAGATTAAGGAGTTTTCTTATTATTCGGGAGATACTCGTCACTGGATTTAATCTGCCATCATGCTCAGGAAACAAGTGATTAATAAAGAGAACTACAACAGTCAAATGACTTTATAAATAAAAATAGGACTTGAATTTTTCTTTGGTTTCTGACTTATCCTGCAGTATTGTTTTAGTTTCTTGCTGTGATTTTTGTTAGTCTGCCCTGAAGACTGCTTCCAATTGGGCATGGGGCAGTCCGGAACCTGCCACTTTATAAATTAAATGTGGCATACAATATTCTTTACAGGTCACCGGTGGTGGGTAGAGCATGGCCTTTTGTGCGGTGATTGTTAACCGGCATCTGTAATGACTGGTGGGCTAACATTAGGCTTACTCATGTGTGCATTCATTTTGGATTGAAAAGCTTCTCTTGCCTCCAACCAAAAAAGCAACAGTTGGAGTGGTTGTGATATGCAGAAGGGGGGTCAGCCGCCACAACCGCCGGCCCCACCAGCACTCCTCATCCCAGGATCATCACATTGCATTTTTGAACGCAGACAGGGGTAGTGCACAGGATAAACAGTTTGCTCTTTAGAAGGCTTGGGCATAGACACTCACAGTGCACACATATGGCCCTTTCAAAGCATCCCACAGGCACACTGAATAAGGGACTAATTGAATACCCTCCTTCCCCCATTGTTCACCCAAGGCATCACAATGTGGGTCACTGATTTGCGAATATACATATAGTTTGTGGTCCCTAATGTGCACATGAGGGTGTGTGTGCATGAGGGACAGACAGGGGAAACAGATTGGCCCATATTTCAAGCCTCATGATCGTTAATTGAGGTAATGAATAGAGAAGCTTGAGGAGGCCTATTGACCCAGCCTGGTAAATTGTAACAAAACTGCTTATTGCTAGACATAGAGGGGAAGTGCTTCTGACACGCGCTGGCCAAGGGCAGACCAGCTGGTGCCATATTGTCAGCTGTGACAATGTAAGCTTAATTGGCCTTGCATCTTCTTTTTAAAGAGAGAAATAAAGGAAAAGCAAATGGTTTGCCTGCTACCTAAAAAGCCAAAAGGCCCAGGTCATTTAAGAACTATTGTTACTAGTTTGAGTTAGACAAATCGGGTCGTCATTTAGTTTTTAAAAGTCTTTCAGGAGCTTGTTTTGGATGTTATATTGTTTGCATTCAAATGATACAATGAAATCACAAATCTTATATGTGCATTAGAATGCAAGACTGTATTTTACTCTGTAATATTTTTATGTGGAGCTGTCTTTCGGCAGAAAGACAAGGGAAAGTTATAAACAACTAGCACACAGTAAATCGATAACCAGTGTTATTAGATTATTTGTCTGTCCTTTCAGAAAATGGCTTAAGGTAATTACAGTAATTAATCAATATTATTTTTGTGAATTACTGTGTTAATGTGAAGAAGACAAAGTAGATGCAAAACACCCTTAAAGTCAAGGGCACAAAACTTGATGTACATGTAACACCTGGGGTCAAAGTGGTATATTCTGTCTAACAGTACACAACCAGTCTAATTTGTGATCATTTTACATTATATAAAGATAATGTTATTAGTTTCATTAAAAACTGAAAATATGTAAATTAATTTAAAGGGAGTAACCAACTTCTTTTTAATTCTCCTTATGTGTTTTAATTATTCTTTAAGGTTCTTGTGGACAGTGGTGCAGCTAGAGATTTTGAGCCCCCAACCCAGACCAAATCAATTATGTTCCAAATTTTTTAGGGCTTCTTTCCCTCAGGGTCCCCTGGAGTTGCCATACCCCCCCCCCCCCCCCCCTTTACAGGGCCGTTGCTTGTGTATTGTAAATTGGTTGTAGACTAAACCTGTAGTGTACTTTTGCCACAGAACAACAGCAACTCAGCCCTTCAATAACGATAATGCCCCCGTCATTTGACGAGCTTTGATATTATTAACAAAAAACACGTAAGCACTCTATATTAACAAAGGTCAGAAGCCAATGCTTATTGACTTTGACAGAACACATTAAAAAGTATTAAGCTGTGACAGACTGACTCTTATAGCCTAAAAAATTCCCTTTATATTCCTGTGAACGTTCCAAAATATTTGAGTGACAGATCGATGGGTGAATATTTTATGGATTTTATGGAAATGTGAATTATCATGCATAACATAGGCGCTTATGAAAAGACAAATTGTCTCCTATTAGTATAAGGCTTACTCGTCATAACTGAATTCTTACTAGTGAAAATAACATTCTCACCAGTAAAAATGTTTACAATATGAATTCAGTATGATATCTACAATGCAATTCTTACTAGTAAGAATGATCACTTTTTCCAGTAAGAATTGTATTATTACTAGTAAGAAGTCACATTATAGAGCTCTATAATTCAGTTTTTACTAGTCATATATTCCCATTGACTTCCATTGCATTTTTCCCTCTAATATCTGAAATATAATTCTCACTAGTAAGAAGTCATATTGTACAGTTCTATAATTCATTTCTTACTAGTAAGAACTCCAGTTGTAGATATCTATAAAAACATTTTGACTAGCAAGAATTCCAGGGCCACATATCCATAATTGAGTGTTTACTAGGTAAAATTTCATTACAGAGCTCTACAATTACAATAGTTACATATCCAAACTGTGAATTTTGGATCTCTACAATGTAATTGCAAAGATCTGTAATGAAATTTTTACTAGTAAAAACTCAATTAAGGATATGTGGGCCTGGGATTCTTACTAGTCAAAATTAATTCACAGATATCCACAATAGGAGTTCTTACTAGTAAGAACTTAATTATAGAGCTGTACAATATGACTTCTTACTAGTGAAAATTGTATTTAGGATATGTGAGGCAAAATACAATGGAAGTCAATGGGAATATACGACTAGTAGAAACTGAATTATAGAATTATATAACTCTATAATATAAATTCTTACTAGTAAAAATGCAATTCTTACGAGTAAAAATGTTCATTCTTACTAGTACGAATTGCACTGTAGAGATCTCGAATTCATATTCTTTCTAGTAAAAATTGCATTTTTACTAGTAAGAATGCTATTTTTATTAGTAAGAATTAAGTTATGACGAGTACGCCTTATGCTAATAAAAGACAATTTGGCTTGCCATACTCAATGAGAATGTATGACTAGTAAAAACTGAATTACAGAGCTCTAATATAAATTACTAGTAAAAATACAGTTCTTACTAGTAAGATTTGCGTTGTAGATCATTTGAATTCATATTCTTACTAGAAAAAAATTGCATTTTTATTAGTGACAATGTCAATTTCACTAAGAAGACACATAAATAATATTTGCTACAGAAAATACTTAGTGCATCTTCATTACTTTTTTATTTTTGCTAATGTTTCAGGCGCATTAGGCCGGTAAACATCATACAAAGCTCTTTTAATATGAGATAAAGGCAGGGTTGCCAAGTTTGGTCAGCTGGCTGGAGTGAGATTTTCAATTCGAGACAAGTCTGCACACGCATTTACAGATATCTAACATTTTTATTACCTCGTGAATAGTCTGTAGGGCTTGCAAACTACCACCATGCTTTTGTTGCAGCTAATTTTAAGTTTATAATGGAATAATATTAATTTGCCGTACGATTTTTTGCGTGAGCGTGAGAGTCTGAAAATGTGAGTGCTACGCCAGATGACTGAGACTTGAAAACCCTCTAAAAGCCATTCCCCACAATACTCATAAGAAACCTACTGTAGACGAAAAACGGCTTTTACAGTTTCCACGTGATCTTCCTTAGGCGCAAGCCAACGTCATCAAACAGAGACTCCTTGTGTTGGTCGAGCTGCGGAAGAACGTCTGGAAAAGTAGCAACTTGCCGGCTGACGGACTACACTGAGGCGTACGATGAACTGCGAAGTACGGTGCAGAACCGTGATCTAAAAATAGGTAATTACGATGACTTTAGTGTTCAGTTCGTTTCCGATATTGGAATGTTTAAACATTTATGCCGACTTTGTATTTCTTTTATACGTGATGGAACGTGACAATATTTCAGTCATAACTGATCACATGTAAATAATAAATAACAGACATAATAACAATATATATTATTTTTTAGAAATCAAAAGTTTTATTATTCGGCTAACTGCTTTACTGTCTCTATTACTGTGGTATGTGACATAGCCGTTTGAAAAACTTATTTTGCATAGGTGATTGTTCAAGCTTTCACTACAGTGATCGTTTCACTGTTACGGCTTGACTTCTACACGTCTTCGTAGGATACATTTTTGAAAAACAAAAAAGTAAAATGACTTTATCAATTGACTATTTTGTCATTGGACTTGTTGCTTAATTAATCGATTTCAAATTTCAAAAACGTGGTGGGTTCACACTGTTGCTTTTTGTTCCTGAGGGTATCGCTGCGACGCCCCCTACAGGCATCTTTCGACGGTGTGGCCATTTTAACTTTTCAGACAAATATACTACTTCCATTATACTCATACTTTAATAAGAGATTATTATTAGAGTAGGCTAGACATAGAAATACACCTAAAATACGCAACAGACTCATTGTTATTCAAGTCCATGTACTGTATACGTGATCGTAGGAAGAGCCTTATAAGAGCAGTCAGCAGTTGGATATGTTTCTAATTATAACAGTTCGATTTACTGTGCTGAAAGATGTTTTATGTTGTTACAGTATGAACGACGGAATGGGGCCTGCTAAACTCAGGAGGAAAATCAGTTATGTGCCTTGTGCTCTCTGAAGATGAGGATACCAAAACTAGCCAGTGCTTTCATTTTTGTGGGCTGTGTAGTAGCCTACCTCACATACGTTAAGTGGCATTTTGATGGTAATAAGCCAGCACTTCACAAAGTGCCAGACTACGTCCCCATAGGAGACTATGGTGATATCAATGAATCAGCCCCCAAAGAAGCTGACGGCAGACACTTTCAGTATGGAATCATGTTTGATGCAGGGAGTACAGGGACAAGGATTCATGTCTTCAAGTTTCTATTAAAGGATCACGGTATGTCCTGATGTGTTCTTCCTGAGTAGAAACACATTTTTCACGAAAGTTATAAAAAGATCTTATGTTTGCTGGCCATTTGATTTATCAACATTTTGCCTTGGTGTGTGCTTTTTGTTGCTCTGTTGTTAAGATAGATTGCTTAACAGATTGGGAGTGGTATGTGGCTCATTGGGTTAGGATGCTGTGTTTGTAATCAGAAGGTCACCAGCTCAAATCCTAGGGCTAGCAGAGTGATGTTACTCTTGGACCTCTGAGCAAGGGCCATAACCCCCAATTGCTCTAGGGACTGGCTGACCCTGCTTTTTGAAAATGTATACCGCTTTGGTTAAAAGCATCTGCCAAGTAAAATGTAAACGCTGTATTAGTTTTATCAGTAAACATATGATGAAAATATACTGCCATGAAGAAACTGACTTATCTTTAAAAGCTTCACCAACTGAAACATACAGTTATTTCCTCTGTAACTGTGTTGCCAGGGTCACAAAAGACACTGAGAATGCTAGGTTGCTGTCAATATATTGGGGAAATGGCTTTAAATTTATCTTTAAATATGTAGAATTGAGATCCTATGTTTCTTTAATCTACAGTAAGGTTAGCTTTTTAAAACTTTGCTTGCCATTACAAATTCCATTAAACTATTTTGCTGTAAGAGATGTCAGAGATGACGTTCGATAGATTTTCTTCTCCACCATACACATTGTAAAGAAATTTAGGGAATCAAAATGGCTTTTGACATTATACAACCAACTTGTAATGCCTTTGAAAAAGAATTTGGCATGTATATCTGCATATAGCATCTCAACTGATGTTGCTACAGCACACGTTTTTCTACCCCTCACTAATGACATAACTGCTTTTGTGGTTTGAAGTAATTTTTTTTTCTGTTGACAGAAGCCCCCAAATTAGCACATGAAACATTCAGAGCAATAAAACCTGGACTATCTGCATATGCTGATGATCCAGATAAGGTAGCCAATCCTATAACAATGAGTTATGCATTATGATTACTTATTGTTTGCCTGTTGGATGACTACATATTGCAACATGCAATTTCCTAATTTTGTAGCTAGTCTCTGTTTGGCTGGTCACTGAGTTATTCACCTAAACAATATATTTTCTCGCGATTTTTCAGTGTAGGGAAGGTATACAAGAATTGTTGAAGGTGGCCAAAGAGAGCATCCCAGTGCTCTTATGGAAGATGACACCTTTGGTGCTAAAGGCCACTGCAGGGCTGCGCCTTCTGCCTGGGGAAAAAGCTACTTACCTGCTGGACAAGGTAGGGACTTAAAGCAGCAGGTTAGTTAACAAGCCTTCAGTTACTCAATGAGAAAACCACAGATGGCTTTCCAATCAGAAGGCCTTTTTCAGGGGATCTTTCTAGTAGCATTACTTTATTAATAACACTTTAAAATCACTTTATAACTGATCTGTTTACTACCTCTGTGTTAAAACATTCCATGGTTCCAAAAATTTGTTGTAGTCATGCTGCAGATTCAAAGTAAACATCTGTTTATGGAAAGTTGTATTGCTTGAAAATAATATATTAAAATATATATAATATGTACCTTTTCAAATCTGTTGACTACTGTAGTATGTTAGTTTCTGTCAATAAGCTGTTCTGTTCAAAGCAGCAATACTGAACTGAATATTTCTGGTTGACAAGGTGAGGAATGTCTTTGAAGAGTCTCCATTTCTGTCTAGACCAGACTGTGTCTCCATAATGGATGGCACTGATGAAGGTATGGCACCCTCTGTTTGATGAGCTCACCTTCTCACCTGGCTCGGCCTGTTATAGTAAGGTCACAGAAAGAAAGAAACCCAAGATGTCATGGAAATAATACTTCACATTTCACAAACAAGCAAGAAAAAAAAAAACATGTAATTCAAGCAGTGTTTCAGCACGGTGATTAATGGATCAGGAGCACCTTTCGTTTTACTTTGGCCATGTTGAACAAGTTTTTCAAGAAGAAACTTATCCAGAAATGTTAACTTTTCTCATATTTCTGCAAATTTCACTCATAAGTTAATTCTATGCCTTGCTTTGTCTCTGACTGTAGTAGGCACACATTATAGTTCAGTTTCTTGTGAATGCATAAGTCTGTTGCCAAAAAACAAACTATAAAGGACAATCTCACTGTCTGTGTTCATTGTGCCACAAATGGTAGCCAAATGTACTACCTAAGCAGGTGTAGGGATGTGTCAAATTAACATTTTTGGAGTCTCACAGGTCTTGCTCTGTTGTCACAAGGGACAAGCCATTAGAGACTGATTTATAAGTCTACCTAAATTTTGACTTACATTTTAGAGTACTGCAAATTATTAGTTAGTAGATGTTTTAGATCATAAATAACACCCCCCCCTCAAGGGAGTACTTTTATTTAAAGTAGCTTTATAACTTGAAAATGGTAAAAGAGCCAATATTCAATTATTTGGCATCTTTATATTTTATTTTACCCCACACAGGTGTTTCTGCATGGATCACTGTCAACTTCTTAATAGGTAAGTATGTTGTCCTTGATGTACATTCACCTAGAGCATTGTAACAGTGGGTAATCCTTCACTATTCCAGAGCCACTTATCGTTGCAGGGTTGCAGTGAATTGGTAGCCTGTCCTAGGATGGAGCATACAGCATGGTGCTCCCGGAGTGGGATGCCAGTACATGGCAGGACACGCAGTTACATATGAAGGGACAATTTGTACACCAAAATTCATCTAAACCAAACATTCCTGGACCATGGCAGGAAACCTACATGACCATCGGAAGATCAAGTACATGCCACACACACATAACCCTGGTAGCATGAGGTCACGTGCTGTCATGGAAATGAGTTCCACAATGCAGCTGACCATATTTGGACTTATAGTGTGGGACCTCCTGCCACCCCCCTATCTGAGAGGGAGGGGAGGATTACAGCAGACAGGAAACATTGATTCGCTGTGGTGTGGAAAGCTGATTTCCCATTGTGCAGTCAGGCTAATCCTTTTTAACTTGCAGGGAGCCTCTACGGCTCAGGACGGCCCACTGTAGGCATGTTGGACCTGGGAGGGGGCTCCACCCAGATCACCTTCTCACCACAGGATGAGGTGAGATGCAAGGCTGAATCTGCTGTAGCCTCTTTTAATGCATGCACTCATAGGAAGCACGCCTTACAGATTAATCCACAAATGCTTCCCTAATCTCAGTGGCTGGTACTTAAATTAATGTTTAATGGGGGAGGGGACTCTTGTTCTTAAACTGGGTCAGGTCTTGTAGATTCAGGATTGGGGACCAATTTGCCAGACCATTATTTTCAAAACACTTGAAATTTGCTCTTTATTTCCTGTTATTGGTTATAGGATGAAATCTCAAACGGAGATTGTGCCACAGTTCGCCGTTAAATAATTACACGGTTTGTGTAAATAACAAATATAAATATTACCAGCCAAAACTGAGAGACTGATTAAAGGTTCTGAAAATGGTATTAAATGACAGAAGTTACAGAATTCAGGCAGACCCCTGTTGTCTTCATTGTACTGTTAGGAACAAAACCTACTGAGGTAAAAGCTTGCGGTCATGTTTAAGGTAATGTCTGACTGTTCTCTTTAATAATGCTTTTTAAATTATTGGAATTTTTAGAAAACCATCCAGATCTCTCCTTTTGATGACATCACATCATTTCAGATGTTCAACAGCACCCATACGCTCTATGCACACAGGTAGACTGAATTTTCAGGAGTGGGAGGTAGATGTGGGACCATCATAGAACTCTAGCTGAAGGCTGGTCTGCAGTATCAAAATTGACCTTTGAAAATTGTATTTAAATTTAATGGTAACCTAAGGCCAAACTGTATCTCTACCCTACACTCAGCTATCTTACAGTGGTGTCTCTTCCTGTATTCCAAACAGCTACTTGGGGCTGGGACTCATGTCCGCAAGACTTGCTATTCTAGGTGGAATTGAAGGAGAACCTTGTAAGTAATTATCAATTTGACCAACTTTGTTGAAGTAGTCCATAAACAAGCCATTATATAGAATCTTAATAACATAAGGGAAAATTAATTTCTTGGATGCTAGCTAGTGGTGCACCAATATGGAAATTTTGACTGATATAAATAACAGAAATGTTTTTGTATCAAATCGCCAATACCAATAACCGGCTAACATCTGAGCAACTTGCCTAGTGGGGTGAGTTGACCCTTAGCATAATGACATAACATTGTTTTTCTTTCTGCTAGACAGGCAGCTACATAGTACTTGACCTTACTAAGTAGACTTGCAGCACTTAACATGAAGTTCAAGTGATAAGATTATTTAGTTCTGATTTTGCTGCAAAATATTTGGGGTGTTCTTTTCTCATATTTCTAGTATTCACAAGCTACACAATGCAAAATTAAAATCAATCATGTTTTTCCCAACACCAAAAACTTAATTTAAAGCACATTTACAACACTCATTAAATGTTACTTTTTGCCGAAATGCTCACATTCTCTATTTGAACAATAGATGGCAACCAAGAGCTGGTTAGTCCATGCCTGTGTCCTCAGTTTACTGGCCAGTGGGAACATGCTGAAGTCCAATACACAGTCAAAGGCCAGAAAGCAGGTACTGTACATGTCTTTTATTACTTTGGTCTTAAAATATAAATTTTACATAATTATTAGATTCAGTTTAAATGGACACACCTATAAATCTAGTTTAGTTGCTGACATGTTTTACTATTCAGACAAATTAGCTTTTCTAGAAAGCTTTTTAGACTACTGGACATGGATCATTTTGCTTCATGACAGCCAAACACTGTATATCTCTTGAAGTATGCCTTAAAAATATTCAGTTTATATGCAAACATCATTTTGAAATAACTTTGCTGTTTGCAGGTGAACCCATGTATGAGTCCTGCTATAAGAAGGTGGAGAAGGTGTTGTACAACAGAATTAAAAAAGTAGAAGAGGTCAAAAATATGGATTTCTATGCGTTCTCCTACTATTATGATAGAGCAGTCGACATTTCAGCAATTGGTATGAACCTTGCTTGTTTATCTAGGAAAGTAAAACCTTGAGCTGCAGGCTAATACTTGTTAGCTTGAAGCATGCAATCAATGCCTTCATTACGAAAATGGTTTTGTGCCATTTATAAGTGTTCAATATGTTTCTTCCTTTCTGGCTCAGATGAAAAGTCAGGTGGGGTGATAAAAGTAAACGACTATATCAAGGCCGCCAAAAGAGGTATGACTACATCCCCTAAAACCACGAAGCATTTCTGAAAAACTCAAAAAAAAAAAAAAAAAAAAAAACGTTTTCATATACATGATGGCCCATCTGTTCTTGACGTAGTATGCAGTAACATGGAAATCACTCCAGGAGAACATCCTTTTCTTTGTCTGGACCTCACCTATGTATCACTCCTACTGCAAGAGCTGGGTTTCCCAAAGGAGAAAGTGTTGAAGGTAACTTTAAACACTAGTTTTACCTCAATCAGATGCCAACCTACCATGACAGTCTCTAGCCGACAAACCTGTATAACTTAGTGCAGGAGCATCATATTGAAATGTGTGTTGAAAAAATTAGGTTTAACTAAATGGCCATCATGTGTGTTTACAGCTGGCGAGGAAGATAAATGATGCGGAAACTAGCTGGGCGCTGGGAGCAACTTTCCATTACCTCGAGTCATTGCATAGGCAATAAGCAGCAGCCATTGTCAACACTGACGAGTCAATGACTCGTCTGTCTCGGTCCCAGGGCATGTTGGCAATCTTCACAGCGACTGTTGGGTTTGTTGTTAACTTTGTTGGAAGTGAAGTCCTTCTCCATAGATGTGTCCTTTTTTGGGCATTGTTAAACTCTGTGAAAGCCTGAATGCTTGCTGGTCTTTGTATGCCTGATGAATTTTTCTATCGTAACATTGTAAATATTGTTTGAATAAGCATGACTACATAGATTTCTATAACATGATTGGCTGAAAGTATGATACAGGTTATTTTTTAAGAGTCCCCGGGTGTGGTCTGGTTTCTACAGATTGGTAACTTTGAATATAGTGTTGGAAATAAGACATTCAGTGTCATATTATTTTATGTTTCACAGATACTGTTGGAAATGGTCCACTGTACCTTTTTTATAGATATGGCTGGTGCATATTCTTTCTGTACTTTCTAATAGACACAGAAAGGATTCTGATGTCTTTGTCATTCATTAAATGTTTTAATGCTATACCGACATATTGGAATGTAATTTAACATAGAAATACCCTGCAGCCGTTATTTCTTAACCCTGGCCAAACACATTACTTTGATGCTCCTTTAGGAACAGAAAAAACTTTGCAATACAACACACGTATCTAAAGCATACATCCCACCTTAGACATTGATTTCAGGGAGGTGGATGTAGGAGAATTGGGGGGTGATAGCTAGGGGTTGACTGGGGGTAGCGGTCCCATTTGCAGAGCTTCTTGCCTCTTCCTCTGCTGAATAGCGGACTGACTTTAGATCACTTTTAATTCTCTGGGGACAAATTCCTGGGATATTGCACATAATTCATGGGTGTCAGGGAGCTGCTTTCAATTTCCCAGAGACCTGGGAGAGGTGGGATGCCTGCTGAAGGGTGAATGGTGCCAGCATTAAATTGTGACCTGTAAACCACAAAGAATGTTACATATTGTGTGAATTAGAGATGGTTGTTCAGCTCAACTCATGAACAAGAGCCAACTCTTTCCATTCCCAAGTAGCTTTTCGGTCAGTTGTACCCCATTCCCATTTAAATTGTTCAAAGCAATCTTATTCCATATTCTATTTAACAAATATTTTTGTTTTAAAAACTCATGTAAATGGATTTTTGTGCATTTAAATAAATCGAACACTAAGTGCACACAACAACTAGAATCAAATTTTTTCCATCATACAACAGTGAGCCTATTTCAAGGCCATTCAATTATTAAAGATCACGTGGACGTGTCTTCAGAAGCAGCATTACATACATTACTGTCTGCACACACGCGAGAGATTCTCAACAAAAACACATCAGCATTCATATGAAATTTGGCTTGAAATATATATTGCTAAACCAATATGTCGTTGTAGGACCCTTTCTAGCCTAATTTAGACGTTTATAATAAATGGCTGTTGGGCCCCATGAACAGGCCTAAAGAACCAGCTCAGTCGCAAACTATTACGGATGGGCGATACCACTAATTTTCTTTTTGATCTGATTTGATCCAATACCGACTCAGCTAACGTTCCCAGAACTTTATCCAACGTTATGTGAAGGTCAAAGTTGGCAGGGAATGTTACTTGCACGTTTTACATTTTAGCAAATATTCTGTCAATGTCAGCACAATAACATTATTACCTGAACATTGTTTTAATGCAATTAATGTTGAAAAAAAATTATAATAAAATATTTTGTGAAAGTGCTATATACATATACTGCAGACACGCCAGCCTTGAACTTATGATCTTTGAGGTATAAGGCCACAGTGCTACCCACTGCTCTACCATGCCCTTTATTTTTATATTATTCTTAGTTGTAGTAGTGTGATAACATTTTTGGACCATCAGGAAATCTGCATACTCTTAAAATTTCCATCCCCTAAGCATAACTTTCAGTAAACGTTCCTAGAACGAAAAACTGTTAGTGGAGGAAGATTGGTATTGCCCATACTCATATTCTTTCCTGGCCCAACTCAATAGTAAAATTTGCATAATGGGGGCGGGGCTGACAATGTCACATCCTGCTTCCTATCATATAAACATTTAAATTAGCAGATTAAAGTCAGTATTTTGAGGAGAGAGGAAAAAAAATATTTTGGTATCGATGCGCAGACAAACGGTAAACAGTAGGCCTATCTCACTCCTCATATGGGCTTTGTCGTAAAAGCGTTGCACACCCTCAGGCCGTGGACAGTGGGGATGCATTCTGCTACATTTTCCTTCAAAATGCATGGGGTTTGAGTTACATAACATTAAATTGAAACTGAATACAGTAAAATTATGCACTTTCCTTAGCTAGCAGTGTAATACAAAGGTTAATTTACCTCACTTCCTAGCTGTATGTCCCCTTTCAGTTTTAGCACTTACTGTACTTGTTTGGTTTTAAAGTAATTTTTAACTTCGATATGTTAACTTTGGAAGATTTGGCCGATTCTGACATTTTGCCCTCAGTAAAGTTGCTTGGGGACTACAAACACGGTGCCTTTTACCCAGAACCAGGAAAGAGTGTCTCAGCTCTTTATTGGTCTATAGCTGTATCAATCAGAGCCCAGAAGACACAACCAGGAGCCTGTATCACAAAGCAGGATTTCTTGCTAAACCAGATAATTTGTTGGATTTAAGATAATCTAGGCTAAATGTAAGTGAGTGAAGATAAAGTCCATTTAAACTAGGGTACCTTAAATTCGACAAGTTAACAGGCTAAACAAGAAATCCAGCTTCATGATACAGGCCCCTGTTCTCCACTTAGTTCTGGGTACCCCAGTTTAAATGGACTAACCTCGTTTACGTATGTTTAGCCCAGACAACATTAAATCTGGCAAGTTATTGACCAATCATGTCTTCTCTTTATACGTAGTCAGCCAACAAACAACGTGCCAGATAGACTGTTGCGCACTCACAAAAGACAGGAACAAAAATGTATGATTTTAGGATTTAAAAACATTTTTGACCATTAGACTAATTTACTTTACCTGTGAAAAAATTACCGGGTTTACAGTTAGTGGAATTAGATTTAGTCAAAGCTAATTGGTCTGCTAACAGTTTTCAAAGTTAGTAGAAACATTAATCCACTAACGAAAAAAGTTATTTTCACTAATTAGCTATTAGCCGATTAGCAGAACCCTGTTCACCACTTAATAAAGGCCATTATAAAGCTCTCTCCTCCCTATTACTCAGTAACACAATAGATGGATTCAAGTGTGTTTTCCACCTTAATTCAACAAAACTGCTGTTTCACAGCCAAAAACTTCAGTTGGGAGCAACGTAATCTGGCTGATGTTCAAGCGTCAAACAACAGGTCCAGTTGATTAAATCACTGTACCTTCTCCATCATTAAATTCAGATCTCGAACTTAAAAAAAGCTTTAAATTCTGGTTAATGAAGTTACTTCCAACTTTATTTTTGAAACACTCACAAAAGCGCTGGTAGTTAAAAGAATAAATAGTTTCCATATAACAAAGTTACAAAACAGCAGCTGGTCAACAGATGTGGCTATGCACTTTTCATAAGAAAGCACAGCACCACTCCTTTAGACATTGGGTACATGAGGCCGCCTGTCTGGAGTTGGCACCGCATGTGTCCTTCAGCCACTCAGTGAAGAGTTCCCCATCCTTCTTCAGCACCAAGAACTGGCCCAGCACCACATATGCCTGCATGGAGTGGGAAAGCAGAAGCTGAATCAATTATATTTTAAACCACTAACAGTGGTATACTGTTGTAGCACAAAATATGTTGTCACAACAAATGACACAGCTCCAGTAGGAACTTGTTCCATGGATTTATAGGATTATACTACTATTTTACCATGATAACTTGGTATATTATAAGCCATTTTGCCACACCCATATTTGCAGCTATTTTGGAATTTAATGGCACTTTTCCTTTGGCATACAGAATCCAGGACTTTCCAGACCTGTACCGCCAAGAGACACCAGTCACGGTACGGTTACAGCTTGTTTTGGTTTACCACTGCAGAAGGGTTGGCTTGGTAAAGGCGTTGCCGGGTTTGGAGCGCTACAGTGATGTAAAACCAAAGAGACACTCACATGGTGTACATCATGGGTGTTTCTCAATATGCATACTTGACTGTACTTGTATTCTCATGTGCCCGTTTTACAACATTTTCCATTGTCAGAGACCAATTCAAATACCAAGAACAGAAGTATAGAGGACAGTTAAAATCCCTGGATGTTGTTCTTTCCCCATCCCAAATATCAAGGATACATCAGCCGCATCAATGACATTTATTAGACATGACAGGCTAGTCTCCAGCTGTAGGCCAGTGGGCACAGAGTGTGATGGCACCTGAATGAAGTCGCTCCATCCATTGTATGTAAAACAATACAAATGAGAATTTTCTTGCAAATTTCATACAAGGAGACATTCTTTTGCATAGTGGTCTTTTATATGTATAAGCTACTGAAAGTCCGAATCTCCTTCGGGATCAATAAAGCATCTACCTATCTACCTACAGATATAGTTTATCTGGAGTATAAATTTGAAATCATTGGACATTGGTTCTGAAAAATAACCAAAACAAGGTCCCACACAAAAATAAAAGCGTTCATATTTATTCATATTTAAATAATTAAATAAAAACAAACACACACACGCACGTACGCGAGTACGTTGCCTATGCGTCTCCTCGTCGCGGCCTCCGCGCGTAGGTGTACCTACGACCCATGGAATGAACGCGGAGAACACGTGGCGGTCACGACGCATACGCGTTGTGAGTATCAAACATAATTCGGCTCTAACAAGTGCTTAAGGCAAGAAAAATTAAGTTACAGCCAGCGGTCGCGAAGCAACATTGCCTCTAGAGCAATTACGTCAGGGGAGGTAATCCATGGCAGAGGGGCAGTTTAGAACACAACACCCGGTATAACGGAGGAACGGGTATACCGCCCAGTACTATTCCGAAGATTTCAAATGGGAATTCCACACAAACATCAATACAAAAACACAAAATACGAATAAACACACTAACCGGTGTAAGGTTATATCACTGGAACATGAGCCACACCGATTTCTGCAGGCAAAAACTGCTGTGTGAAAGATTGCTTCGACTCCAGTTAGGGCGGTTAAGTAGTTTTTTTTCCCCCACAGTACACCATTTAATAATCTGCTTAACATTCAAAACAATTCAGTTTTGCAATCACACGCTGAATAAAATTTACTACTTAAAAAATATTTTGTCTGTCACAGTGGAGCTGTCCATTGCCGCCGCCATGATTGTTGTAATGACACGCCCCCTACACGGAAACTCGGGGCTTAAAGAAAATCGAGTTTCCCACTGGTACATTCGACTTTGTAGTGGCGTTCATATGCTCTTGTCTCGTATTTGCGATTTTTCCGACATGACTTGAAGGCAGGGATACTTCTCCGCTCTACGTAAGCGTACACGGAATTGTTCGTAGTTTTCCAGTCAAGACGCGTACTTTGCAAATGCACACAACGTGTATTTATATCAGCATCATTATCAGTTATAATTATCATTATTATTAATAAATATTTGATATTTCCTGCACACGTACCACAGCAGTGAGCTGTTTGTCTGTTTCTCTATATTTTACAAATTAAGAGCCAGCTCCCTCACAGGGTTGCCAACTTTGGTCAGCTGGCTGGCGTGATATTTTCAATTCAAGTCTACACACGCACATGCATGTAATAATTTTATTACCTTGTATATAGTCTGTAGGGTTTGCAAACTACCACAACGCTCGTCAAAAGCATCCATGTTGGTGTTTAAAGTGGACACTAGCGAATCAATCATGCGCAATGTGTTCCGAGCTCCACGGACACCGCCGCGCGGACAAATTTGGACTACAGCACACTTTCGTTCCCCCTCGTCATAAACCCCTTCCATATTGTGCCTCCTCTTTGATATTTGGCTCCTGACAGCAGCGATATGCCTCCTAAGTCAGCCCGGGTGTGTCTCGCGTAATTTACAATGGAAAACCGTCTCTCGCGGAATGGCTCGGGTATTGGCTATGGTCTTGGTGGCTGTGGAAAAGCGCCGTAAGATGCATAATGTAAAAACATACAACCAGTCTCGAAAATATGTTGGATTACAAAGAACTATAATGGACATATATGAAAAACACCCAGCATACTTTATCAAATCCCTGTTCCTCGAGTTTCTTTCCCAGAACATCTCCAATACCAGCCAAGGCGGTGACCGGCTTATCCGCCATGGGCTCCGCTACAAAGTCTCGGTGCTTTTGAGAGGTGGTCGACATGACTAAAAAGAACAGGAGACAAATACAACGTATATAGCAACATTCTTGTCTAATAATTACAACACGTCTGCTGAGTTTGGAAGTCAAAGCTCATACCCCAATCGCTGAAATCAGCTGTCGTTCTGGTGATGGCCCAATCATTTTAATCGCTTCCAAACCACCAGGTGTAAAGAAAACTACACAAAATTACCGGGAACTACCTGTCCATTACTGTACTTTAGGTGACCACCAAACACATCCTTACCTGCAAGCGGATGGTATTTAGTAACCCTTGGAACACCTGAAGGGCCTGACAGCCGAAACCTTTTATTAGAGGGGGTCACGTGACTTAGGACACCTGTACTCTTGAAACAGTTGTAAACTAATGTGGACTTAAACGGCTGCTTTAATATTCAAGTTTAAAAGCTTCAAGAAACACATTTCCCATTAAGCTGAATCTGGTGAGATGATGCAAAGTACACTTCTGTATTTTCAATGGCGATGCACGATATTGTGAAAAACCAACTGAAACATGCATAGACTCCGAGCTTCTAATGACCCTCCTCTGAACACCATGTAAATACACATTCTGGTAATAATCAATCTGAACAAACATTGCCATTCGTGTCACTATTATTCAGAGTCCAACATCTCGGTTAATTGCATTTGAAGTCTATGGCAGACTTTTAAAGGAAAAATCTGCCCAATTTTGCAAATGTTCAATGACTGAATGGACGCTTTATATGACTTCTTATGTCGTTCCAAATTCAAAGTGTACCCAAGGGCGGATTTAAGGGGTGGCTAAGGGTAAACACGTGGCCACCCCACATGAAAATACTAATGGAATAAATGGAATATTTTCTAACCGGCATCATAGACGAGACACGGAGCAGCGCGGTCAACCCCATAAATAGGCCCATAACTGACCCCTGATGACCACCCGAATAAAATTTTCTGCAGGCACCACTAAGTAGCCTATAGTTGTCTTCTACTGGAAAACGTAACAGAAATGTTCACTGAATGTACCATCTTTATAAATATCTTGGAAGATAGCTTGATTCTGTTAAGATTTCAAGATGGTAAAGAAATTGTGTATTGCGGAAATCTGCATTCAGTTCTTTTTGTTTAAAGTGAGAAACTACATAGTTATGCAACCATTGTTTTAGCATTTTGAACGCGCCTCTTGAACTCCAATTAACAGTAGCACTATTCATAATTTGGGTAATTGTGCATCATTTGGCCAACGAACTGCCTCCGCCTCTTCTTCCGGCACGTTCATTTTAACCGCAAGGTCTGACCGTCTCCCAACTTACTACACAAAAGTGTTTTTCTGCAACTCAAACGAGAAAACTTCGGCACGAATTACTTTTTACATTATATATAAATAACAACAAGAAACGACATCTACATGTAAATATATAAAAGCCTTTGAGTAGCCTATGCGATGCGTTTAAAAAAGTGCCATAACAAATAAGCAAGCACCAGCAACAGTTCCACGGTACCGCTTTAAAATTCGACATAGTGGTGTCAGAAATCTTGCGCAGTCCGCTTTGCAGTCCAATGAGGAAGTAAGTGAAAGGCGTTCCAGCCCCCCTTTCACATACGCGGCCTGTGGGGGTGTGCCTGCAGCTCGCCCTTGCTGCAAAGTCTCTTATAGTGTGCAACAGTTGCAAGTCTACCTTGAGCTTACTATCAACAGGACCAGAGAAAATCAACCCGAAATACAGTCGATTGAAGAGTCAAAATTCAGAAAGATGGCTACCCCACTGACCGACTACGAGAGGAGGAAACAAATTAGCGTTAGGGGGATCGCGGGGCTGGGGGATGTCGCCGAAATCAAGAAGAGCTTCAACAGGCATCTTCATTTCACACTTGTCAAGGATCGCAATGTGGCGACCCCCCGGGATTACTATTTCGCGCTGGCTCACACCGTTAGAGACCACCTGGTTGGACGATGGATTCGCACTCAGCAGTATTATTATGAAAAAGATCCCAAGGTAATGTGGCATTATTTTGTAATACAGGAAATGAGTCCAGGTCGATTAATAGAACCGGTAAAATCGTTGTGTTGTGTCTTTTTTTTCAAATTAGTGAAATAATTTGCAATTTTGACAATAAGTAAGTTCAACTGATAATATTTCTGTTTAGTATGTTTGGAAAATGATTTTATACGCATATAAACGATAAGACAATATTACAGAGTTTGCAATACTCTTACTTAAAGCTAAATGGATTCTTTCTGGGTACGCCTATGTTTGACAATATTGACGATAAAACCACAATCCCGTAACAAAAAAACACCTGCATTAATAAGCAAAATAATTAGTTAGCATACTTTTACACCTTTTATCAACTTGTAGAGCAGAAAATAGATGGGCTTTTACAGCACATCTCATGTCGCTGGCAAAAAACGAAGCCTTTCTTATCAGATTTGCATTTAATCTGGGATAGTGTATTAAGTACCAGTCGTCGGGATAAGTCTAGTTTGATACTGTACACTCGACACTTTGGCCTGTTTAAAAATGACCAAGTAAACGTTAGGCCGGGAAATAACCCATGTCGAACGTCTAGTGGCAAGTTAATTGCGTCGGTTTAGCTCAAGTCTGCCTTATCGCAAAAATCAACACACCGAGTTGTTTCTTTGATATCTGAAGTGCGCTACAAGATTTTTTTTTATATATAGAAAGGACTAATATTGCAAACAGTAAGATTATTGCAATGATTTCTGGGAGTTCAATGGAAAGTGCGTCGTGTTACAGAGTGTACAATGCTCCTAATTTCTGGCTGTGAAAAGCAGGTGTGTTATTGTAATGTTGCAACATCTGTTAACATGTAGCACCCACAAACACTACTATTATCAATAGACAGTCTATCATTTATATGCACACAAGCTGCTTGTCATCGTTGAATGCCAAATTCTGTGAATGTAAAGGGGACAGTCTGTATTTAATAGAATTGACATTGTTAAAGGAAAGAAATGGGAACTGACCATAGTTATCTGTAGACTCGGAATGTTTTTGATGTTACCTGGTTAAATATGCGTCTTTGACAAAGACGGTTCCATCTAGAACCAGTTCTGTAGAAAAAAGAAATACTGAGAAGATTGTAGGGAAGGTGGAGGAAGCTGTTTGTTAATGTCCAGATCAAGCCAACTTCCTGAATGTGTGTGTTGCAGTGGCTTGTGTTACAGCCTGTCAGCTTGTATCACTTGTTGACTCTGGAGCAGTTAAAAAGGCCCTTATGTTGGCCATTTCCATGCAGGGGTAGCCCCATCCTTGGAGCAAAACTGAATCGGCTCATATCGTGCCAGGGCCCCACCTCCCACCCAGCCTAGGATCATGTCTTGGGCTCATTGTGCTGCACAGTTTACAACTGTTATGCAGAGGAATTGGGTAACAGTTTCTGAGCAATCATGCCCACGTTGTTACCTCACAGCAGGGCCTGCTTCTCTCATCCCTTCAGGCTTCCTTTGTTTGAAGCTCATATTTTTAGGATTCCTTTACTGACCATCCTGTTTGGATTTTAGCAATTCATTTGACTATTCTTTGTTTTGCTTTTTAAAAGTTTGTATGTGTGAGTGAAGTTTTCCGTAGTCGGGACTGAGCATGCTGTAACCCAGCATGGGGGTGTGGTGAATTCCCTGAAAGAGTTTCCTGGTTTCCTGCTTTGGCAGGTGTGCTTGTTGTACGTTTGTTGGAATGTGAAAGGCACTTCTTGGTTTACAGACGTACCAATCTACCTGTCATTATTTTCTATATTTGTGTGTGCGCGCACGCGTCTTGCACTATTACCATCCTTGTCTATGGGAGCACTGTTGACACTGTACTAAATCTTGCTTTAGTTTAATGTGCCCTGAAATTCTAGCTCGAGGGCAAATCTTGTCCCATATTGATTTATTTTTCAATATGGGGTGATTTCACAAAATACAGGACAGGTGCAAATTCTAATATTCACATTTCCTAAAACACTTAAGTGCATGACTACACTGATGTGCTCCTTTTGCATAATAAAAAGAAACTGAACAAGAAAAGACCAGTATGTACAAGGGATTAGCTACAATCAACAAGAATAGTATTTACAAATTTTACAAGCACAAATTATCTTGCTTGATGGCTGAACTCAGGTTCTCAATGGTTATACTTAGTTCATCTCTCCCCTTTAGGCTATGGTTATGTGTGTGTGTGTGTGTGTGTGTGTGTGTGTGTGTGTGTGTATATATATATATGTGTGTATATATATGTATGTGTGTGTGTGTGTGTATATATGTATATATATATGTGTGTGTGTGTGTGTGTGTGTGTGTGTGTGTGTGTGTGTATATATATATGTGTGTATATATATGTATGTGTGTGTGTGTGTGTATATATGTATATATATATGTGTGTGTGTGTGT
>JAAGVU020000061.1:17244630-17257905 GCA_011763525.2 Mormyrus iriodes
CATCCCTGTCCAATCAGAATAGGAATCGCAGTCGTTCTGGAATGTAACGGGTGTGATTTTGCATGCACAAACAAATAACAGGGTAGCTAAATGAGAAAGCGGACACAGGACAGTTATTCTTAAATGCACATATAAAAAATACTCTTATATTAGACCTGAGGCCCCCTTAAAATGCCTGATGCTTTGTGATGCATAGTTGTGCAGGCACAGTTTGAAATAGCACAGTAATCCCTGATAATGTGAGAGACACTGTTGTGGTGTGCGGTATAGTTTGGCCTGCGATTTGCTGCCTTCCGCTGCTGAGCCTGTGATCAGAAGAAGGTGCTCTATGAATTGTGTTGGTGTCTTGGTGTTATTATGGTCCCCACTCGCGTAGCCCTGGGCATTGCCAGGAAAGTGACATCAATGCGAGGGTCCTGGCTGGGAGATGTATGCTTATTGATGTGGCTAGGACAGCCACCTCAGAAAGGAGCTGGCTGGAATACAATGGGGGGGCCTTGACGTGGCTGAGCACTGGTGGGGTGGGGGGTCAGGTGGCATCTGGCCAGGGTTACCCGGGAGATGCCATGGTGTAGTGCAGCCATAGGCTTTCCCCCATCCCCCACTGACAGGGCACAGCGCTCTGCTGTAATTGGGGCAGCCACCAGACATTCCCTCCAAACTTTACTGTGGCTGCATTTATTTTGCTTCATTCTTTATCTTTAAGTTATTGGTCAATTAATTACTTCAAACAGGTAATGAAACAAACAAAAATAGTCTGTCCATCTGAAGATCTAAATGAGCAGTAATGTGATACCCCAAACTGGCCTGTGTCTTTCCTAGATGTAGTCTTGGATTAAACCAGTTATCTGAAGGTTGACACCACATGTATGTGTACGCACCATCTGACCTTGTTCTCTCTCCCTCTCTCCCTCTCCCTTCCCCTCTCTCCCTCTCTCTCTCTCCCCCTCCCTCAGTCAACGTGGGTGATTACATCCAAGCCGTGCTGGACAGGAACTTGGCAGAGAACATTTCCAGAGTCCTTTACCCCAATGACAATGTGAGTCATGCACACAAAGTCGATCGCGGGGCTGGACCCTACCCCATGGGGTTTAGTGGCTGGGCATCAGCAGGCAGATGCTTCCCACCTGAGCTCTGTCCACTCAGGATAAGCAGGGCTCACACCGCCGATTGATGGCTGATTTCTGCCACTTCAACCAAGCTTAAAGCCGTGACCAGCCATGTACACGGTAGCTGCGGTAATTCTCAAACGCTCAAAAAGCAGTCATGTTCTCCATAAAAACACATTCACACACAGGACCTGAGCATTTCCACATGGCTGTCTCATGATGAGCTATCACACACTCAGCGGTTTGAGCTTCACATGGCCCGGCTAGCAGGGGTGCCTTTGAGGATGTGCTGTGCTTAATCCAGCCCTGTAGACACACATGCCCTAATAAGGAGATTACACGGGCAGTGTGGGGAGGGCCAGGCATCCCCATTCTGTAGGCAGCACGCGGGAGCCCCACCACGCCCTGGGCTGTACTGCTGGGCCCTTAAGCGCCGCACTTCCTGGATATGTGAACCGCTTCCAGTCTATAAATATACATACTTATGGAGCTCATGTTCCTTCATTGGGGTCTTTATCAAGTGGAGCAGCAGCCTGCTTCTTTTCTCTTAAAGTAACAGGCTGCCCACAGAGGTAAAAAAAAAAGAGCATCATCAACCAGGAACTTCAGTAATGCAAGTCAGTGTATTCAATTACGGGATACACAGTGCATGAATAACAGTCCTCAGAGGAACTGCATGCTCATGTTGACTGTTTGCTTGCTACTGTATGTGCAAAAATAACCAACAAACTAACTGTAGTATTACCACCAACACCCCCCCCCCCTCCAACTATATACAACAGTATCATGAGTTTGGGCTGAAAGGCAGCTAACCGGGATCCTTAATCTGTAACAAAAACAGGACATAGAAACACTGTTGTTTCAGGCTGGTGTAGCTGTGGGTACAGTTAGCTGACCCAATCCCCCAGGGCCCGTGTCATTTTCCTGTTCACTGAGGACGCAGCACATATCCAGGCATCTGTACCCCGGAGACATGGGAGTGAAAACACAAAAATGACAATCTTGTGTATGACACTTTACTGGGTGCCCATAAAGCCACCATGGAAGCAAGTGAGGGTGGGAGTCGTCCCTGAAAACAGCCTTTAGTCTGCGTCGGGGGTGGGATGCAGTGATGTTGCATGTGCGTAGTACAGGCCTCTAACACTGACCTTAGGACTTGGCGCTGACTGTGGCTGTCCCTCTAATTGTAACGGTTACAGTTTTTTGAGGGGAAGGAGCTGCGACTGAAGCAGGAGTACTTTGTGGTGGCCGCCACCCTGCAGGACATCATCCGTCGCTTCAAGTCTTCTAAGTTCGGCTGCCGGGACCCCATCAGGACCTCCTTTGAGACCTTCCCCGAGAAGGTGGGGGCTGTTCTCTTCCACTCTGTAGCTCCTTTTGGCCAGATAATGTTTAAGCTACTGGGCATGGTATGCTGAACTTGACCAGCTGCCCACTCTATTGACCTTTGACCTCTCAGTGATCCTTTTCAGGGTGGGAGCCAGTGGCTTTCTGGTCTCCCAGTAGAAATATCAGTCAATGAGCAACCCATTACCAATATTGGTTCCACCTAATATGTATATTAAGCATATCAGTGAGTACTTTTATTGCCATTATAATGCTTCATGATGACAGGCATGCACTTTCTGCATGCCTCTGTGCCCCGAGAAATAGGACATGCTCCCTTCATGGTCATATTTCTGTGTATTATGATGCAGTGAGACCTCTACAGTAGGTGCTGCTTTTATTTTGAAGAAGTAACTATGAATTCCGTTACAGGGTGACTGCTCTGCATTCACACTCGGTTCATTTGACACTCATGATTAGCTGCAAGAAAGTGAAAAAGTAATCACTGTCAGACATTACGCTTTCCCAAAGCCATTGGCACTCCTCTGTCATTTTTCCAGGTGGCAATTCAACTCAATGACACTCATCCTGCCCTTGCCATTCCTGAGCTCATGAGGATCCTGGTGGATGTGGAAAAGCATGAATGGACCAAGGTGCGGACTGCTTCAGGGGCTGCTGGGACGGAACGGCCAGAACCTGCGTTTAGCCAAGCTTCGTGAACAGTTTTTGCCCCAGACCTAACAACCTGCTTTCTGAAACACCATCTTCAAGATAACAGGGTCATTGTGTGTCTATAAATAATTCGCCATAATGACTTTGATCTGAAGTGTCTGCTGGCATGGTAATATGAGTCACTGTTTGACCTGACTGCCCCACTAGCTCCAGGGAACAGCATGGATGTTTCCCTTGTTATTCTAACAAACAGAAGTTCTTGTTAGTGCTTAATTGCTGTGTTGGCTTGCTCAAGCAGGGCGAGGCGATGTTGGGACGTCTGCTCTCTCAGGCGGCCTGGGATTTCCTTCCACCCGCACATGGCTGATGCCTCCATCTCCCTACAGGCCTGGGAGGTGACGGTGAAGACATGCGCATACACCAACCACACTGTGCTGCCCGAGGCCTTGGAGCGTTGGCCCGTTTATATGTTTGAGAAGCTTTTGCCAAGACACCTGGAGATTGTCTACGAGATCAACCACCAGCACTTGGAGGTTAGTTCTCTCCAACCCATACACCGCATCGGCAGCTGGCTTGTGCAGCATAGCACTTCACCAAGTCCTGTGTCCATCCATCACTGAGATTGTCTCCAGCTATAGCTTGTGCTTGTAATTTCTCTCAGCATTGCCACGTGTGACATCACTTCTCCTGGGGTATAAACCTCACCACCCTTTCTACCTCCCCACAGAGGATCAAGGCCTTGTACCCGGGTGATACTGACCGGCTACGTCGAATGTCCCTGATCGAGGAGGGTGACCCTAAGCGGATCAACATGGCCCACCTGTGCGTGGTGGGCTCGCACGCTGTCAATGGAGTCGCCCGCATCCACTCGGACATCGTCAAGAGCACTGTGTAAGTTTCTTGCGTCTCAGCAACCATAGTGCCTCCCCACCAGGCTGTTGCACTGCTTTGATTCAGTCACACAGTATGGATTCACTCATCTAAAAATTACTGAAGTATTTATGTTGCAAAAGGTGCATTAAATGTGAATGATAAAATCCATCATTTGGCTACTCAGTCATACTATTACGTTTTTGAAATTTATAGGAAAAGGCTGTAGCAGTTGTATTTATCCTTCTGATTAGTAATAAAAAATTATGATAGATAAAAAATGTGTTCCAGCAGAGCATCCATGATGTATACAGGCACTAACCACGGAAAGCAGTATATGCTGAATTCTAGCTGGGTTAGTTGGTCTTTCTGTGCTGTTATCTTATTTTTGGGTTTTGCCCTATAAGCGCTTTTTAAATATTTCTGGGTACCTGCTTAAAACAACCTATTGCTTGTTGTGAAGATTTAAGGACTTCTACGACATTGAGCCAGAGAAATTTCAAAATAAGACCAATGGAATAACACCACGCCGATGGCTGCTGCTCTGTAACCCCGGCCTGGCTGACATCATTGCCGAGGTAATGGGCTAAACCACTGCAGAGCTTTCATTGGGGGAGTGTCAGCTGGACATGGATTCCCATGGCTCTCCTAGATTTTCTATATGTAATTGAGTTTTTTGGCACAGCATTTATCTTATCATGAATTTTATGGTCAGATGTGAAGAAATGGGTAACTTTTTAAAATTCCTTGAAAGAAAATTTGTAGTCAGTATTTATCATGGGTGCAGGTTTGTACTGCCTTATTCCCCTCAAACCACTGCCTTTGTCTACAATAAGCTTTCCTTGTGTTCTGTTGCAGAAAATTGGGGAAGGGTTTTTGACTGACCTTTCCCAGCTGAAGAAGCTGTTGGACTTTTTAAACGACGATGGCTTCATCCGTGATGTGGCAAAAGTCAAGCAGGTGGGAACGGGTTGGAAGATACGTAGGTCCAGCCACAACAGACCTGATCTCTGAATCCATGTTATTATAATCAAAGTGCCAATGTGTAAAAGCACAATGATGTTTAAGAAGCTGCCTTAACCTAGAAACAGGATTACAAGAAAAACATGCCGATCTTAGAGATCTTTAAATAAAATGTGATGGTAAATTACAGAATTTCAAAATAAATGATCAGGACAAAATATGTCAGCCCTAGGGGGGCTCTTTCAAAAAAAGTTTGAATACCACTGGTCCAGAACAACAACTGTCACTGCAGGAAAACAAACAGAAGCTTGCGGCCTACCTGGAGGAGGAGTACCTTGTGAAGATCAACCCTGAGTCCATCTTCGACATCCAGGTCAAGCGGATCCATGAATACAAGAGACAGCTTCTTAACTGTCTCCACATTATCACCCTCTACAACCGTAAGGGCAGCCCATTGCCACATTCCACTGTAATTGCAACTCATTCACAGCAGGGGGCGGCCTTTTGTCCTGATGGTGACCCGTCACTCATGGAATGAGGCAGCCAGTCACCCCTTGGTCCAGATCAGGGGTCTCCCACCAGTTTATATTCCTGCATTTACATGATCTTGTTGTGGCTATAACATATGACTCCTTGTATGAACCTTATAAGGTTTATGCATGAATGGCACTGCACAATTTCCCAGTCTTTAGCATTTAAATTTCAGGTATGTTGTTTGAATTCTTTTGACATCACATTTTATAAAAAACCCCTGAAAGCTTCTCCATTGAAACTGTCTGATGGAGGTTTTTTTATGTTGCCTGATTCTTACTCAGGAATAAAGAAGGACCCCAATAAGCACTTTGTCCCCAGGACTGTGATGATTGGAGGAAAGGTATGATGTTCTTTACCAGAAAATCCTCTGAGGCGTTTAATGTCAATTAACAAGGGCAAATTTGGCTAAAATCATTACCTGATTGTGAATGATATGTAGTAAGGGATCAACCACCACACACCTCAAAGTGGTAACCATGTATACCATGGTTAATGAAGAAAACATAATAAAATAATCACTGTTTTTCAGAAGAAAATTATTTAAATTAGCATTTAATAATGTTCTAATGTGCTCTTAAAAACGGTTTTAAAAAATCCTCCAGATTACCATCACAGCACAGAAAGATGTGCTGGGCACAATCAAGTGTACAATGGGGGGGTGGGCACACACTTGTTTACCTTAACAATTCTGTATATTGGGCAGGACAGATTGGTATTTCTCAGTACTGGGGGGACACGAGCCCCCCCCCCCCCCAAAAGAGTGAATAGTTACCCCCATGTGTGGACCAATAAGAAAGTAGTATTTGTAAAAGCTGTGGTATAAACATAACTGATGTATAACATACTGAATTTTGAAGCACTTAATTAGCAGAGGGATGAATCCAATCAGTCTCCTCTAACTGCGCTACTTCTGCATGTCACCCCCTGCAGGCTGCCCCTGGTTATCACATGGCCAAAATGACCATCAAGCTCATCACCTCTGTGGGCCAGGTCATCAACAATGACCCTGTTGTGGGAGATAGACTCAAAGTCATCTTCTTGGAGAACTATAGGGTCTCTCTAGCTGAAAAGGGTGAGGGATTCTCTGGACTCAAGTTCACTGTTGCAGTTGATTGTTGCATCCTTGGCTGTGATAACCATCCCCCCCCCCCCCCCCCCAAGTGATCCCAGCGGCTGACCTGTCAGAGCAGATCTCCACGGCCGGCACGGAGGCCTCAGGCACGGGAAACATGAAGTTCATGCTCAACGGCGCCCTCACCATTGGAACCATGGATGGCGCCAATGTGGAGATGGCCGAGGAGGCTGGCGAGGAGAACCTATTCATCTTTGGCATGAGAGTGGAGGATGTGCTGGCCATAGACAAAAAGGGGTGAGGGGTGTGGTGGCTCAGCTGGAATGGGGTAACAGAAAGACCCAAATACTGCCAGTCCAGTTTCTGTGAAACTAGTGGATGAACAGGCTGCTGTGACCTGATCGAGACCAAATCCAGTAAAAACCTGTATTGTCTAAGTTATGCTTCACGCTTTTGGGCAGGTATACTGCTAAGGAGTACTATGACCGCATCCCTGAGCTGCGGCAGGTGATCGACCAGATCCAGAGTGGCTACTTCAGTCCCAAGGAGCCTGAACTCTTCAAGGACATAGTCAACATGCTGCTGAATCATGACCGGTCAGCACTTGGCTAAATGCAGCCAGAAGGAAACTCTTAAGAACCTAGCTAGTGCTATCAAGTTGTTTTCTGAAATATTGTAACAAACTAAAATGTGTAAAGCCATACAATGAATGAATATTGTGAGCATTTCCTGTGCAGAAGTTTGATACCATAGTGAAGTCAAAGTCCACATTACAAAGCAGGAGGGTTACGTGATTGTGTTGTGAGCCCTGGAGTTTTGAATAACCCAGTGCAGTTTGAACAGTGTGCAATGTTTGTGCTCTTTCCAGGTTCAAAGTGTTTGCTGACTATGAAGCATATATCAGCTGTCAAGATAAAGTCAGCGCTCTCTATAAGGTGAGCAGTGGGGGGAACCATATGAGTAGGAATCAAAAGCATAATAAGAAGGGCCCATTATGACAAAGCTGCATTCACCACTACTAAGAAAGGTGACACCAAATTTTTTCTATGAATTTGCACAATATAATAAAACTGAATACTTGGTAAAGAGGCGCCCTCTTGTGGATGTATGAGTAATGCATGTAATCCGGACTTTACTATGAGGGGTTTCCCTCAATAATTAAGAGCAAGAGTATCGTTTGAACACTGCTTTTGGCTCAAGAATGAATTATGACAGTTTAAATGGTTGTTTTTAGGGAGAATTATGTGGGTGTGAGTGGATGTAATGATGGAACAGAGGCACTCTAGTTTTCAGTCATTTCTCAGCACGTTAATGTATGGAGTCACTGTGTTCTACATCGATCTCAGAATCCTAAGGAGTGGACTAAGAAGGTAATCCACAACATTGCTGGGTCAGGCAAGTTCTCCAGCGACCGCACCATCACAGAGTACGCCCGAGAGATATGGGGGGTGGAGCCTTCGGATGTGAAGATCCCGCCACCCAATGAGCCCCGTGAGTGAGGCTTGGCCCAGCCCCACCCCCTCTGTGCTCTGTTCATCTTCAGGTGTGCACTCCACCTGGCTTTCAAGCAGTCGCCGGGAGGGGGGGACAGCTGTATGGCTAATTCCAGCACATCTGTGAGGGGAAGCGACCTAAATGCCCTTTACTTTGTGCCCTGAAACTGTAGCTCTTCAGTCAGCCTTCACAGGGAACATAAACATGCACTTAGTTTCATTTTTTTCCTCTGGTGTTCCCTTTTTAGAAAAATATTAGTTTGTTTCACCAAGAGCAGTGTTTATTACAAGAGTTTTAATGTTATTTACTGAGGACCATTTCATGATTTCCTTTGTTACAATAGGAATTTTACAATTAATTAATTGACCTCATATCCTGTATTACTGAGCAAGGGTTTAGAGTGGTTTTGTGATCTTATAGTAAAGGTTCCCTGGTTAGTTTGTTAATTTAGGGGCAGATAAATGGAAAAATGAGGGGAATGAAGGCAAGTGCTGAGGGACTGAGGGCTCTAATTATCAGCCCACTGCCACAAAAGCCTTAATTGAGACTTCAGAACTATGCCGCAGCTGAGAATGTAATGCTGATTTCATGGCCAGAGTAGGACGTAGGATTCACTTGAATGTCTTCATAGTATTGCATCTGATATGACTGAATGTAAACGGAGTTTTTTTTTTTTCCTTCTCGGTAGCAGCTTTTTCACCATTACCGATGAGTACTGTACCATTTTTACACTTATTCTTGGCAATCATGTTAACGAATAATGATAAATAAAAATTCTGTGTATTAAAGAGCCTGTGTTGTCATCCAAAGAAGGTGGGAGGGGTTGGATATAGCATTAAGAACCTGGCAGTATGGAAAAACATTGCCATGGTGACTGCTGGCCTTTACAGATACTCACCACATTCCCTAAGCCGGGAATCCTGTCAGACTGGAGTGGGTGGGTTTCCCACTCCACGACCGCCCCAGGTATCTGCTGAGATGCCCATCAAGAATGGCAGGACCAAACAATTACACTCCCTGTAACGGAGTTATCCGCTTTCTTATACTGGAAGTGGAGCCTGTTGGTTGGCCTTTTCACATTTACCATGGATTTAGTCAAGTGATTTATATGCCTGGTGGACCAGGTAGCCTGTTATAACAGAGACTGTTCATTATAAATGTTGGATATAAATATTAGTCTCCAGATTGTTTCAAGAACTGAGACAAGCACCTCTTAGCATCACATTTCATTTTTAATTATTTAAAAACATACATAAAGTAATATTCTTTGTCCATTTTTTAGCAGCTTACAAAAATGAACAAACATGGTTTAAAACCTGTCATACCGGTGGGACGCTTTAGCAATTCTGCTCAATAGAAGGCTTGCTGTGAACTTAACCAGACGGTTAGGGAACGATGCAGAAGTGAGTGGTTGCGCAAGCAGCAGGTCACCCTTGGCGACGCAGTGCTTACGAAAAGCAGTTCTGTCAACACGCTTGCGGCACGTGGCAGCTGTGCCCTTCTGACCTCAGCGCATGTTGACACAACAGCACTGCAAGCAAAACGCCACCATTAAGCGGCATTAGCATGTTGTACAGCGTGAGAAGCTACACAGGTGCGTCCAATGTGATTACCCTGATTTTCCCGGCCCCCCATCTCCAGCCTCGGGACTCCCCACATTTTTGTGTTGGCCCGGAAGAAGAATGTCTTTGGTGAAGTCGAACAAGTGACACCTGTCAGGCTGGATGGGATGATGTACTTCCTGTATGGTCAAGTAGCAGACGGCACGTTCAAATCCAGCACGACGCCCCCCAGAACAGGCAGCCGATAAGCGGCCACAGCCCAGGAGAACTTGCACAGTGAGTCTGTCCATGTGCAAAGAGGACGACCACTCTTGAAAGAGGAAGTGATGCATGAAATAATGACAGGGCTGGCTGCAGCTCCTGTTGGAGGGAATGTTCTAGTGATATTTGAAGTTAGCAGGGTCTTTGGACAGAGAGGGAATCAAAGTTAACACCTACACAACCAGCCTCCAACCAATTGTTTCATCTGTCCAACAATCGTTACTCAATCATACTAAACCACTCAACCTCCTACATTCATGAGTAGCATAACCTAACCACAAAGACTGTAGTAAAAACATGCTGACAGGATAAAGAGTCTCCTCTGTGTCCAGATGTCTCCAATGAGGTGAATGAATGAGGGCATCCGATACGCGGAGAGTCTGGCACTCCAACGAGACCAATGAGTGTCCCCAACAGCAGACCGTGGTCACCCATCACTCTAAACCTCGGTATCGAGACCAAAAGAGCATTCCTGCCTGATTACTCATGAATACGCTTTAAGACCAAGTCTGTGGGCCAGGGGAAGGAGTTGGCCTCCCATAACAAAGGAACAGCACTCCACAAACTTTCTCTTTCACTTGGCTCACTCATGCACGGCTCCTGTTTGAAAAGCCGCTTCCAAAGAGAAACTGGCTGCACCTTCCGGCCAAACGTTCAACGGACATCTGCACGTATGACTGCTCTCTAATGGTCCAATTTTGCCATGCAGATCCACACCAAATCCTGAAAAGGTATTCATCTTATTAATAGAACTGCATGGCTCATCAGATAAATTTGCATGAGACGGTTCTATAGAGACTAACAGTTCAGTGATGTAGGCAGATCTTGCTAAAACCATTGACGTACAGTCAATGCATGGTCATAACTCCAGCTCCACTACTGCCGCTGGATGTAAGTTCCTCGAGACAAGCCAAAGGTCATTATTCACACTGAGCAGTGACAGGACACTATGAAAGGGCATAAATACTTCTATTTTGGTATGAAAGATCCTGCTTTCCAGAGGAGGTAGGCTGTTTGAAGATTCTTCTGAGGAGAATGACCCTCAACTGACTGATTACTTCTCTGAATCCTTTATTAGATGTTATATACTAAGAGGATTAGCATCTGATGCTACTTGCTTCACTTGCCCACCTGTGGGTGGCACCCGCCTCTTGGATTGCATTAGGCTTTCATCTCTCCGGCCTGTACAACGATCGGCCATTTCAAAAGACATGCAAGTGAATAACAGTCAGGCAAAAGCTGCAGCTCCAGAGAGGACAAGGAAATGGTGACAGGCTTCAAATGGGGTGAATGTGCAGCTGAAGGCGGCTGATTGAACAGCACAAAAGAAGCGTGATTCACTCACACTTCATTAAGAGTTTTGTTTAAGATGTTCTCCTTTCAAATGTCCTTCAAGGAACTACTCTGACTAGTTAGACATTCTATAGTACTTCTTAACACCAGTTAGTATCAGCCGGTTTCCTTAAAAGAACTAAAAATCAGCCATACTGTTGTGTTTGCGTTTCACTTCAGCTGCAGGGTCATTGACCTTCCTGTCGAATCCTATAGATCCGGCCACTGGGTGATTTAAGCAACAAGCGTGCAGCACAGGATAGCCCCAATTGCGACCGGACTCGTAAACGGACCTGCCGTCTGACCTGACAGCTTACCTCGGAATGTGGCTGAAAAGGCCAAGCGACTCTAGGCCTCGCTGGCATTGTTTTACCACTGAGGTGACTATGCGGAAAGCTCTTAGCACTAACTAATGACCTGCCAGACACAGACCAACACCAGGGGCATGTGGATGGGGAAGGAGCCTCGATCTGGCACTGCTGCGCGTTTTATGAACCTCAGAGGAGTTGATGTACTACACTCCACCACACCCCATGGCCCAGCCCATCTCAGATGAGCAGCACCATGACGGTACTGCGGCACCGCCACGGCTGCCTATAAATAACTGCCAGCTAGCAACGACCTTGCTGGCAGCCAGTGGGAGCAGATTCAGATAACAGCAGTAGCCTGCTTCCTGTTCAATTCCACGCAAAATGATCCTTTGCAGGTGTCCTGTGAACAAAGAGAACTACGTGGGGGGGGTGGGGGTTGCTGACACTGCAAAGGAGCCACAAAGCCCAAAACCCCCCCAAGCAGAGGTTACCTTGAGAACCTGACCGGTCTAGTAGCTAATCGAGCCGACTGTACCGTTATAGTAACATAAAAATTTCCACTAAACTGAAATATAGATAACTGCCCCCCCCCCAAGGGTACTAAGCACAACAAAGGACACATGATTCATTACTTGAACAAATTCAGTGTAACACTAAGTGTCAGCCTGCACTATCTGGATCATCAGCTCATTAAAATCAGATCATTTAACAGTGAAGGGACAAAAAGAAATACAGAATGACAGAAGAACTAAAGTCTGTGTGTGACTATCAAGCTGCTCTTGAGATGAATACACACTCACTTGCAGAACCCCAACCCTGCAGATTATGCATGTTGCCATCAGAGGCCTGTGACTGCAGATCTCCCCAGTTTGCTGCATATTTCTTTATACTTCATGTTCTGCGACCACCCCCCCCCCATAAACCATGACAAGCAGCCCCTTGCTCTGTCATAGCTGTTTGCAACCAGATTGCATTTAGTTTCTCAAAGGAATGCTGAACAAAAGGAATGGGGCATCCTCTGACTGTGTGTCTGTGTGTGTCTATGTCTGTGTGCGTGTGTGGAAATGGAAGCCAGGAGGCCTGTATTCCGCTCAGCTACACATGTGGAAGGGCGGTGCCTAAGAAGTCACTGTGGAGAAAAACAGAGAAAAACTGTGAGCTCAGCACTGTTCACAGAGCAGCACTAAAACACTGACATACACACAGACAGAGCCTGAGCCAGAGCAGCGTACCTCAGGATGTGTGGTAGCTCTGGGCTTCTGTAGATGAACTTGTGCTTGAAGCCAAGGCTCATGGGAAAGGGGACAAACTGCACCTTGTGCCCATTCAGACTCGTGGACTGGGCTGCGATGTTGTACAGCTGGGGGGGGGGGGGAGACAGTGGAGTTATGCGACTGGCACATTTTGGGTGTTCCCCGCTGAACAATGGAAGCTGTGTTTATGGGGAGGTCAGTGACAGCGTACTTTAAAAGCAGCGGATTTGGGCAGCGGATGTTCTCACACACACACACACGTGGGCATAACCCTAATCCTAACTATAATAACTTTAACCCATACCCATGTGAACAGAATGACTATGTGTGTTTGATGGGTCATGAGATGGAGAGTTGTCTTAGCAATCCAAGCACCAACCTTCTTGCCCAGATGGAAGGGCACCACACCATCATCTTCTGCATGGAGGATAAGCACTGGACAGGAGATGTGCTGCATGCTGGAGGGCACAAGGTCACATGTCTGTTAGCCCAGGGGTGACCTCTGGAGACATGGTC
>JAAGVU020000061.1:17258121-17285927 GCA_011763525.2 Mormyrus iriodes
ACAGGAGATGTGCTGCATGCTGGAGGGCACAAGGTCACATGTCTGTTAGCCCAGGGGTGACCTCTGGAGACATGGTCAGCACATGGTTGAAGCACTCAGGAGGGGTCGGTAATGTCCCTTAGGGTCCCCCTGGAACCAGCCTGCCACCTGGTTCAGTAGCTATGATTGTATGTGTGTGTGTTAGGTAATCCACTGGCATAAGAGCAGCCCTGCTGTCTAGTGGAGTCTCAAAGGCTCTGAGGCCCTTAACGTGAGACAGATGGTGATGAATGATGAGGCCAACCTACTTTTCATCGCTGGCAAACCGAATATCATTGGCTGTTATGGTGTCCAGGAAGAACCAGTCGAAGCCGGGCAGGAATCTGTAAACCTGGCATGAGGAAAGAGGATACTTTAAGGCACAAGCCCGGCATGGCCTGTTCTAGCTGAGGAGGGTCAGGTATGCGGGACCCTGGACACACGGGCTTATATAACAGAGGATTGCTTGCTGGCTCAGAGAGAAGGCCTTGCCGGTGTGGCAGACAAACGGTTTGAGCTGCTTGCCATTGAGAAAGGGTGGCTTTTGGCCTCTTCCCTTATGTTGGTGAACGGAGACTCTAAGATCATGGCATCTGGTGGGGTCCCTGAAACACAGACAAAACGGCCATTCGATCACCAGCACCGAAAAACCAGAAGCGGTGAAACCTGCTTCCCCCTGCCCCAAATGATCACCGATCCCCCTCAATAATAGCCAGGATTCATTCTGAAGACCTGGGTTCATGGGAGACCTAAAGTTGGCAGCGTGAAAAATTCAACTCCGGGGAACTCAAGACGATACTGGAGATGAGTCTCACCGTCTAACTTTGTTCCACGGCTCCTGCATCAGTGTCTGGTTACACTGGCCCTTCTTCGAACCCATTTCTAAGTGACCTTATGGCTGACCTATGTGCTGTGCCACACCCACAAGGCTAAACAACGGAGAATTTGCTCACCTTTGTCAATTTCAATAGAAACATGAAAGTTTAACGACCATAATTTCACAGCCTACTGCGTGATCGGTGAGTTAGAAAATGGCAGAGGCACACATGCTGGTCACAGTAATCCTGCCCTTGCGTTTGAACATGCTCTTCTTGCCAGAAGCCCCCACCCCCACAGAGCTTGTCTGTAACCTGAGGTATGACAGGCAGTACATGGTATCATAAAGAGGTTGTTCTCTTAACCTGACCCACGAAGACTCCAATATGGGCCCCAATCCAGCTCTAATGCACCACTGCCCTATCTTTGCAACATGGCTATGAAGTTGCCCTGTGCATCAACGCTGCTGGAATGTTCCACTTGGTGGTTGACCTCCCATCTCCAGGAAGGTCCACGCGGGGCCTGAATCCATATCACATCTCAGCTATTATACACTTATGCCACACACTTACCTTTGTCACACAGATGACGGACCAGGTTTGTAGCAACCCTGGAAAAGAGAAACGAACACACCTCATTGGTCACATTAGTTAGCCCTGCTATGACACAGGCTCCTCCACCTCCCATGGCCACTCACCCCGTGCCCAGAGAATGGCCCCAGATGTACAGGGACTTCTCCCCAATCCTCCTCTTAACCCACTGGTAGAGGAAGAGCGCATCAGCTGTCATGCCTTTCTCTGAGGGGGTGCCCTCTGAGTCGCCCCACCCTGAAAAAAAAAACACAGTGCCCCTAAAACAATGCCACCCCCCTCACCGAAGAGCCTGACAATGCTGAATGTGAGCTGCCTCCTTCACACACAAGCGCTCACAGTCACCCATGTTGCTGTGAAATATAACAATGATGCTCTTACCTCTATAGTCGAATGTGACCACATGAAAGCCCAATGAACTGAGGACCTTGGGGGGGCAGAAAATATCATTCTCATTACACAGAGTGTATTATTACACTGTACTTAAATAGGGCCACCCTCCCAGCAATGCAATTAGCAGAAGATTATACAAGCATGTACCTTGTAGAGTTGGACTCTGTGGTCTCCTCCCCTGCAAGAAGCAGAAGCAACGTGTGAATAAGAAATGTAGGAAAATAACAGGAGCGTGTCTCAAAAGACGCTTTCCCACCATAGGAACCTTCTTCAGGAATCAGGAGCTTCTGTCACGTTCCCACCAGAGAAACTCAACTTGATTGTAGTTCACCTGAGGCAGTTCTTGAAACATTTTTTAGCCCCTACTCCAGAGTAGGATCTTTTGGTTGGACCAAGAACTACTGGGGTGGGGCTTATAGCAATAAACTTTGCTGACTGGTCAATTACAAGCACCGGTGTTAACTTTGAAATTTAGGTGGAGGTATGGGGGAAAAAGATGATTGATGGAGTGGTGCAAAAATTGAGTAGATGGATTTTTTTGTATCTCAGTTCCATTTAATGCAATTATGAATACCATATTTCTGCATCGGAAAATTGCAGTTCTGTCTAATAGCACTGGTGTCGACAGTGAAATTTGCCAGTGCTTATTAACGGAATAACATTACTTAGTTTTATATTCTGTAGAAAACAAAAAAATAGATCTGGTGACATAAACATGTCGTGGGCCATATAAATATAATAGAAATAAATATGCAATTTGTCACGAATTGTGAGCCAAGGAGGTGGGGGTGAAGGTTTAAGGGATGTTACCAAGGGGACAATGGAGTGTGTCAAAAAAATGGCCAGCGCCCCCAGCCGCCTGAAAATACTGGAAGATGAGTGATATAAACATCAACAGGCCAGCAGCAGATGAGGTGTGTTGAGCGGGGGGTGGGCCCACCTGGTCCCGGCGTTGCCATGCAGGTACAGGATGACAGGGTGTGAGGACTGGAAGATGCCTTCATACCACTGCAGGTCCTCCCCCTGTGCGTCCTTCCAGAGCTGAGCTGGGACTGTGTGCCTGGTGGGGGGGGGTACTTTCAGCATTCAGTACATCGTTAACTGAACAGAGCAATAAGCTGAAGCACATTGAGACCATCGGCATTCTCATGTCAGCCTGATATGACTCTGTAACCCCCCCTCTATCAATGGAGTAGAACTACTGACGGTCAGAGACCTCCTCAGGGTCTCTCTCTGGAGTCTGTCCTTCCCATAATCATGGGAACTTGGCCGTAACCCTAGAGCCCCTGCGTAGCCCCAAGCAGCGGCCCCTTGCAGGTCGGGAGCTGTGTACTAATTCTCCCCGACTCCTCCAGACATCCCGCAACCCCTGGGCCACTCACCACACGCCGATATTGACCCCATCCTCGGGCTGAAGGTAGAAGTTACAGGTGTGGTTCAGGCCCTGGTCCTGTGGCCTCTTCAGGTCGATGAAGTAGGGCACCCGCACTGCAGGAAAGTGGCGCCGTGATGACCAGCACCAGCCAGCATACAGTTAGACCGCCTTCGAAAGTGTCTGCTTACAAAACTATTTCTGAAACCTTAATTGAACATCAGGTCAAGTGCTTTATCTACTGTAGCATCGAAAAAATGAGCACTGGGAGGGAACAAAGGAGATTAGCTTCCACGGGTTGTCTGACTGCTGAAAATGTCCTCTGGCCGGTCACGAGGCAATGTGACACTGAAGAAGCAAAGGAACTCTGGAAGGGGAAGTTAAATAAACAGGGGCTCATGTGACTGGCAGGCTTCCCCCAGAATTCGGTGATGCTGCATTATAAATAAGCCCTTCGCCTTGACTGCTTCCTCACCTCACTGAGCATACTCATCAAGAGCGGCCCTTCAGCTTGCGGACACCTGTGTTTTAGCTCACTACAGTAATTACCAGTCCCTGAGGATGCAGGGCAGTGCAGTGAGATATGGTACTCTCTGGGATCGGTCACCATGGTGCCCTGGCTGAGAAGAGCTCAGCAATGCACCCATAACGTGATGCCGTGAATGTAGCTGCTTCCTGATAAGATGTAGATGCGTTTACCGATGAAATTAACAGAATATGGGCCTCATGATCCTGGCTGCCGTTGCTACAGTGACATCGTTGTGGTCAGCTTTTTAATATTCACCGACAATGCAGAGAACATTTCCGCCCCCTGTCCAGCTGAGCTGTTTTCATTTCTGTATGGGACAGCCAAGCATCTGGAGCATCCAGCAAGTGATAGCCACCCCCGGGGCTGGAGCCTTTCTTATGACACCAGACAGAGGTTAATTATGTGTTTATATCTGTGTTTCCAGTTGTAGAAATACATTTTTGTTTCAAGGGCACCCTTTCAAAAACAGACACGGTCAAAGGTATATAATTTTTTGTAAATGGCTAAATGTAACCAGGTGGGGTGTGATGCTCTTTGGGATAGGACTCTGTGCCTGAGATCAGACGGTCGCTGGTTCAAATCCCTGACTTAGCAGAGACAGCATTGTACCATTGAGCAAGACACAAAAACTGCAATTGTACCAGGCTGACCCTGCTTTCTAAATTGTACATTGCATTGGATACAAAAGTATCTGCTAAATAAGTACGGTCTGGCCATCGCTGCCAAAGCCTAAATGTATATACTGACACAACTAGAAAACAAAGCACAGAGGGGTGTAAATGCCTCAGATGTTTGTAAGGATCCTGTAAGTCGTGCTGCTCCTGCTTTGTCTGACTCACTGTGCAAAGCAAAACGATGTCTGAGCTGACGGATACAGCCCACTTTTGTTAACATGTAATTCGAGATGCTACTACCATCCCGACCATCCAGAAGCCAAAGCTAAGAGAGAAATGGGCCACCAACGTCTCAACGAGCAGAGTAGCATGTGACACTTTCCTAGGACATTTAGGCATTAGAGGAACAGCCCAAGTCATTTTCATTTGTTGTCTCTGCATAAACAAATCACAGAACCAAATGTCGCATGACTGAGCTGAGTGACCAACAAAGATTGCTGGCTGCTGAACGGGAAGTCAGCAAAATGCTGGCATTCTGGCTGCATGATGTTAAGAGATTGTCTGTTCCAAGCTCAAACCCCAGTAGACTCGTCCCTTTCTGAGCATGATGCCCTCCACTGGCCAACCAATGTGGGCATCAGCTAGGGGGTGGGCCCAGAGAGGACCTCCGCTCTCCACCCCATGTCTGCCGAGGGCTGTGTGGCATTGCCAGTCCTCACATGCGCAAGAAACCCCACTCCCTTATTTTCTCTCATTTTTGTGAACATGAGACTACCCATGTCTTCTGATGCTGACGGAGAGATTGCCGCATACATCGGATACATGGGTTCAACTCAACCTCCTAAAAGTCCAGGGCTGAGTGCCAGGGGGTGTGTACCCCACAGGGAAAGGCCAGCAGATGGGCGAGTGGAATCGCTCATTCACAGAGACAGAAAAATCATCAATGAGGAAAAGCCTGCTTGCAAGCTGACTGTTACACACAAACACTGTAACACCCCTGTGCTTGGACTTGATTTCCTACATTAAGTTCAACAAATAAAAGTAGATTAAAAGAGGAAATGAAACACTACACCATCTCTGGGTGGTGCTTAAAACAAGCGTTTGTTCTTCATCAGGACACTGACGTGCAACGTTAAGTTTACTTACCGAAATTTAAGAAGACCAGTTTTGCCTGAATGGATGGGCAGAGCTTGACGAGTATGGGGATGGCTAAGTATATGATCAGCAGCCAGAGGAGAATCCGCTTCAACCGGGGCATCATGCCGGACCTGGAACACACACAAACGTGCGCGCACACACACGCGCGCACACACACACACACGCGCGCGCACACACACACACGCGCGCGCACACACACACACGCACACACACACACGCGCGCGCACACACACACACGCGCGCGCACACACACACACGCGCGCGCACACACACACACGCGCGCGCACACACACACACACACAGGAGGTCAGGGGCAGCCGGTGTGTGTCCCCAGTGGCTCCTTCTGACACGAAACACAAACTCCCGGTAAACCTTTGATTCACGTTCTTAGAAATGCGCTAGCATGTTTGAAAGTGGCTCCTGGAGCCCTGATTCGCTTCAGTTCCATTGCTCATCTCCCGGTGAGTCCAGCAGACGCATGGCACATGGAAAGGACGACGAGCTGCCTTGACAGTGAGGGAAGGCCCCGGCCAGAAGCCAGTGTTTAATCCCAATGATGAGCGCGCTCCCACTTCGCGACCTGGCTGACTGATATCCTAGCCCCCCACGAAATACTTGAGAATGAGGCTGGAGAGTCTCCTTCCCCCAGGAAACAGGCCTCCAAACTTCCTCTGCAACCAGTAAACAGGTATCCACCAATCATGCTTGCTGTGTGAGAGAATACCACACTGAATGGTGATTGTGCCTGCTTCACAGGGCTTCATTACCCCGTTCTGGCTGTGTTTGAGCGGATTTACACTTTTCCTGCATGCAGAAACAGACATGGTCCACCTTGCTCACAGGGAGTGCTGTTTCATGGCCCGGGTCTCCCCCGAGGGACCGATCTCTTACTGCGCACACGAGGACACCACATTTCCCCCAAAGAAAGGCCAATTGGAACCTGGCAAACTCTCCCTCAGTCCATGGTGGCAATTATGCTCTCCCTACTTCTAAAATAATGATAAAATACTCCAGTCATGCTGCTGTCCAGTCATTTTAACTCGATTCAGCATGTTTATCAACAATACAAGCATTCGAATTGCAAATCACCTTCACTGTATGAAAAGAAATAAACAACACAACGTCTTCTCATATGCTCAGGCCAGCGGACCCACAGAAAGCGTCCGAATACAGCCCGGAAGCAGCTCATTACCAAAACCAACCTTGAAGAGGCTGTTCGATGGATCTGCTTCTAACAAAAGAAGGCCAAGGAGAAGTCATTTTGTTTATGTATTGACATACTAACCAGCAACAAGCAGCTAGGGCATCAAGACTTAAGGCAACATTTGTATTCAGTTACGAGTATTAAAAAAATGTTTTCTCTCCATTCAAGACGAAAAACAATGATCTAAGAATTCCAGCTTGCCTGGAGTTAAACTCATTCCTTGTTCAGCCCGCAGCTGAAAACAATTGAGAAAGCAATAGACATAAACAAGAATGTAAAAGGAATGCAAATAAGCACGTGAGAAACTATCAAGTGCTAGTGTCTTTGTTATTAAGGACATTTAAGCAATGTCATGTAACAAAGCCGAGTGTTTTCACGGTTGCTAGGTAATGGCCACTGACTGCCGTATGAGCCAAATAAACCTTTTCTAGATGACAATTCAAAACAGTTGGGTTTGGCCTAAGGATTAAGTGACTAATTGACATTGATTGCTTAAAAATATGCTTCCTTCATTACATGAAATGTTACATGCAACACAAATTAACTAGAGTAGTGGATTAAAACAAGGGAACTACGGATTTTCACAATATGCGGGTCCAGGCAGTCACAGAGACTCTACACTGGAGCCCATCAGCCAGCAGAGCAGATGGGGGTGGGGGGGGACAGGTGCAGGTTCACGGTTGAAGTGTTTCTGCAGCCTACCGTCAGCATCTTTGCGGAGCGGCTCTATCGCCCTGACAACTGGCACATGTCATGCGTACCTGCTGCCAGCTGGCGGGGCTCACCCGGGGCCAGAGCATGACGCCAGCAAGAGCCATGGCCAGACAGTCACAACCACAACCATCATACAGCCTTTAACAATCATTTACTGCTCTGCGCACAGCTGACATACCGCCACATCACTAACTAGGGCTGTGCGGGCCCATTATGATCCCACAAATCAGAAACTACACTGTAAAAAGATCTCGCCTATTTGCCTGCTTAAAGGTGAGCTGTTCATTCCTGTACAGAATTTCTTAGATAAAGAAATGTGCTGACTAAAGGACACATTTTGCAATGTGAATTCCTGGGGTTAAAAGTTTGGTTATATTTTTTTGCAGTTGCTCTGTACAGAGCTGTCTGACCATAATGAAAAACAGTGCATATGATTTTGGGTATCTGTGGCAAAGAGCAGTGAGGCCAGAGCAAATGGTCACAGGTCAATGTAAAACGACACAGTGCACTGTAATCACTCTCCCACCAGCTTCAGCTCCCAGCCGGTCTAGGGGCAGATGAGACCCTGAGGGTCAGACAGCAGCATGCCAAGGAAGCCCCATTTTCCACACAGTCAGTCCCTTTTGGCAGGAGGAAACCATCTGAAAAAGGCTGGCTGCCAGTGATTGCCAGTGACAGAATGGGGAAGAGCACGAAAGTCGCAGCATGGCCGATGGGCAGCTGCGAACGGGTGCTTTAAGTGACACACCCGCCAAGGGAATGAAAAATGACTCATCCACCTCCTCTAGGGCGGCATGGATCAAGAAGAAAATCCCCAACCGATGGGACACCATGGTGCCACTCACTGTTAACAGTCACCATGCAGTTCCAGATCTAGGCTCTGCTACCCGGTTATTGAGGTTAGGAATGTTCCAGTGCCAGGGCCCGGTGCAGATTTTAAAATTCTGATGACAGATAATATCGGTTATTATAATTTTATAAGCTTAAAAACACAAATAGCTTTAAATAGTGCTTTACTGACTGGTGTAATTTGTCAAGCGCAAACAAACAGCAGAAACTCACAGCCTTAAAATAATATAAATATGAAACAAGCCAGCTTATAACTTAACCTAAAAACAAGTAAATAACAATGTCTGAAAATGTTCAGCTCTCAAAGAGCAAATGCTGTACTTAACAAAAGTACCTTACAAATAAACTGTGTTCACACTAAGCACTAAGCAGTTAGCAAACACTTAATTACGTGTAACTGTGTATGATTACGGATTGTTAGTGGAGCCCTTTCTGTATTTTTGGTCCCTTCTGCAGTCCCTTACATATTTGGTTTTCACTGTTTGTTGGTAGTGTTATCCCCTGACCCTTTTAGTGCCTGCTTTTGCATTAGTTAGGCACAGTGTCCTTTTCTCCCCTGTTAGGCGTAGGAAAGGTAGACAGTCCATACATCATGTAGATGTCAGTTTTTGCTTGTTTTTGATAAATTATTCCCAGTCACTCATTGTCTTTCAAATCACTGTAAATCAAACTAACAGCAAAAACATTGTCCCACAGTTCAACCTTAAACCACACCGTAGTACTTACTAACAATCGTGGGGTAAGAGTGATGACTTATAATACAGGAAGCATCTTCTCCAGTCAGACAGCTCCTTACCTCATCATAAATGTATAAGGATGCATTATTGATGGGTTTTCCAGCAATGCTAATTAATTAGTAGAACTTTAATATCGGCTAGTTTTATTGGTAACTGATTGGTGGATCCCAACACTGTACTGTGGGACACCATGATGCAAGCACTAAGTGGCTATAAGTGTTCAACACACTGTAACACAGAAGCGTCAATAAACACACCTGGGCTCTGTCCCCAATGGAGGAGCTATTTTGCTTCTCAAGAATGCAGACTCGAGGCATAATTTCTCAGGGGTTGGTTGATATGGAGGGGACCCATATCACCTTTAATCAGAGACATCAGCAAGGACTTCAGGGGACTGATATCCCATAAGAATCTGTCAGAATCATCCTTGGGGTGGGGGGGTGGGGTTGGCGTCATGCCAGGCAGGTTGAAAAATGGCTGAAATGTCACCTTGCTGATGACAAGCCGTTTTCCCGCAGGGGCCCGTGTCTAACAACCCATGACGACTCAGCACTGTGCCACTGGTTCCTCTACTTCTGTAGCTCTCCAGGGGATGGGTGATCATCATGCAGGTACCGCACGCAAATAAGTGTGACAGACTCCAGGGCCTGGGAGTTGTTCTGAGAAGGATGTCCGTAAAAGTTAATTGCCTTTACCTTTAAAGACTTTCCTCTGCATTAGGCTTCAACATCTTCATCTGCAAAAGGTGTCAACATAAACCTAGAAACAGTGGCTATGGATGTCCATTCGGATGGCCACTGCAGCAACACAGCCAAAAGGGTCACGGTTCATAAAGTCTGTTATTAAAAGACACAAAATAAGCCTGTCTGGCTAGACTAATCCTGACATGAGCGGGTGAGACGTAGTGGCTCAGACATGCTATGGAAGACTCACCGCAGACAGAACGTCAAACATACTTTGGGGTTTCAGTTCTGCTTAAGAGCAGACTGCTCCCCCAAGGCAGTCATTCGTATGGAGAACTGCTAAAATCCTTTCTTCCAAAGCATCTGCGCGTTTGAAGGGACTTTTGTCACATGAATGCTGACATGAAGGCAGTGTATAAATGTCAGGCCTGTTAGATCAGAGGATGCAAGCTGAATACCCTCTGGCAAAGTCATCCTTCTGGGGTTCAGGGAATCACCCTTGAGGTCACCAATCACCATAGCTTCAGTGGTCCTAATGTAGCATCATTCATCCACATCCTGGAGAAAATAATGGATCTTGTAAGTATTAGCCAATAATAAAAGCAGTACCATATATTTTAGGCAAGCATCCCCAGTCAGTATGATGCCTTGAAGAAAAAAAGAAAAAAAAATTACAAGATTTTAGCTGGGCATTACAGCACACAGCTGACACCAGGAGGAGCAACATTTCTATACTCATCCCCAGCTTCATTACACTCCTGTCAGTGGTAACCTCATTCTGTCTCTAGCTCTCAGGAGTCCCGCTCTGTGCCTTGCCGCCTCTTCCTGTGGGATTACCCCCCCCCCCACTGCCTGAGATCAGTTTTGTGAGGTGACCGTGTAAAATCCCGACAGCGAGAAGGTAGCGGTGTCCTTATAAGGGTCAGCATTTAAGGTCAGACAAACATGCTAATTAAGACTGGGCTCAAGTCTTAATTACAATTGTGCTGGAGAACTTGCCATACACCCTGACAGGGAAGTGCAAGGGGGTACATTCAAAGCACAGATACTAAGTTTGGGCCAGTAGCATAACCACTGAGTAACCTTTCCTCTTATCAGGAAAACTAGAGGGGCTTGTATTCTCGCAGAGCCCTGCTTTATGAGGATACAGCAGTGCCGTTCTGTCAGGCATGCCTTTTTATGGTACCAAACTCATCACACAAACACCAGGGAGCTCTAATCTGCAGGAGATTCATTGCTGCACATCACAGAGCTTGAATGGGCCCTCAACTTGCGCTGAAGCACTTCTGCTTTAGCCTTAATTGCGATCAATTCCATGACGTACTCAAGTTACCTTGGGTCTCCGGGTCCTGCATCAACCATACGCAGCAGAGCACCAGCTGGAGACCATGCTTTGCAATGCCTAACTCTGAGTCAGTTTAGCTTTCTATCAGTCATGACCAGTGACAACTGCTGGCTAAAAAATTTTTAGTAAGAAGATAACACATTTTACAATATAGTGAATAAGTGAATTTTTCCAAAGAGAGAAAACATTTTTATAAATGACCTCTATTGCAACAATGTTTTTGCATCTTTTCATTAGCTTTCATGTAGATTCTCAATGCCCAATCCAAATATGCTGAGCATGACTTCTTTGCATAGTTTTCCTACACCAGTTTCAACTTTGACAGGTTCTCTATCATTTATAATCAGATTCATTCTTTGCCTTCTGAAACCTTAGGCTCCTTAAAAGCCTTTGGATGGAGGAATTTGAGCAGGTAATACCTAAAGAGCTGTGGAGGGGAATTTTTAAGCATGTACACAAATCTATCTATGCTAGATTTTTACTGGATTAAAGATATTTTATACTATACTAGATTGGAAAAAAGTAAGTTAGTGGTTCATAAAATAAGTTTAGGAAAACCTGGAGCTACTTTTTTAAAGTGTCACCCTGTTTATCCTGAGGCACACTGGTTAGAATGGTGCTGGTAGTTGCTGATTGTGTGACTAAGGCCTCCTTTTTGTTTTTTTTCCTCCTTGTTGTTCATCTGTTACATTGTTTATTATTGTTATTATCAGTGTTATTATTATTGTGGTTTATTACTTATTATCCCAAGAGTTTTTCTAAATTTTAATTGATATGACTTATAACTCTGTTGTGTTATATTTCTCATGATTCAAATCCTTTTGTCATTCCATCCATTCTAAATGTACATGTTGTAATTGCATATTGTGTAAAATTTAATAGGGGCGAAGGCAAAGAAAATGGGTATTAGCTAATAGCATGTAGGACAACAAATAGATAAAATCAAATTGACTGATGGGTGGCTTGAGAGGCTTAATGATGAATAATTATTATTTAAGTTACTTGTTTCATAATTTAATCTAAAAAATAAACGAGGTATTACTTGTCTACCTCAATGGAGCAGCCACTCTGGTCCTGACAGCCTACACAATGATCTACTGACATTGCTGGCCAGGACCTCACTCAGGCTGCCGCTACCTCTGTCATGCCATCTCTGCAGTACTAAAGCTTCCCCCAGTCATGCCACTGACAAAGACTCGAAGGCTTTTTTCAGTGTCTGTACAACTTAGTGTGATCTCATGAACCATGATGTATCGCAGACCTCTTGAGGGCATAACTTATGTTCATGGGGCCCATTTGAACCCACTCCAGGTATGACAGTAACCAGATTGTCCAGGAGGCTGGTTCAGCACTGTTTCAGAGGCTTGTAGGTTATATTTGACTCCACTATCAGTAGCGCTCGTGGAGAAGGGAATTACTCACAAAATTGCCTCTTAGGATCTTAATAAAATACCTACCCACCAAATTAAAGGTCTGTTTTTTTTTCCTGTAGTTACCTAAGGTCTTTATTTTTAAAATTGTATTCAGAGACCAACTTTCAGACCCTCAATCCAATGGATTTCAGTCTTTCATTCTGTTCTGCATGTTGTCACTGAAAATATCTTCAAATTGGATGCCATTACAAACTGTTCAATAAAAATAATAAAATTACCATGTTCAGTTTAGACGGTTAAAAAAGAGAATTACTGACTCATGTGGAAGATGATACCTCTGAAGGAGTTGTTTTCTGTACATATCTGGGGAGATCCTCAATTCAGTCATTTAAAAAAAACAAAACAATATTTTTTCTAGGCGGGGCAGTACTAGCATCAGACTGACAAAAAAAAAACATGAAAAACATCTACAGAAGACCTTTAATAGCCAGCCCTCATCACAGCTCTCAGCATACACAGTGAACTTACGTTATACCTGACAAATAACATCTTCTCCTAATGTAAACGCTAAAGTACCGAAAGGATCAATGTTATTCTGAATATCCTCATGACAGATCAAGGTTCAAATAATAACCTGGATGAGTCCACCAAAACACTCAGCAGCAAAGGCGTGCGTAAAACTCTTATCCCATTCCACCCCAGTGAAAACGTGCTAATGTCAGAAATCTTATCTTGGGTGTAATTAATTAGGAGTGCTTTTTCACTTAAGAGATAAGACCATGCTGCATTTTGGCTCTGCTTTAAAGTGTATTAGTATCGCAACGAGACACCTCGTGTGCAAGCTTCCGATTATTTCTATTCAGTTTTCAATTAACGTTGTAGTCACTTATACATTTACATGATACATAGTGCGAAGGCACAAAAAATCCGCTACTTGCAACAAGGCACTTTATTTAAAAGTACAATGCTTACATCCCCAGCCAGAGTCGTTGGACAGCCAAAATACATGGGTTCTTCAAAGCAGATGCGAGGCAGCATTTTAATATATTGCGAAAGGATTTGGCTGCTTGTTTTCTTGACTGTGTCAAGGAAAGCACTGAACCACTGCGTTTACGCGAATAACCGATTGTTATTAAGGCAATAACAAATTTCATATTCAGCAGCGAGAGTAAAAAAACTTCTGAAGATCATATACTGCAGAAAAACGTGGAAAACATTAAACTACAGCATCATTTATAGACCCATATCCCGTAATAGCATGGTTTCAATGACACGTGCTATTAGATATCTAAATATATGGGGCAAGTCTTATACGACGCAACAGCCAGCAAAAATTAATTGCATTAACCCGTGGATAGTGTGAGTACTTTCCTCTCCAGACTAGGTCCAGCCGCCTTACCTTCTTGTCCTCCCCATCTCCTTCTGCGAATCCAGATCCGCCGGGTCGAAGGCAGCTTCGGGTCCCTGGCCGCCTTCCCCTTTCTTCTGACAGTATTTCAGACCCCGACTTGTGTCCAAGAGCGTGTTAGTGAGGGAGCTGTCATGGTCCGCGGCAACAGAAGAATTCCGCTTTCGCATCCCTGCAATTTTAAGGCGCAACGAAGAAGCGAACGGACACTATAAATTCAACAGAGATAATTATCTTTTTTAAAAATCCGTACACGCAGCGCACACAACTGCGACTGTATGATACGTGGGCGACCGCTGAATAGTGCGGTAAGTGATACGTGGGACAGCCGCGATGCTACGGTTTCCTCCAGCAGCGCAGCTGACACTCAGCATTTTACTACATCGTTTCCCTGGAATCCCGGTATCTGCAGAGACCAGCTGATCGGTGCGACCTTTCGCACAGGTCTGCGCTTTGGCCAATCAGAGCCGAGCCGCCGCCATCTTTGTGAGGGGCACAAGCGGCAATGCGGGGCTTCGGCTAGTAGGAAGTTACTGTGCTGCTTCCGCGAATTCTACTCCGCAATGAATTATTGAGTACTTATTAGTTATATAGGTGCAACAGTATAAGACGTCAATAATAATGTACTGTACTACAAAAAGGTACTGCATGGTTGCGAAGTGTTTAGCTAAGTAGATGTGCAAAGTACAGTAATTATACATTCTATCAACATTCTGTAATCCCAATGATAAACCGACTGCATATAAGAGAAATATCTTCACACTGTGTTATTTTTCCTGTCCTTGTTGTCCCATGATAGTTTGTGCCCTACCCTAGCGACCCATAAGTATCCACGCTACACATAAAACACAAGCCTTACCTTGTAGTCAAGCCGATAAAACAGATGTACACTCGGTGTACCTATATTAGATTTAACTTAAAATATTATTTTAGAGAAACAGTATAATATTATCCGTCAGTATGGCAGTTAATAGCTCGGCTGTTAACTACTACTAATCGCGGTCATTAGTCCGTCACGAGTAATCGCTTCATTTTAGGGATTAGTGTAACGCGGACAGTTTGACAACAGTGGCTGTATCATTGACACACCTACTTTGCAAACGGTTTGAGACGTGGGTGCATTTTGTATTGCAGCAGGACCCGTAGTTTCCGTTGACGTCTGGTATTAGAATTCTGCCGCGAAATTATTCGATATTTACTTTTACACTGTTTGGGCAGTTGTTTCTAATTTAACTCTCTCTGAGAAAATAAATTGTTATTTACCCTTTTAAGTTGCATTTTTTCCGCTTAGCTTGATATATCGATAAGTTACTGATATGTTTTGTGAAAAGGCAGTTGAACTGATCAAGGAGCTTCACCTACTGGGAGATGGACAGTTGTCAGCTTTCAATGTGAGCTTATTGCGCGTTTACCGATGCGTCAGGCGTTTATTGTTTCACCGATCTCTTCTGCCACGTATTATGAATGCACAGTGCTGTTAAACTGCAAGGTTGTATTCAAAACTGTTGGATGGATAGAAATATAAATATACTTTGTTTATCCGAAGATTTCATGATCCCCGAATACTAGGTTCAAATTTCGCTGAATACATTGACTTTTTAATATTTGCTTTAACTGCTTTAAGTGATTCCTCTGACTTCCCGAACAGGAAGATGGAATTCGACAGGTACTTGACGAAATGAAGGCGTTATATGAACAAAATCAGAGTGATGTGTAAGTGTACATTCGCTTCTACTTGCGCCTATGCATAACATGCATAGGATGAATTCTTTGTCATCCTCTTGGTTAAATTATAGCTCCTTTTACACTATGTACGGTCAGGGTATAATAATAATGAATAATACGTTTTATTTGTAATGCACTTTACATTACAGGCAAATCTCAAACTGCTAGAAAATAAAAACATCATAGTAAAATTGACACAAAACACCTTTAAAAATAAATTTATCAATTAAAAATAACGCGGCAGCCCACAACTTTAATAAAAAAGCCTTAAGTTCCGCTAAAAAGAAATGTTTTAAGTCCTTTTCTTAAATCTCAGTAGTCTGTGATGCCCTCAAACTGTCTGGGAGGGGGTTCCATAGTCGAGGGGCGGCAGAACAGAAGGCCCGATCACCCATGGTGCTGAGTTTAGTCCTGGGGAAGAGGAGGCGATTTGAGTACGATATCTATTGACATAGTTTTTGTTTCTGTCTTTAGGAATGAAGCAAAGTCTGAAGGCAAAAGTGAATTGATTCCAACTATTAAGTTACGGCACACCTGTCTTCTCAGAAATCAGCGCTGTGTCGCAGCTTATCTGTAGGTATTTTGCGCAACACTTTTTGCTTTACGCCAAGGGTCATTCCATCTCAGTTCATCAAATTTAAGAAAAAAACTTCACACTTGACCACCACATTTGCCTAAAGAAATTCCAGGGAAGACATGCTTCTTAGTAGGAAAAGTACAAAGATTCAGGTCTTTATTGTTATTAGTTTTATCCAAATAAAAAGGAATCAAGGGAGGAGGGTGGGGTGCTTTTAGGCCTATTTCTAGAATTGTGTACTGTTGGGGCATTTTAAAATGGAATATTTAGAAAAATACTTTAGCTAGGTCCTTCAGGCTTTCGGGGTAAATATCTGGTACTATGATTTTATGAATATGATTTGTGATGGTGTTCTCTCTTATTTTCCCAAAATGAATTTTTGAAATACTCCTGTATTTGTGTACTGTGGCCTCTTTGTGTATATTTGAATGCTTGTATAAAGCAGTGTTTTCTTAAGATAGAGGGCTTAAATTTCACACAGTGCTTCTCATATACTGGGTAAAATAAAATGCAGAAGGCCCCAGTGATTGATCATCATAACAAATTTTGGATATATTAACTGATACTTTTTCTTCCCATGAATGTCAATTTGGCACATGGTGTCATACCTGGGAATATCACTCTGAAGTTGGATGAAAATGTGTTGTTTTATTCATTTTCAAACTTTAATCTCTCTGAAACTATTCATATGATTTAAACAATTTCAGACAATATATTGCATCAAATATGCTACCAGAGGTCACACAATCAATTTTTTTAGGAAATTCAAGCAACAGCATTTAATATAAAACCTGAGTTGAAACTCCATATTCATTGTACCAGAAATTGACCCTATAAAAATTTAAGGACCTAGCTCAAGTATTTCTGCTGATATTGCAGTTTTAAAATGGCCCCTCAATACATGATGCTAGAAAAGGGCCTGAAAACACCCCCACCCCCTAAAAAAAAAAACTAGTAACAGAAGAGACCTTAATTTTAGTTTTTTTCCTATTTGGAAGTATATCTTCCCCCCTTTTCTAGGCATCTGATGAACTGAAATGGAATGACCCCCATGTATGTATAAGTCTTTTTAATATGACTGACTTGACTTGACTTTTTTACCATTACATACTCCCAACCTCCATCCCCAGCTATGACAGACTCCTGCGCATCCGAGCACTAAGGTGGGAGTATGGAAGTGTGTTGCCAGCGTCCATCCGGTTCCACATGTGTGCAGAGGAGGTGAGAATCAACTCCATTAAGCAGTACTGAGGGTGTCTTTCCTTCCACCTAGTTCTATAGTAATGGGAGTGCAGTATGAAGCAAGGATTCATACCTCCTGAATAAATGCCGCACTGATCAGTGGTCCTAAATTTCAAGCAAAGGTGTCTATACATATATATACATACACACACACACATATATATATATATGTAAAAAAAACTGGTGATGTGCTTCACATCCTGCTTAGCTGGAATGGTTCAACCAGTACAAGAAGTCCCTGGCAATGTACATGAGGTCATTAGGGGGAGAGGAAGGCCTTGACATCACCCAGGACATGAAGCCACCCAAGAGTTTGTATATAGAGGTGAGGATTCATTGCGTATCATCGTTAGTCTCCATAGCCAGTAGTGTGGGGAGGGGTCCCTAGACAACCAGCAACTTTCCTTTTTATTCTTTGTAGATGCTTAAGCTTCTGACACCTACCCCGTTACTTTGTTTGGTACAGGTTCGCTGCTTGAAGGACCATGGAGAGTTTGAAATAGATGATGGCACAATCATTCTTCTGAAGAAAAATAGCCAGGTGAGTAAAAGGGAAAGGAGTCCAGTGAAACTAAGATGAAAGGAAAGCACCATTTATCCTGTTAAAGAGTCCTGATTTTTTTTTTGTTTGATTCAGTAAAAGGGATTTGGTAAAAATATTTGCCTAATTACCTTGAAGGTCTGTGCTGCAGTATGTAATTTCTGTCGTTTTCCTCCACAGCACTTTCTTCCACGGTGGAAGTGTGAGCAGCTGATTCGTCAAGGAGTGCTGGAGCATGTGATCTCCTGAGTCCGGCAGGAGTGCTCTTACCTAAGCTATGATGTATTTCAGTTCACAGCAAAACAGAACAGGCATTTTCCAGCCTGTGCTCTATCAGTGTTTAAAGTATAAAAAGGAAGAACTTCTGCTTTTCTGACTTAAATCTGCAAATGTAAAATGTTACCTGTATCAGTGACAGGAGAATTTATTGAAAAGATGAGATATCAGCCTTTTTGTGCTGACTTTGGTCTGCTAATTGTATGTAGCACATTGATATTTTCTAATAAAACGTTTTCACATTCTCCTTGCTTGCCAGTTATATTAAATACTTTTCAAACATTTATTTTTCAGTAACAAAGCAAGATTAAAATGATGCAGCAGGACAGTATCAAAACTGTACATTTTATACATGCAGAACTTCAATATTTTAAATAACTTATAAACCTTTTCTCTTTGCCAGAGAGAAGTGTGGCACAAGGTAAATGCACAACTGCTGCCTCAAATACTGGTCGGTCTATGAAATACTCAGAGGGAAGCTGCTGTAGTGATGAGTCAGGGACACTGTCCTCTGCTCACCCTAACAAAGCAGGCTGACCCTACCATCAGCAGTCAGCATAGTGAGCTGATAAGTAATGTGCGATTGCCACACAACACTGATTCTAACAGGATGCAAACCACATTAAGGCTGTCTGCCATCACAGTATGATATGCTTCTCTGTACCTGGAGCCTCTGTGCTTTGCAGATGAACATATAAATCTATGCAGAGATGGATGACAGCTGTACCACTACAACTAATGGTGCCCCCAGAGCACTGAGGCTGTGGATTTCAGAGCAACACATTGACATGGGGGCTACGTGCCAAATGCGGCAGGGACCACCCTCCGCAGCAGCATGTTGAGGGTACCAATCTTTTCCTCCAGTAGGTAGTTCTTCCTCTCTGCGTCCTTCTGTCGCTGCTCCGTCACCTGCAGTGCCTTCACTAACTGCGCGTTCTCCACGTATAGCTCCTTCAGCAGCACATCTGACTTGGTGCTCTTGCACAGCTGGGGTGGTTGGGGGTAAAGATTACCTGGGTATCTAACAGTTACTAGTAACCTAGTAAAAGTCTACCACCTCAATCCAACTCATGTCCCCATTCGTTGGTTGAGTTAGATAGAATTACTCTAGGCTGATGAACTGTGTAATACTTGGTTTAACCAGGTATTTACCTGCTCCTTGAGCTGGGTCACCTTCTCCTGCAGCACTATACGGACATTCTTCAGCTTAATCTCTACTTCCACGATCTTCTCCTCCATCAGTCTCTTTGCCTTCTCATACTGTTCCTGAACATAACAGTAAGACATACTCCAATCCTGACCATAACCGGCCATCGACAGATGTGAGCCTATTACACACCCACAGCAGAAGTGTGCCCAGTGCCCACACTGCAGCCTCACCTGTTGTAGGATCATTTGCATGCTGGCCTGCTGGGCCTGCCGGTTTAGCTGCACCTCCAGCTGCTGGCTGCGCCGCTGTTCCTCAGCTAGCTGCGTGTACAACTGACCCAGCTGCTCTTGGGCCTCCCGGGTGATGCGCTCGCTTAGCTGCTGCAGCTCACTGGCATGTTGTGACTGCGACAGGGCTAGGGTCGTGTCTGCATGCCGGCGCTGCGTCGGTCAGGAACACAACAGCGTCATGGTTATTGTACCACAGGTCAACAGACAAGTAGGATAGAGAAGATTAAGGTTTGTAACCCATTGGGCCAAAGCCCAGAGGGTTTAGACAAAGCAATTCAGTTTTAAACAGATGTGACGATTTACTGTCGTAACTTCAGGCTGTGTCTCTGTATTTGGGTTGCCTTAATTATTTAAAATTAGTTTTAAATTTATGGTTCATTCATCAAAATAGTTTAGCCCTTTTCAGTGTCTTAAAAAAAAAAAAAACACATTTACTGCTATTAAAACCTCAACCTGGTCCTCAAACTGCAGGAGCTCCTGCTCCAGCTGAGCCAGCTTGGCCTTCAGTGTCAGACTCTCCTGGGTCAACCTCTGCACCTCAGCCTCTTGCAGTCGCAGCTGGCTCACCTGGGAGACGCACGGGGGCAAGGGACAAAACAGCCGTAATGCTTATGTCCTTCACCGGAGTTGCTGGTTTGCTGGTTACCAGGGAACTGATTCATTACTTAAATTCAACATTTGCTGTAGATATGCTGGGGTTAAGATGTTAAGATTCTGCTCAGACAGGGAGGGGTCAAACGTGGCTGTGTTCCTTCAGAGCCAATGAGTTGCTAGTTTCTGCTGTGTCTGTGGGTGGACATGAGAGCAGCTCCTAGCACCAGTGGCGGGCTGCAGTACCTTCTGGAGCATCTCCTGGTTCTGGGACTGCAAGCTCTGGCACTCCCTCCTCAGGGTCTGGGCCTCTTGTGCCTCCTCCTGCCGCTGAGTGCTGCTCAACTGCTCCTTCTCACTGCGCAACTTCTCCACAGTGGCCTCCAATTCCTGTATCTGAAGCACAGATCACATCATCATACATCTAGCAGGTTAGCCTCATATGGTGCCCTGGTACCCAACAGGGTCAGGCTGCTCAATCTTTTGATGACTGCAGACCTGTAAAGCTTGTCGGCCAGGGCGGGTGGATGTATGGGTGGATGTATGGGTGAGGTATAGGTATTTAGTATTGGTGTGTGTGTGTGTGTGTGTGTGTGTGTGTGTGTGTGTTCCGAAGTCCAGCAGAACGTCCAGAATCACTAGTGCTGAACTCCTCAACATCCCATCAGTTTCTAGGGGGACATCGGCCATGTGACCCAGGTGGCCCAGCCAGTGTAACGCCACAAAGACGATCTGGGGGCTGGGGGGCTCGCCAGCATGTAGCGAGATCATGGGCCTGTGACAGAGGCCCTGTAGGATCTCCCCCGTGTAGAGCCGCTTGTCACTGGACCCGGAGAGGACGATGGGCTCCGTGGGGTGGAAGGCCACCTCATTGACAGACCCAGCGTGCCCAGGCAGCTTGTACAGAATCCTCCAGGAAGTGGTGTCCCACACGTACACGAACCCGTCAGCAGAGCCCGCTGCTATCTTGCTTCCGTCTGCTGACCAGTATTGCAGCTTTTTCCAGCAGTTTGCTTTTTTTTCAGATGTGATTTGAAGCTCTGAATGTCAGGGGTTGTTAAAAAAAAAAAGGCATGGCTTGAAAATATATAGTTTATTTTTGGAAATTCACCAAGTCCTTCATCTCCCCCAGTACAATACTGTCCTGGGAGTGGCACAGGGTTTGAGAACCCCTGCTGCAGAGCCTGTGGGGCTTTTTTGGAGTTTAACACTTTCAGGAGGCACTAGTTATTCAAGGCATTTCACAGCAGCAGTCAAATGTCTGGACACACCTGTTTTAAAGGCATTTGTCTCTATTTTAGCTATGTTATTTATATAGGCCTCAAGGCAAATGAAGTAATAAATACCAAATACTGTGACAACAAAAGCATTTTTCCAACCAGCTTCCAGATGTGACCACAGGAATGCTTCTCCAGCAGTCCTGAAGGGTCTCCTCAAGTTCTGGGCACAAGTTGGTTACCTTGCTCTTATTGCACTTTTTAACTGGCACCAAGAACCCAGCTGTACCAGAGTCGTACTGTGAACTGGTGGATCTCTCATTGTAAAGAATGCGAGCTGTACCCGAGCCGTAACCGCACTGACATGGGCCTGCTTACTAGCAGGGCTGAAAGTGTGACTAGACCAAGCTGGTTGCATCACCACCATCTGGTTGAAATACGAGGAGATAACGGTCCGAAGGACAAAAGGGCATATTATATATATTATTCATTCTTAATAGTAATTGTACATCATGATGTATTGATGCATTCCTGATAACTCAATTTCCACCAGCTACTTAAAGTACTATAGAACAACTGAATGGAATGGATTTGTAATGCAATTTTACACAAGCAAATGCTAATTCCGTAGCGTTAGATGCTAACATAAGACTGTGATTCTCAGACTTGTTAGTGGGAATTAGCACATAGTAAATCGTAATGTATACTGTGTGAGCAGTAAATAAGCATCTCTTTGGTTTTACATCACTGTCACTCTCCAGACCTGGTAATACCTTTACCAAGCCGACGTTTCTGCAGTGGAAAACCGAAGTGAGCTGGAACCGCACTATAACTCTTCACGGTCCGGATCGGTTCCTGTATGTCAGTGGAAAAATGCCATTACTCTTCGATCCAACTTCAGCTACTCTTCGATTCAAGGTTGGGGGATTGTGGGGGTGAGGTCATCTGTCACAGCACTCCTTCCCCTCCCTTGTTCACAAGATAATACTTATGACATAACCACACGCCTCAAAGTTATGTTATCTTGTTGAAAAACAAATGATTGTGTGTCCAGACTTTTGACTAGAACTGTATATTAATCCTAGAAAGACCATCACCACACACACACACACACACACACACACACACACACACACACACACACACACACAAATCTAATGCCAGCTGAAAACATCTTGCAACTATAAGATGCAGCAGCGGCTGGAAGGGAGGCAAATGCTTAAAACGGACACTAACACAGAAGGGAAGACAGACTCCCATCTGAACAAAAATGCAAGACAGGAAAACTGAGTGACAGATTCTCTCTGTGTAATTCTGTGCCAGGCAGCCCATTAGCTCCAGTAAGCAGCCAGCTAGCTGGGCAAACATTCAGCACATGTCTCCTCTTTCAGAGCAGAAGCATCAGACCGATGACTAACGGGTCACTGTCAGTGACAAGATGATCCTAAAAGCAGCAATTTCATGATAACAGGAAAGGTGTCAGTGGTCCCATGTAAAGCCTTCTGTGCCCTATGTGATACGCAGGAGTCTAATTCTATGCTCAGTGTTTTTACTGCATGTTGGGCTGGACACACTAATCAGCGTTACCCTCAGTGCTGCAGGATAACTAACTCAACCAGCAGGATGCATCCTATCACAGCAAACACCAGCGGCCTCCCGCCCCCAGCTTGTGCCGTAAAAGTGAAACCTCACGGGCGGCAGCGCTGACCTTGTCCCAGGCGCCCTGAAGCATCTTCTGGTGGGATGCCACCTCTTGAGCCTGGAGAGCTCGGTCCAGGCTAATTGCCTGGAGCTCAGAGCGCAGCGGCTCCGCCTGGGTGCTGAGGGACCGCAGTGACTCCTGGAGCTCCTGAGCCTGTCAGGACCCACACAGACAGGGACCCACACATGCTGCACAGGTCACTCACAGAGCAGGAGCAGTGTGCGTTGCACAGCATCGCCGCCCCCCAGCACCTCACCCTCAGGGTCCGCTCCTCCAGCTCCTTCTGCAGCCTCTGCATCTCTTGCTCCAGATACTGATGCTTCAACGTCAGCTCAGCCAGCTCTGTCTCCATGGTTGACAGCTTCTGTAGCTACAGATCATCAGGGCAGCAGATGTAGGTAACGAGAACATTCTCAAGACAGGACCCCTGGACGACCTCCCCATTACATGGCACCTTGTCCCCAGCTGCCTGCAGCTCCTCCTCCAGCACCTCCTTCTCCTGCTGCCAGGCAACCTGCAGCTCGTGCAGCTCACTCTCCCGCTGGTTGGATGCCTGCCGCAGCTGCTGGGCCACGGTCGCCTCCTCATCGCGCTCCCGGGACAACCTCTCCACGCACTCTGCCTGTATGCATGCAGCATCCTGCTCGGACCGGAGCCGGGTGCTCAGCTCTGCGTTTTCTTCACTCAGTTGCAGGTTGCGGCTACTCAGCTGCAGGGATTCCTCACGTTGTCCAGCATTCTGAAGGCAGAAGGGCCGTTTGGGAACCCAGAATGCTGGGAGGCCAGTCATTCAGCCACCAAGAAGTCCCCTACTCCCATTACAAACCACCGCACATCAAACTAACATAACACTCTCTAGATGAACTCTTACCATAGACAACATTAAATTTGCACATGCATTTGCCATTTATGATCAGAACAGGTCACATTACCACGAAGGATGGCACAGTGGTTGTAGGCTCAAACCCCACCTTGTGTGTGGGCAGCTGGAAGATGTATGTATGTATGTATGGTTTGGCAGTATAATTGAGGAACACATACGTTTTGAAATGGTCAGTAATTTTGACTTGCCTCCTTATACAGCCTCTCCACTTCCACCCGGTTCTGCTTGTGTTCCTTTTCCATTGCTTCCAGTTTCTTCCTAGACAATCAACATGAAAGCAAAAGCTGTTGTGGTTTCACTCCTAAACAAGGATCCCGTGCAACCGGGGATGGACTAACAGAAGAACATGTAATGGGGTTCATGGCAGTATTCAGACAGGGCAGTGACACCCAGCTTCACCTAGCGGCCCTGGAACCGCCTGACAGAGCACATCATCTACCTTACCTCTTCCTGTCAACTTCTTCTTGCAGCCTCTGCATATCCTGCTGCATCATGCAGTGCCGGCTCTTCAGCACAGTGTTTTCTACAGTGACCTCATCAAGCTGCGCTCTGGTGGGGGAGGGGCCACGTTACTCTCAACAGATACTTATCAGCTGATAAACCATGCACCACCACAAGTGCACATCATACAGGAGAGAAAATACAATGCTAAAAATAAATATTTAACAAAGCATTTCCAGATTAACCAGGGCAGGTTTTGCCATCATGTACCAATGCAGATTAGTTGTACACAAAAGAAAAAACAAAAAACAAACATACAGACAGTTTGAAAGACAAATCATGACTTAGTGCTGTTATCAATATAAACAAACGAAATCCATGCATATCAGTCAACAGGTTAAATTAGCAAGATGCTAAAGTGTTAATGCATTACACACTTCTGTGTTTGACGCAGCCTGTCTGCGTGCTTGCTACCACAGTGAAGGTTAGCGACTCTTGGGGATAAAAACTCATTACGTCACTGACAGTTAGTGGCATAACAGTGACTTGGAGAGAAAAAGGGAGAAGGCGAAGTATTGCACGGCACTCACTGCAGATAGTTTCTCATTTGAGGTAAATACATGTTAGTCATTTGCTTTTCTTTTGCTTTCTGAGCTACCGGTCTGCAGATCACAAACCTGTTAGGACCAGTCTGCTCCATCACCACTTCCACAGCCATGACCAGCCGCTCCATGTCCAGCAGTTGCTCCCTCATCTTGATCTTCTCCATCTCGAACTGTTCCTCTGCCCTCAGTGCCTGAGCCTGGGTCTCCAGCAGGGCCTGCTGCAAATGGCAGGGAGAGCCCTCCAGCCTCTCCCTAAGGCCACACAGTTCCTCTTCCTTGCCCTTGAGCTGGAGTGTCAACATCTCTAGCTTGCTCTTCAGTTCCTCAGAGAGTTCTTCCTTAAACGTGAGTTGGACCTCCATTTTCCGGAGTTCATTCTCCAGTTGAACCTTCTCATTGGCTTCTTGGTCCAACTGATATTGGAGGTTCAGGACCATATCACCCTGCTGCTTCAGCCTGAAGCGTAGGTCCTGTGTGTCCCTCAAGACCTTAGATAACTCAGATCTCATTTCCTCCATACGAGGAAAATACTGGCCTAACAGCTTGCTGATCATCTCATATTCCTTCCTACAAGTATCTTGGAGGTTGGGTGTTGTAAGTTTTGCACACAATAAATCCTCCTTTTGGCAGCCAATACATGGTTCAAGCTGCTCCAGCTTGATAGACTCGTTCTTCAGCTCTTCCAGAAGTTTGGCCTTGTCCTCACCTGCCTTCTGCAGTAGAGCCTTTCCATCTCTCAGCACTCCCCATGCTACCTCCAGCTGATCCCTGACTTTCTCCAGCTCTTCCTCCTTTGCTTTCAGTTGCTCTTGCCACTGGGCAGAGAGGGCAATCACCTGGGCACAGCTGGCCCGGAGCACCTCCTTCTCCTTCTGCAGTCTCTCACACTTCTCCTGGTTGCTCCTCAGCTCCTGTGTCAATTGCTCCACCTTGCAGAGGAAGATGCTCTCCTTGTTATTTCTCTCCTCCAGCTCCTCTTTGGCACGCATGCCTGCATTCAGACAATGAGCCAAGTCTTCCAAGGAGAGAAGTGAGGAGACGCAGCCATCCAGCTGGGAACGTCTCTCTACCAGCGCAACCTCTAGGCTGTGAAGCTGCCCCTTCAGTGCCTGAATCTCCTGCTCGTGCACCTCCTGCAGCCGTATCCTCTCCAGGGCAGCGCTGCCACAGAGGAGGGCCTGCTCCTCCACGGCCCGCTTGTTTCCGTGTAGGAGCTTCTGGCATGTCTCTAGCAGCTCCCTCTCCCGAGCCTTCCAAGCCTCCCGCTCCTCGGCATGCCTCACCCTCTCCTCCTCCCTACAGGCACACACCCACTTATACCTCGAGCACCACTTTGGCCCGTTGACCCCCCACAAGTTACTGTGACCTCCTACACTGAGTGGCTTTCTGCATTATACAACAGGCAGCCACCTACGCTTTCATCCGCTGTCTTAACTGGTACCCACAGCAAATTGCACTCAAAGGCTGGAGAAAGGGCTGCAGGACAATCACTGACTGTTTATATTCAGTGGTCAAGTTGTACAAATATTTCAAGGGGGATGGTGGAGGTCAAATCATTGCTGGGGGTTGTGGGAATGGTTATAATCTCATAGTCCATATTAAGCTTTGTTTCGGACTGGAGTCCGCCAGTTCAGAACCCCTCACAGTCTATAGATTTACTTTTATTTATCCATTCCATCCATCCATATTCTATACCCACTTATACAGGCTCTTGGGGGTATAGAGCCTATCCTGGAAGCTATGGGTACAAGGCAAGGAATAACCCAGGATGGGGTGCCAACCCATTGCAGGGCACGATGGATAAATGGAATTTACTTTTTATGTTCTTTTATAGGTGAAATTACACAGAACAATTTGGGGGATGGTGGGGCGGTAGTATACAGAAAGTCCTCAAGATATGAACCAGTTTTGTTCCAAGAGCGGGTCTGCAAGTCCAAAAGTTCACAAGTCCAACAAAGTTAGCTTAGCCATTCAGCTGAAGACACTCCAACCTCTAACCCTCAACTCATATTGAAAACATGTACACATACAGCTATTTGTAGATAAGAAAATCCTTTTTTGTAATTATTTTTTGAAAATGTATTTTTTGTCATAGATTTGTGGAATATTTTAACAAGAAACAACTGATAATTATTTACATTGTTTCCTGTAGGCTGATCTTGCTGCTTACCATTATTGAGCTAGCCTGCACTACATATATACACACCTAGCCACTCTCTCTCCCCTCAACTGCTATTGAAAATTTTTACATAAGAAAATTTTAAAAGTTAATATTTGTATTTTTGTAATTGATTTTGGGTGCATTTTAACAACCAACAACTGAATTCTTTTCCCCCCCATTAAACAGTCAGTTGATCTTGCTTACCACTAGGAAGTGAGCCTACGTTACTGTATCAGGAATACGTATGCACACCTACCTCTCTCTCCTCCCCCAACCCTCAACTCCTATTGAAAACTAGCATCAGAGATAGGATCTAACTTACGTGCTGCCACAAAATTTCAAATTTTGGCACAATTTTGTAATTATTTAAACATTTTTAAATTTATTGGACACACATTTTCATCTTTGAAAGTTTGCATCTTGAAGGTTCGTAAGTTGAGGATTTTCTGTATTGTCAAACTAGATGATTTCCATTATTTTCCCCTGGGGGGGGGGGGGGGGCATCCCATGTTCACGGGAACCCCCCCTGCTTTAAAAAGGGCAGTTTGAAAAAAAACCCCACGAGGCCCCCTGGCCCCCACCCATCTTTTTCTCCCCAAAAA
>JAAGVU020000061.1:17286027-17303012 GCA_011763525.2 Mormyrus iriodes
TTAAATTTTTTGAACCATCTTTTTGCTCTTGAAAGGTTGTGAGTGTGAGGGGTGGGGATTGGGGTTTTTGTGTGAAGTTGAAAGTGTGTATTTTCCTTTTTTGCCCGGGGGGGGGGGGGGGGGGGCATCCCATGTCAGCAGGAACCCTGCCTGCATTCAGAATGGCAGTTTGAAAACAAACCCTACGATGCACTCTGGCACCATCACATCATTTACTCTCCTAAATAACCCACCTGACAAGCCGCAGCTCCTGGTCCATCTTCAGCTGGAGATCCACCTGCAGCTGCTTCTTCTCAGAGGTGAACTTCTGCACCAGGTTGGAGATCTCACGGGCGGAGCTCTGCTCCAGCTCAGCCTCCTGGGCAGCCATCCGCAGCTGAGCACGCAATTCTGCCATGGTCTCCTGCAGCCGCGCCTCCCGCTCCTCTGCCTGCACCCTCTGCTTCTCCAGCTCGCTGATTTCTACCTTGAAGCTCTGTGAGATGTCCTTGCGCTCCACCTCCATATTGAAGCGCATTAGTTCCAGGCTGCGCTCATAGTAGTTTACCTGAAGAAGATGGTCATGTCAAAACAGCGCTGATGAAGCTCTTTTCCCTGCATGACTGCAAGTTAGCTTCTAGGACCACCATTACTGTACCAAGGTCACACCCTGTAAGGACAGACTACATTTTGTATATGTTACCCTGGTCTCAAGCTCAATCTTCAGATCCTGCACCTCCTGCTTGTGTCTGTCCTTCAGCTGCTCCACAGCGAGCTCTGTCTCGATGCTCAGGTTGGCTGGTGCACTCTCCAGGGACCCCAGGGCTGGCAGGAGTCATATCAAGGAGTTACATGTGCTACCACTTATTTTCATGTTCAATTGCAGAACGGGTAGCATGCTTGGAAATTTAAAATTATTACTGTTCTTATCCCTGTTTTATCGGCTAAGGGAAGATGACCCAGAAATGAAGATAAGCTCATCTAGAATGCAAAACAAGAAGCTTAGAGATCAGGTGAAGAACCTGACAGAGCACCTGTTGCAAGTAGAGCTGTATGACCATGACCATGAGCATCATGTACCAGAATCAGACTCTGTGATCAGAGTGTGATGGCCAGACCAGGTGTGTGCAGATGTGCTGTCCCGAGCTTGCCGGTACTTCCTGCATGATCCCTGATTCTTCAGCATCTCCAATTCAGAGCCCAGCTCGTCATTTTTGTCCCGCAGCTCCTGTGGGACATTGGCATAGGCAGGAGCTCTCAGACATCCCCCAGGTCTAACATACCCCAAAATTATATTCACCACACACTACTACCGCTGGCATCTGTAAAACAATTGACTGACTGTCACAGACCAATGTAGTGTGGTACTCTATCCAGTGCCTGTAGACTCCTTGATGCCACTTTAAAACCACAGAAGATCAGACAGGAAAACTGCAGTAAACTGAACCTCAAAAACTCACCTTTACTTTCTATAATCCCCAAGAGCCATGAGGGGGGCGGGAAGAGAGAGAGCTTCAAGGTGCAAAACCACAAACTATGGTGACAAAGCTAATGCTCACAAGGCACACCCATCTGCTGACGTCACTCACTCACTCACCCGGCACTGCTGTTCATACTCCCTGATGATGTCAACGAAGTGATCCTCCTGGCCCAGCAGGCTTGGCTGGCCAGCATCCAAACTGCCAAACTAAGGCAACCGATCAGAACAGCCAGTCACTGCTTAGCCATTGCACTGCCACTACCAAAGGACACAGCAGGTCACATGACTGACTCACACCTTGTCCCCGAGCAGGTGATCCAGGTCCTTCTGCAGCCTGGAGATGGCTGCTTCGGAGTCAAGGAGCCTCCCCCTCAGATGAACAATCTCCTTCTCCAGTTGGTCGTTTTCCTGGGTCACCGGAGATGCTCATAAGACTAATGCCAGCTGTACATGTATGTATGCGCACATTCAGATCCCAGACAACCCTGGGGTTTGGAACTGAGGCTCTCTTACAAACAGCAAGAGTTGAGTATCACATGAGCGCCAGCTTAATTTCTTGAGGACTCTCCAGGCCAAAGTCCAACAAGCTAACATTTTAGCGGGGTGCCTCCAGAAAAAACAGGCTTACACATCAGTTAATTACAACCCATACACATAATACATAACCCATGATGAGCCTCCAGGAAATGGGAGAGTCTGGACAGGCGCCTGGCAGCCTTGCTCACCAGGGACACAGCAGCCACCTCCTCCTGCAAACCGGCTTCCTGTGCCCGCAGATCCACCACCTCCTTCTGGAGCCGTGCCCGCTCTCGGTCAGCCTGCTGCAACAGCACCTCGCTCTCCTTCTCAGTCTGGCTGCGCAGGGCTGTTAGCCTATCACGGTACTCCTGTTCTAGAGTCCTACCAAATCAGAAAATGTCACTTCCTGGGCCACCTGGGGGGGGGGGGGGACTCTTGTGCAATAGCAAACCATCAAAACAATAAAGGCTCACTACTCAACATTAAAGGACTACAGAATTCAAAGTAAGTTTTTAAACTTTTGGTCAATTACACTACCTGGCCAAAAGTATGTGGATACCTTGCAATCACACATTTATGTGCTCGCTGAACATCCCATTCCAAAACCATGGGCACTAATATTCATTTGGTCCGCAATATGCTGCTATAAGAGCCTCCACACTTCTGAGAAGGCATTTCACTAAATTTTGGAGTGTGGCTGTGGGAACTTGAGTCAATTCAGCCACCAGAGCATTCGTAAGGTTGAGTATTGATGTCAGATGAGAAGGCCTGGTTCGCAGTTGGCATTCCAGGTTATCCCAAAGGTGTTCAATGGCAATGAGGTCCGAGCCCTGTGCAGAGCTCACGTTCTTCTCCACCAACCCCACCACACCATGGACTTATGGAGATCACTTTGTGCACAGAGGCACAGTCATGCTGAAACAGATAAAGGCCTTTCCCAAACTGTTGCCACAAAGTTGGAAACACAGAAGTGTCTAAAATGTCTTTGTATGCTGATGAATTAAGATTAATCTTCACAAGAACTAAGGGGCCTAGAACAAATCCTAAAAAACCCCAAAGCAACAAGCCTCCTCCACCAAACTTTACAGTTGGCACCGTGCTCTCATACAAGCACATGTGCTTGTCATCCACCATACCCAAATTCTTCCATCAGACCGCCAGATAATGAAGCATGATTCAGCCCTTCTGAGAAGGGATTTCCACTGCCCCACAATCCTATGGTAATGTGCTTTACCCCAGTTGAGCCTCTTGGCCACACACACAGTAATGTTAGGCTTCTGTATGCAGCTGCTCGGCTATGGAATCTCAATCCATGAAGCTTGAAATGGACAGTTCTTATGCTGACTGTGCTTCCTGCAGCAATCTGAAACTCAGCAGCTAGTGTCTAGACTGAGGAAAGGCTATTTTTACCTGACATACTTCAGCACTCTGCATTCCCGCTTTGTCAGCTTGCATGGCCTACCTCTTTGTGACTGAGCTGTGGATGCTTCCAGTTTATAGTAACAGTACTAACAGTTGACAAGAGCAGATCTAACAGCAGAATTCTGATTAATCAATTTGTTGCAATGGTGGCATCCTATGATGGTGCCATGTTCAAAGTCACTATGCTCTTCAGTTTGACCCATTCTACTGCCAGTGTCTGTCTATGGAGACTGCATGGTTGAGTGGTTCACTTTATGCCCTTCTTAACAAAGGGTGTAGCTCAATAATTGGAAGGGGTGTCCATATATTTTTGGCTAGTACATTTCTGCTTTGCTGGTCCAGCATAGGAGGACACAAGCCTTACTTGATCTTTGATTTATTGAGGGTCTCCATGGTGGCATGGTGCTCGTCCACCTCCCGGACCAGCTGCAGGTTGCGTCGCTCCGCCCGTTCCAGGTCAACCTTGGCCTTGTCCCGCTCCTTACATGCCTGTTCGGCCTGGATCCTGGGAGTAAGACAGGTCAAGTCAGATTAACACTGTTCATGTCACGCACAAGGGTGCTGGGAGATCACAAACGACAAAGTCCATCTACATGGCGCAGAACCTTGTATTCATGTTTGCATCAAATCCTCTACAAAGCAACTACATTTTTAAAATATTACCAGAGAATATTTCATGCAAAATATCAGTTAACACACTGACAGAACATGCTCTTCAAGAGCCCATGGGCAGCTAGAACAAGCCAACATCAAAGCCTGGTCACCAGGAGCTGAGAAGTTCTAGATGGAGACCTGTAACTAGCTAAGGCACAACATTCCAGTGATTCCAGTCGAACAGGGTGGTACCTAAGCTCTTTATAAGTGGTTGATTTAAATCTCAAAGTAGTGTGGGGGGCTTATTGTGCAAATAATGACTAATTTAAAGGCTGAATTCTGCAAAATGAGGACCAACACACCCAAGGCCTTCAAAGACAAATACATCAAGGCATTCACCACTTCCAGCCAAACCAGCTGGGGCCTAGTGAGAGAGTGGTGAACATACTGGAGGAACTGGATCTCGCTCTTGTAAGACACCAGGGCTGCCTGGTGTATGACGTTTTTGCTGACCAGCAGCTCGTTGTCCAGTGCCATGGTGAGTTCTGCCAGATTCAGTGCCTCGTCCATGGAAAAGTCCAGGGTCTGAGGGGACAGAGGAGAACCCACAGGTGTCTAAAGGACTAACCCATTAAAATGTACACAGGATACTAAACAAAAACAAAGCAAACCACCTGATTGTTTTTGACACGCACCTGCAGGATCTCCCTTCCATGTTTGACACCCTCTTCACTCCACACAGTGATGACATGCTCAGGACTGGCACAGCCCGACCCATTGTCTAGTCGGGTCAGCAGCCTGAGGCTCACGCTGCCTGTCAGGAATGGGGTTGAGGTGGACTGCACAGGAGCATCTTCCTGGGTCTGCTGAGGAAAACAGAAACGATGGGACATGGACACCCAATCCAGACCCAAAACCAACATACAACCGCGTCAGAGTTACCCTTACACCCTACAGGGACACCACTCAACACCTCCATGCATCCCTGGGTCCATAACCCTCCAGAGGAAACTAACTTTCCACATTAACAAATTCAGGTCAAAAAGAGCTTTAAAAATCAAAGTACTGTTCTATGATACAACAATTTCCTTTGTTGGCATAGATCACAATTTGACTCATAATCCAAGTCAAGTTTCAGCTGCAGCGTACAGGGTGAGTGGATCTGCGTGGGATTACATTTTAGTCTCAGACCTTATGAAACAACACAGAGGCACCATATGGGGATTTATGCATTTCCTCCAGAGTCATCTGAATGCCTCTTTTCCCAGAATAATAAGGCGGCAGACAGAAGCAGGCAGCAGCCACAGCCACTGATGTGCAGGGTTGACGTATCACAGAGCCTGATGACTGCCAGCACTGCAGAGCTGACAAACACTGCAGGTTCTTTGGTTAGAACAATGAGGCTGATGCCGAAACCAACCGTTCATAGATCATATACTCTTCCGGGTTACAGATCTGTTTTGACCGAGTCCACTCTGTGTTCAGAAATGGGGTGATTATTCATGTGTTTTGGGTGTATGCTTTTTAATTACACACACACACACACACACACACACACACAGCATTTTAATCAACTCAAGAATGCAACTGATTGATTCTTGGTGACAAGTGGAACAGATGTCAGATGATCTGACAAACTTAACATTAATCTACATAATGACCTTGACCACTCATGATTGACAGCATTGCTGACCAATGATAAACCAAAATCGACAAGAAGATACATATTTACCATAGGGGAATATAACCAAGCCAGCCACAGTACAGGACCGAAATCAATATAACATAACTGCCAATAAGACCCTCCTCTCACAGGCTCCCGCTGTCCTGTTTAACTGCCCAAGAAGTCTGAGACACAAGCAGAAGCACAGATCACACTGCTTTACCTGGGAAGAGCAAACAATTACACTTGAGGAGGCGTAACGGCTATCCCTCCTAGGCCATGGCAGTAAGCCACAGCCAGAGAAGCTTGATGTTTGGGACATCACTGTGAACACTAGCCTACTATGCGTGTTGCTACTCTACTCTCTGTAGAGGGTAAAACCAGACCCACCCACATCTTCCAATTAAGTAATTGGCCACTACCTGGAGCAAATGAAAATGATGAGAAAGGCCTTTGGTCACTTATCCAACTTGCTTCTCTTATCCAGAATCTTGTTTGCTTAGACTTCATTTCATTCCTTCCTTTTACTTAAACTTGATACTATATTTAAGTTAAATCACTTACCAAATCAAACAACAGATTTTTTATTATTATATGAGAAAAGAAGAAATTCTCTCACATTTAAGACAATATAAACTGGTGGTAAGCCAAACAACAATAAAATGAAGAGTTGCTTCAACATAACACATAAGGTTAGCTATATTGATGGAGACTAGCTGACCTCTTGTGGTGCATACTGGGGGTGGGGGCGAATAGGGGTAGAGCAGGTGCTGGGTTTGAGGAGCATTCCATGTGTGAAGAAGCCCCTCTGAAACTCCTTCAAGCTGACCCTGCCATCCTGGTCCTTGTCCAGCTTCCTAAAGAGAGCTTCCACGTCCTATCAAGAGACAAGCAGGAAAATCTCATATGCTTGCTGTTTAACACCAGACAAAGAGACTTTGTCTGAAATTCAGTCTCTCAGGTAAAAGCATGATGCTTTTAACAACCTCAAAAGTTCATGTACTGTGGGGCCTGTATCACAAAGCGAGATTTATTGGCTAGCCAGCTAACTTGTCAGATTTAAGGTACCCCAGCTTAAATGGACTTTATCTTCATTTACTTACACGTAGCCCAGACTACCTTAAATCCGACAAGTTATCTTGCTGATCCAAAAATCCAGCTTTGTTATTCAGGCCCAAGAACAGACACACCCCTTAACCACACTTAGTAATATCGATCAGAGGAGGACAGGCTGATTCAGGTAAAGGCTCCACAGCTATTGCTGAAAAGCAGGGGAAAATTTGCTGATATTGTTGCCGTAGTTAGTCCTGATTTGACAGTTCATAAAGTAATCTTTGCTTACCATTTTCTTAGGTTAAGACAGTGTCTCATTAATTTGAAATGTATATAGTTAGAAAAGTAATTGTGTTGTTAGTCCACATAATGGAGACTAACACAACTGACTTACACAGTAAGCACGTTGCCTAGTAAATTAGCCTGATATCTAATGCTACTGCTTCATATGTTAATAGTTTCGTTATCTGTGTGCAGAGAATAAAGTTTAGTTTGTATCATTGCATCCATTATTTTTTACTGAGTGCCACCTAGTGGAAAATTTCAGAAAAGTCAGCATTTTTTTTCAAGATTACTTTTTGAGAATTTCAGTCTTTTTCTTACAGACCACACTCCTGTTTTCAAATAAAAAAAGATTTATTGAATATTGACCTAGTTCTTCATCCTTGACCGGTGTGCATATAGATCTCTCCATGGAAAATTTTATTGAAAATGATTGGTAAACTGAATAAAGAATAACCGAAGCACTGAATAGCAAGCTGGCAGATGTATTAAACTGAAGACTGCATTTAATTGTTTCAGGTACTTCTGAAATGGTGACAATGAAATAAAGTGACCCCCTCCAAGACAACTGAAATGAAAATGATTGGTTAAATGAATAAATGATCTAATCTGGACATACTTGACTCGACAGGCATTTTTGGTGCTTTTCCAATGGGATACAGGAACCGAGGTGTTCCAGAGCCATACCATGAAATGAGGTTAGTTACAGTGTGGTTCCAGCTCACTTCAGTTTTCCACTGCAGAAGGGCTTTATTAATAATAATAATAAATACTTCATTGATCCCTGTGGGGAAGTTCTCTTTATGCCTCCCTCAACTTGCTCTCTGTATGTGAGAGCAAGCTGGTCGCAAAGGGCAGCCATCCATAGCAGCACCCAGGGAGCTGGGAGCTAAGGGCCTTGGTTAGGTCCCACAAATGTGCCGAGGCCGGGCTCAAATGGGCAACCTGCTGATTACAGGCACAGAGGCTTAGCCCACTGAGGCACACACTGCCCCCAGATTGGAGAGCGATAGTTACATAAAACGTAAGATGCTTTATTGTTCACACGGTGTACCTCATGATTTACTGTGTGCTAATTTCCACTAGGATGTCTGTGAGAATCGCCATGTTATGTTAGCATTAAGTACTCGCAGAATCAGCATTCGCTTGTGTAAATTTGAATTATGAATCCAGGCTGTTCGGCAGTTTTATAGTGCCTTTTTAAGTAAGATGTTGGAAATTTCCAAGTCCCGATTTATTGGGAATACTGCATTCATGAATATACAGAATGCCCTTTTTTCCTTCAGATAATCCATACATATTAATGATGCAGAGCACCAGTATCAATGTGCATTTGGACCAATCAGATGGTGGTGACGCAACCAGCTCAGTCTGGTCACGCTTTCGGCTCTGCTAGTAAGCAGGGCCATTTCAGCATGGTTACATCTTGGGTACGGCTCACATATTTCAACGGAAAATAGCCAGTTTGCGGTACGGCTAGGGTACAGCTTGGTTCTTGTTGGCAGTGGAAAAGCACCATTAGACTCAGATGATTCATCATCAGTCCATAAGAATGACTATTCTGATCCGGAACCACGAGCCTGGACCCTGGACCTTTACCTTGGTGTCCAGGTCCCTGAGGCCGACACTCTCACACACCAGTGACAGCTCCTGCTTGTCCAGAAAGCCACTACTGCCTACCCTCAGCTCAGCCCAGACCTCTCCCATTCCCTTCCCCGCTGGGTCTGTCAGAGGGGTGGGGGCATGCCGGGGACTCCCGGCACTGGCCTGCTTCCATTGCTGCAGCTGGCCTGGGGAGGGCGAGAGGTAAAATAATGTGGTGAATCAGTCATTCAGCCTGCATACACAGCACCCTGAGCATCAGCGGGTATGATGACACAAGTGATAATTTGCACAAGACAAGTAAGAACTAACTTTAGACCCATAAGCACCCATAGGGGTGAAGACCACCTGGCTGCTATATGAAGCCCAGTTCGGGGCTCACTTTTCCATGTGTTGTAACGGTCCACACACACACACTGCACGTGATGTAAATTTCATGTGGACTCTATACATGCAGCTCAGATTTTGGGTGTAGTAAATGTAATTGTCGGTGCATGGCTAGCCGTTTCCTGCAGGTGGCAGCACTGATTTTCACAGAACAGAGGTCAATGAAGAAAGAGCAAAACAGTAGTAAAAGATGCTTTTGATGAGCAGTTGTGCTAGGAGGGGTAGTGGTACCCAAATATACACATCAATGATCACTGAAGGAGCACAAGGATGTATTCATTCACACCAAGAAGAGATTATTTGCCCTCAGCTGATCTGGTGGAATATCACTGCCATCTGACCACGGTTCTCCAAGTACATGGACAAATGTAGTATGAACGCAAAAGTCTGTGCACACGACTAACCGCACAAGTGACACATGAACTGGGCTTGAGGAAGGAAATCCAGGTGGAGCAGCAGGGAGAGCTGCTTCGCACACTCACACTGACGAACCTTGTGCTTCGAACATCTGCAAATTTGCCTCCTTGTTGTTTCCGGTGTCTTCGTCTGATTTGATACTCTGAGGGCGAGACACCAACAGGATACAATCTTAACATCACAGCCATATGTAGTATAGAATTATAGTATAGAGTATAGAGACCATGCAGACCAGCGACATTAGACCTCCTCCCACCACAGCATGGCTGCTGCAGCCTAAGCACATGCCTAAATGTGAATTTCACATTAAAGGCTGAAAAAAAAAATTCTAATATGATTTACCTTGGTTTTATTTGTTTACATCACAAAAAAAACATTTTAACAAAAGGTGTGTAACCTTTTATATATCCACTGTAATAAGACTTGTTTTGGTTGCGTTTGCAGTGCTCCACCCAGTACTCAGAGTGGTTTTCACAGCATTTCTACAGCACTGATCAAATCCACCAGACATCCATACTCACTCACCCATCCTGTAAAAAGTCACCAACCTTACAGAAAGTAATCAATTAGCATCTGCTATTAATATGTGCATAAACATGATTAATTTCCTTCTTTAAAAAGCAGCTTGTCCAAGTAAGTGAACCACATGAAAATAAAACCTTAATTATTCACAAACAGAATGATAATTTTCATAGGTGCCTCAGGGCACATTCCTCTCACTCTCACACACTCGTTCTTATCCATACAATGCACCTCATGGATATGACCTTATAAAAGAACCTCCCATAGGCAGAGACACAGTTCACCTCAGAGCTTCACAACTTCTTATATATGCAGTATAGTGGTGAGCATTAACCACTAGCAGAACTGGGCTTTTTCCACCCCAGTATAGAGTGCAGGTTTGGCGCAGTGGCATTTGTGGGGTGCACTGACGGTAAACTAGTATAATCTGTCCAAATGTAATGGTGTTACAGATGGTTTGCATAACAGTAATGAAATATATGTTATACAAAAAAAACAAGCCTAAGACTACAAATTATAAAAGACCTAAAGCAGGCGATCAGTTACATGGAGTAATCAATAAAAGCCCGCTTACCTTCATCCAGGGACGAGTCTAGGATTTGACCCTTAGGGGAGTCCCCCATGACACATTTTGCAGAGCGAGGGGTATGAAATGTATAGAAATATGCATGAAAAACTGCTATATGGTTTTAGAACTATTTTTTCCAGGGTGGCTAAGACAAAAAATACCCCTTAAATGGGGTCTAGAATGGCCTACGCTTTGCTCACCATAGATGGGATGCAAGTCCGTCATAGGGCACAGACAGTTATACACAATGGGCGATTTAAGGACACCAATTAGCCTAATAGCATGTCTCAGAATTGAAGGAGAAAACTGAGGTACATGGGAGGAACAGAGCAGGAAGCACCGGAGAACGCCGTGCACGCGCAGAGAGAGCCTGAAAGCAACACCCACACAGAGAGAGCATAAGAATGCAAGCACAGAGAGCCTAAGAACACTACACACAGAGTGACAGTGAGACTGACACCCTGATCAACGAAGGTGGGGGGGGCAGCAGGGCTACTCACTGAGCCACCTTTATTAACAATGACAATAATAATAATAACGACAACCACACACAGGCTTCACCTCCATGCTCTCCAGAGAGTTGGACCTCCTGAGCCCTGTCCCCTGGACACCTGTGTTGAGGACCTCATCTTCATCCATTCTGAAGGGTGGTGTTTCCTCAGGGTTACCCGTCAGCTCTGAAACAGGCCTCTCGGGCCTGGAGCGGCGCCCGTACCGCTTGGCCCCCTTGACAAATTTAGGCTTGACTTCCTCGGGCACAGCTGACAAAACAGATAGACATGCAGAGCTCACAGCCACACCACTCCTAATAAAAAAAAAACACATCTACACAGCTGTAACTAATAAACACAACTTACTAATGACAAGAACACAGCTCCAGCTCATAATCAAGCAGTCATCTACTTGTTCAGTAGTTTGACAGTAGCTAGTAGTGACTGTATCAGTTCGTGTCATGGATTTAATGCAGGGGTGTGAATTTCAGGGGCTTGTTTGGCTAATTGTCTTTTGTCTGGTCTTTTGGACTGAACTAGGGATTCTGACCCCAGTGCTGAAAATGGACGTTTTCTCAGTTGAGATTGCCGAACAGTTTGCTCACCAGCTTTGCAAACATCGTTAAAATTCAGCTGTATGTGTCAATGTCACAGAACAGGACAGTGAGATGAGCCGGTTGAACAGTTCAGCTCAAGTTAGTCATCAGTGCTCATGACCATTTCACCCCTAGCTGGACGCAAGGAATTCCTCCCCACCCCGTGCATGCAGGCTGCCCCCACCAAACAGAAAATCTGAGGTAAGTTACACCATCGTGCCTATGCTCTCAACTGTCAATGCAAGTTGTAAATCTATATTTGTATCTGCAAATCCACAGATCTAGACGTTCAGTGATGTAAGCAGGAGTCCTGCTCAATTCCCTTATTATATTTGCATTTAACTCAGTACTGGGTCCAGAACAAAATCACTAAGGATGCATCTGAACTAATCCCTGCAAGCATGTCATAGTCATGGACTGATTAGGTGCTTTCACACTGCAGGAATTTTTTTCTGAAACCAGAAACTTTTTCAAGGACCAGGGACATTGGTTATGTTCACACCTCGGGAAGTCGGCCCGATTGTAGTTCCTTGGAGGCAGTTTGGGAACCCTTTTTTAGTACCTACTCCAGACTGGGGTAATTTTCATTGGAATGGAAACTACTAGAGAGGCACTTACAGCAATAGCTTGCTGATTGGTTGACCACAAGCACCAGGGCTAACTTGGAAGTTACACAAAGGTGTGGAGAAGAGAAGTAATTAGTGGAGCAAACATCGAGCACATGGAATTTTCTTAGTACTTCAGTTGTCAGGGTCGATCCCCGTTTGGCCAACAGGTGTTCCTGGGCACCCTGTTCCCTCTGTCTCTGAAGTAGTCCCTAGTACTGGCCGCTGCATAGCTCAGTGGGCTGAGCATGTAGTATTAAGGCTGTAACCCTGTAGTCATGGGTTCAAGATCAGCTATACCTGTTTTGTTTATTGGGTTTCTGTTTTCTAGTGTTTTAGTTTTATCATATCTATGTCCAGTTTAATTCTGTTCTGTTTGTGTTCCTAGTCCCTCCTAGTGTTAGCCCCAAGTTGTGTGTCAAAATTCCTAGTGTTTATTTCCCAGTATGTAGTTCATGTTTCCTAGTTTTGGTATTTGTTAAAGTTCCCTAGTCTCTGTGCTTGTTAATTGTTAAGTTTCTCCACCTGTGGCCGGTTTCCATGTTCTTTACTCACTGGTCAATTGTCTTGATTCACACCTACCTTTTGTTAGTCCTCATTAGTTGTGCATTTAAGTGCCTGCCTTTATCCTGCTCCTCAATCTGCCATTGTGAATGTTATGATGTATTTTGCTCCTCTGGTCTCCTGCCCAGTTTTATCCCTGTGTTTTGGCTTAGTTGTGATTTTATTTCACAGTTTTTAGTTTCCTGACCTCTCGTGGTCCTTTTATTTTGTGCCTTTCCCACTATGTTCTGTTTTATGTTAATAAACCCTTGCTGTCTTGGAGCTGCCTCGTAGATCATCACCTTTGTCCCGCCTGCACCATGCTGTGTCATAACATTAGTTACATTTAATGAATACATTTTTTTTTTTTTTTTTTTTTTGCTTGCATCTCCAAGTTTCTGCATTGGAAAATTCAATCAATTACCAATACACTTTGTCTAATACTGTCGGTGCTAGCAGTGAAACTTGTCAGCGCCTATTAGCGGAATATGTTAAGCCATTTTTTATTCTGTGGAACTGAAAGATCAAGCTGCCGGTCATGTTTAATAATGAAATACAAATATGTGACTAGTCGTATGAATGAGCTATATATATATATATATATATATATATATAAAGGCTGTGTCCCGTTTTGATTGCAATCATTCCCTCCCCAATAACTAACAAAGAACTAAACTGAACCTGAACTTCGGTGTGAAAATGCCTATTAACCCTCACATGCACAATATTAATTTGAGGCTGCTGTGCATCCTTTGGCACTCTTATAAACCTGGGTTTGCTCACTGTCACTGAGATTCACCTATGCAACTGTGGCAGCTGACACCATAACCTCACACACGCTTTCCATGCTCTACCGTAAAGTCAACCACTTCTGCACTTGCTGTAGCAGTCAGGAAGGCACTATCTTCTCACCCTGTGATGTTTCAATATGCTCATGTTTAGTGGGCAGTTTACAAACCAGGCTCTAGGTAGCTGGTGTCCTCCTCTGAGGTGCTGAGGTCCAGGGAGCGTGACAGCACTGCCACAAAGCCCTCCATGAACTCCTCGAAGTTCACCTGGAGCCACATGCAGGGTAAAAATGGAGATAACATGTGACAGCGGTTCCCTCACTGGCATGACCATGAGGTCCTGTAGCTACAGTACCGGCAGAACCAGAAGACAGAATCCATTCAGAGCTGAAGTGCTGGCTAACTTGGATAAATGGGGGATTCTTGGTTCTGTGACACAGGCTAACGTGAACAAGATGACCATGAGCAGGTGACGCTCTCATACCCGACCGAGGTGGCGCGGGCCCAGCAGGGTGCTGAGCAGAAGGGGGACATGGGTCTCCAGCCGTAGTCGCTGGCACAGAGCCATCAGCTCCTCCTTGTCAAGGTGGCCTGTGCCACTAGTGTTGCAGCTCTCAAACTCCGCCTTCAGCTGGGCGACGTAGTGGCTCTGTTCCTCACCCTCCATCTCCTAGCAAGCCGGTCTAACACTGGTCTGCACCAGAAAGCGATAGAGGAGGCATGTGAGGTTGTCGGTAATGTTATGGAGAGGACATGCACACATAATAATGAACTGACTGTCTGCATGGACAATTAAACAGGTTCAAAATGTACACAAACGCATTAATAATAATCTTCAAACAAACAATTAGGCCCCCCACAAAAGGTTAATAAAGGTCAAAAGCCACCACCACACAAATGGTTTCATCTCTGACAAGGTTGCGGGTTATGGGATTATATCTCAGCAGAGAACAAACCTTGTGATTAAAGAAATACAATAATAAAACTGCAGGTTTTACTCTAGTCATTACATCATGGTCAACAAAACATTGACTGTCCTGATAAGTAGGCCTATGATGACACACCAGGAAAAAAAGTATTAAAAAAAATCCAAGAACTCTTTTTATGGGGTGTTTCTTACTGTCTATTATTATAAGGTTCTCTGAGCTTAGAAGTGACTATTCATATAGCGTCATTATAAACCGAGGAGAGACATATTAGATATATCGAGTGCAACATAATTAAACTACTATATGTAATATGTATATGGTGACTGAAAAAATGAGAAGACCCAACAATCTGACTGAAATTAACATCTTACAAACATGTGCCCAGCAGATACAACGGTAGCTTAATACTTTTGACTTAAAAGCTATTATATTTTTACAGTGAGTATCTGAAAGATTTTTCGAACAGCGGTGATGATAAAGGCGGAGTGGGGAAGAGGGGGGGACTCACGGCGCGGTCGGAAGCTGCCTTATTTTCCCTCTCCGCGTTATCCGTGGTGTTGCCGCTTTCACATTTCTGGAAGAGGGAATAAATGAGTTTTCTGGCATGGTTTTATATACGGATCTATATACTTTTCCCAGGGGCTAATTTGGAGGTACATGCAAAGCGACAGCCTGCTGTAGAAACACTGAACCACGTAGCCCAATGACTCTGAAACCGGGAACGGGAAGTTAAAACCGAAAGTAAGCAACTTTTTCCCTGTACCGACATTTGTCCCGATCGGCCTCCGACTACTCTACAAAATGAATTATGGCTACAACCGCAAGTATTTCTCTAAAGTATTAGGTGCGGCAGCCTGACCTTGGGTCAAAATTTCTCAAGTGTGTTCAAAACAGCAGCACTTATAGGTATACGAAAATATGGTCACATGCCATCAATTAAATATTCACAAAGAAAAAAAACAAGCCTCCGCAAGACCTTTTAGGAACACAGAAAAAAACAATATTCCTTTAACACTTAGTTTGGCAGTAGCCTACAAGGTGAGTGCATTACCTGCTATGGAAACCACTATAGCCTATAACACTATAAGCATTATATTATTTTATTATAGAAATAACAGACCTTAAGTAGTCGGGCTTGAAACTGATACATAGGCTACCCTCTCTCAGCCCGGTTGTCTTAAACCATTAAACGAATTATTCTGTGTATACACACTCAGAGCTGCTACAATGTGTATCAAGTCAAGAGGGAAACTAATATTTTCACTAGTTCCATTCAAGCATGCGTGACACGAGTACGCTTCACCATGGAAACCGATGTGCAGCCAGTTGTGAAACAAAAAGAGTAAATTAAGAAATAGTGGAAAGCATGATCGAAAATAGGCCCATACACAGATCCGGAAACTTTCTAACTTTCTACAATGGGTTGTTACAATTATCAAATGAAATGAAAATTAAAAGGGGACAGTGCTTTTGAAAGGAATTACAATTTGGCTCGTATTGTTACAGTAAGTCGCTTACATCCCACCCCAAGACATGCCGCAGCTTCGTGAAATTTTACTTACTATAGGCCGACCCAAAGTGAGGACGATTTGCCATCTTGGTTCGTTATCGTGAGCGATCTGGGAAGATAGGCCACCTTGTCATTGTCTACGGTAACGTTACTCAAACCGGTTTCCAAGAAAAACTCGAGGCAAGATCCCAGTGTATTTGGTCGTATAATTTCTCTGTCTGCCGAAAGCGAGGCTGGCGCTTTTCCAGTGATGCTGTGGAACTATAGGATCCCGGGGAGGCGCTCGCAGCCCCTGCTGGCCAGGCGGCCGAGTGTACTCAGCCTGCTAAGACAAAACAATAACCAATAGACTAGTAATTTTCACACACTTAACAACTTGTTGCAAACATGCAGTGTTCCGTGTTGTGATGTAACTACAAATAGACACTAGAACAATACAATTCATTTTATGCATAACTATACATTGTTACCATTACTACAACGTTGTCCGTTAGCTTTCAGTCATTGTATTTTATTTTCTGTGGTGATAGATAGATAAGATTAGATTAAACATTATTTAATCTACTTACTTAAATCCTTTAACGCATCCATTCTTTCCCATCCTTTGTCACTATTAATAGAAATTTAATTCTGCAAATTACTGTTTTACACGTACGGGATAATGAATGTGTTGTACGTATATATTCCAATTAGCTATAAAACCAATAGGTGGCACTAACACGCCACAACAGACTCCCATCTATGGCAAGTCAAATTGCTGGTATACATGTAAGGCTTACTCGTCATAACTTAATTTTTACTAGTAAAAATAACATGTAATAAATGCATTTTTCACTACTAAGAATATCAATTCAATATATCTACAATGCAATTCGTGCAACTAAGAATGCTAATTTTACTAGTAAGAATTGTATTTTTACTAGTTAAAATCTATATTATAGAGCTCTACACTCACCTCAAGGATTATTAGGAACACCTGTTCAATTTCTCATTAATGCAATTATCTAATCAACCAATCACATGGCAGTTGCTTCA
>JAAGVU020000061.1:17311851-17332007 GCA_011763525.2 Mormyrus iriodes
GACTGGAGGCTGCACCCACAATGTTACAGTTCATAAGTCACATCCACGATGTCACCCGTCCATGGGACTGAACCAGGGCTCCAGCTCAGATGGTGCCCTCCCTGGGTACCACCCGGACATGTGGGAAGGCAGAGAGCATGAGTGATCAGAACATGCATTAACACATTAATGGACATGCATAGCAGATAAAAATGGCATGTACAGCAGCACCAGCAGCCATAGTCACGGTTTGTTATAAGTTGTGGGTAAGCTCAACTGAAATAATAGGTCTTCAGTTGAGATTTAAAGACTGAGATCGATTCGGCATCCTGAACATAGCTTGGTAAACTATTCCACAATTTAGGAGCCCTGTAGCAGAATGCTTTACCGCAAACTAAAAAGGGTGCCTTTCTGATGATACGGAGTCAAATTACTGTTAGGTTTTTTGTAGTAACTGCTAGCAGTTTCATTGTGCTGCTCGACCAAAGGTTGTTTGCATAGCGACTGTCCGGTTTGCCCATCCGTACACTGGGTTTCTTGCAGCTGGTCAGGCGCCGGTCTTTGGATGAGGCCATCAGAGCACATTTCTTCATGTAGAACTCAAATCGTAGCCAGAAACACTTTCTGTGTCCGGTGAAAGGATGGACCAGTGATGTCCACCACGACCAAAATAAAAAACACAGAGGCTGTGGTCAGGGCTGGATCTAGGCATAGGCAAACTAGGCAGAAGCCTGGGGCACGACTGGCAAAAGGGGCCCAAACAAAGTCATGAGAATAATACATAATATATACTAGGTCTGCTCTAGGTATAGGCAAAATAGGCAGTTGCTGCTGTTGTGAACTTTTTTTACTCACCTGTACTCTACCAAGTATCAAGTAATGTGACAAATAAAGCGATTTGCTGATATGTTAACTGACCCTGCTCTGCTGTTGCAATGTGCCCTCAGGTGGTTCTGATCCACTCCCATATGGATCTGGCCGACCCAAAGCTGCTACCTTCTGTCAGACACCAGGCCAAGGAAGTTCTGTTGGAGAAGGGAGTGGAGCTGGTACTAGGTAACTGAGCTGCTGTGGGCAGTTGCCTGGCTCCATTTGGGTGATGGTGTGATGGGCCACAGGAGGACAACCAGTATGGCTGCTGCTAGCGGGATGAGGGGCTTTTTTTTTAACTGAAACATCTCAACTCCCAGAATATGAAACTTACTTATGTATGTTCTCTGGAACTGTAATATGTATTTTTAAAAGCATGATTAACTTTGTGCTTGGCTTTGAAATACTGTTCTTTGCGTCCCCTGTGTCAATTAAAACTAAAAGCAATTCCCTTGTAATTATGTGTACGAATTAACACACCTTTCAGTATCTTATTTCAATTTTTATGGACTCAGGGGAGAAAATATTGAACCTTTCTGACCTGCAACTGAACACAACCCAGAAGGATATGAAAATCCTGACAGACAAAGGGACAGCGCTCACAGGTGACATCGTCATTTGCTGCACGGGGAGTACGATCAATTCCAAAGCTTACAGATCCACACTGGGTAAACATTTGGACACGTGTGTTTGTGTGTGTGTGTGTCTGTCTGTCTGTCTGTGTGAGGGACCTTTAGTGTACCATTTGATTGACAGATTTTCTCAGGAAGGATGAAGTATAGACTCTGTCGTGAATTTGAAGATGTAAAGTGCCCATTTTCACCTTGATGTGGCTGAAATACCATCCAGTTTCTTCCCTAACTGCTGATCCAGTTCAGAGTCAGAGGGAGCCTGACTCCCTTTTCAAGGAAAGAGGAGGGACACCCTCTATGCAGTGACAGTCCATCAGTGTGTCCATTGCTTATATGCAGGAACATGTAAGAGGTAATTCAGACACCAGTTCATCTAACCGAATGCCTGTTCACTGTAAGAAGAAGCCAGAGGCATGGGATGACTGTAAGCTCCACACTCGAGCCAGTAACCCAGGAGGTACGATGCTGCAGGGTCACCATACTGCCTTGTGGCACAAATTACTACCTGAAAACTCAAAATGCCACAGTATCACATTTTCTCTTCTGACATTGTTGGCTATTATCAGTCCCTTTGCCGTTAACTTAGGAATGTCATCATGCCAGTTCAGTATCACATTCTACTGTGTTATCTGTGACATTATCTACTCGGCCTTCCTAATAAGTGCCAACTGTGTCTCCCTTCTAGGCAAATTTATGGCAGAAAATGGCGCCCTCAGAGTTAATGAGCACCTGCAGCTCGCGGGCTTCAGCAACGTGTATGCAGTAGGAGACTGCGCAGACATTGACGAGCCCAAGATGGCATACCATGCGGGTCTACACGCACGTGTGGCTGTCAACAACATCATCAACAGCCTGACCGGCAAGCCGCTTACTACCTACCAGCCAGGTGACCGACCCACCTGATTCCTGATTTCCCTATCCCACATTAATCCTTGTCAGCTTTAATAACCAGCCATAGCCAAGTGTACAGATGATTAAACAGGAAAAATCATATTGTCTAAATGCCTATTAAAATTCCCCTAACACATTTATGTATTACTGAATGCAAAACCACTTGTTTTTGACAGGCAGCATAACCATGCTGCTGGCTATGGGCTACAACGATGGTGTTGGCCAGCTGTATGGCTTCAGGCTGCCACGCTTCCTGGTGACCCAGGGCAAGAGCAAAGGCCTACTGCTATGGAAGAGCTGGTATGAAATGGGTCAGAAGGCCCCTACAGCCTGACAGTAGTCAGGCTCACATGCTGCAGTCAATGGAAATTCAGAATGTTTACAGCAGGGACTGGGGGCCCATTGGCTATGTGGTGTTACCCCAAGGGAGACTGGGACACACACACACACACACTTTGAATTTATACAGTCCTAAACGATATTCAGGACATTCTAGTGACCTGGTCAGTTTTTATTGCTTACTGCCAGAAACCTGGCAGGGCTCCTGCTGAGTAAGATGAGTAACACTGAGGGAGTTGACAGTGGACACTCTGAGAATGGCCTGGACATGGCCATCACACAGCTTGGATCTGCATTTTGATTTATTGATGCTCATATTGGAGAAAAGTTTCTCACAAAGATATGCTTCCAAACACACTACCTGCTTGACAACTATCAAGGAAGATGGTAACACTCTCAGATGTCTGGGTTTCCATATACATCTTTAAACTTTGACTTTAAAGTGAAGACTGCACTGTAAGTCTATAAGCTCCATCTGAAGTATGCTTATTAGTATGATTAAAATGTTCTGACAATGTTCAAAAAATACTGATATATAAACTGTAATTATTTCCCCAAGTTCTATATTGAAAACCACAAATATAATTAGCAGCACTATGCACTTTGTTTGCATAAACATGAAAATAACAGTCAATTCCTATGTAAACACGAAAGCCAAATCTCGTAAGAGATTCATTTACTGATCTTATGTCGTCACATAATAGTTATGCTGGAAAATCCATAAACTGGTCTAACTTGTTCCGTTTCAAGAATGTATAAAATACAAAACATACATGGAATTCATTCTTAACAAAACAGGCATTCATCTAGCTGAGGCAAAAATGCCATCTCCACTACACCACTGACAACGTTTTTTATACGTTGTTTTTACATGAGGCAGTAATGTCGAAAAGCTTCAATTTACTTTGACAAACTATTAGGAAGTTCGGCAAGCTATGACATTCCTCCCCCCATTCCAAAGTTCCAAAATCATTCATTATTCATTAAGCAAAAAGTTAAGCTTACCTGGCATTCGCTGTGAAGTAGTCCGAATGCTGTAACTGCCTTCCACCATGTTTTTACTGACAAAACAATCCCCCGCTGCATCCTGTGCTTGCATCTGGTAGACTTACTACCTTTGGTTGATGCTGGAGAACATTTTCAAAGCATGGTAATGAACCATGTTTTAATTTATTTGAAACTGTAATACTAAGTAAGTGTCAGGAAGTTTACTGTAAATCTAGTGAACATTTTATCCCTAAAAAAGATTGATTTGAGGGCCAGATTAAGTAGTAAAAACAAACATGTTGTGGGCTGTATGAAGCCATCTTGTGGGCACAGGTGCTTGAGACCCCTAGTCCACAGGCTTAGATTCTTAGCTCTTCAGCACCACCTTGGAGAAATTGTTTAAACTGAATTGGGGTTGTAAGGAAAGACTGAATCATTAGAGCAGAAGTTCGAATTAGACCTGTGGGAGGTGGGGGGTTACCAGCGGGGCCACACATAAGGGAACTGAGAAGTTGCTAACTGCCCCTTGTAGTAAGTACTCAAATTTTCAATAGATTTATCTGTGAAGAGGTCTGTCAAAAAGGCAAAGTTGCCCCTTCACATCTTCAACAGCACAACACCGAGGATGGTAAGACACACACACACACACAGAGACACACTTTGTGGAAAGGCCTCCGTCACAATCACATCAAGACCAACTCCATCCAACCAGGTTTTCTATTAATCCACATCACAATTCCTGGTGGTTTTGTGAACATTAAGGCAGTTGATGTGCTACAAATGTAAAAGCCATCATAATTAACTGGTTTCAAAATTAGAGATTATCCCCCCCACCTTAAGGTTCAGTTAAATTCAGACAGCCAGTTCTGAGCTGCTTGCCCCCATCTATAGAAGTCTACAGTGCGACACTGGCAAACTGCAAGCAGAGGGGAAGCCTGCCAAGTGTCACGAAGTTCAGCCTGACTGTAGTTGACAGTCGAGTCTGCCTTTGATCATCTGCCACCTCTGCACTTGAGATAAGACTGGTAGAAAAAGGAAAAGAGGAGCAGATAGCTGAGGTACATGATGGAAGCCCACACAATGTTGTCCAGGTAGGATGGGCAGTGGTCAACTTGCATCCAGCAAAAGACTAAGCAGCTAACAGTCAGTCCCATAGCCATCTGCATAATCTGGGCAGCAGTGATGACCATGGCACATGGCTGGGGCACACGCAAACCAGCTGCCCATACCACATAGTAGCTGTACATGAGGGCATGCACCAGGAAATTCATGGTCGTGAACCAGCCCCCACCTGCCACCTGGTCCTTATAGGATTAACATGAGTAGAGTAGGACGGTGATTTGGTGGTACCAGTGCCGGAAGAGAATGCGCCGCTTGCGCAGGATGATGAACATGGCATCTCCTGCAAAGAACAGAGGGCTTGTGGGACAACTGGCAGCAAATTCATGACATCAAGTCTTTCCACATTCATTATCCCTTTAAACAGTGGACATACTCCCCTTTAGTTGGAGTACTTCCGATATTAATTTAGAGGCTCAAAGTAAAAACCACTGGGATGGGCAATATGGCCAAAATGTCATGATTTTTGGTAACAATCATGATCAAATACTGACAGTGTCAGTCTTTCCTTACAAGAAACACCGCTTGTAGCCTTATTAAATAATACATAAATGGCTTATAGAAAGCACTTTTTAAACTGAAGCCGAGTACAAAAATGAACTTGGGCCTATTCTTCCTCAGCAACAATGAATATTCAACAGTGTAGCTGACCCTTCTACAGACAGATGAGTGCAACATTTTGCAGTCTGACAGTATAGTATTTAGCACAGAGATGTGTAGGCTGAAATTACTTTCATATTGGTCCATTTTTGTTGCAGTACTCTAGCAGCCTCTGAGCACATGCACAACACGATAGGCACCCATTGCTTTGTACAATTGTTATGTATAGTGTTAGGACTGTATCCCGATAACTCAAATGTTTATTGTGGATCCAATTGCAAACTGTGATAAGTTATAATCCCCCACCACTAAATAACCTGATGAAGTAGAATTGTTACTGCACTTCCATTTCTGCATTTGTGCTTGCTCAGACTCGTCTCCATCCACGTACCGAGCACTGGTGCCTTGCTCAGGACAAACGCAATACCCAGAACTTGCTCACAGGCCCGCTGTACAAGCTCTGGTCACAGACTGCTTAAAACCATGGGTGGTGAGGATAGCATGTACCATCCAGTCCGTACAGCCCCAATGATACTGTATCAAGTAGAAAATTCCAAAGTCAGTACATCACATATACAACATAAGACTTAAGATAAAATCTCAGCTCAGGACAATTTCTCATGAAACACTGGACTGTGCTGCAGAACTGAATCCATGTCAGTCTACATAGGAACAAGGTAGAAGTAGACATGGCTGACATGCACCTATTTACTTTTACACTCATTATCACATTAAGCTGATCAGCACCCTGACACCTACAATAGCCAAAACCCTTAAAATACAGAACACAAAACTATGCAGGACAGGGGATGTGAATTCACTGCAGTAGGGTTACTGGGGTGCTCCTCAGAACTATTCTGTCCTCAGATTAACCCTTGTGTATTTTACTTCTTCCATTTTAAATTATATAGAATTTATCCTCATTTTGAAAAAGGACTGGGGTAACTTCAACCCCAAAAATAACACAGGGGTTAACAGGACAATGCTCTACTCAATTAACAACTCTTTAGCTTGCTGAGGTACTTAAGCAGACAGGATGACAGGCTATTCTGGAACTATATTGACCAATGCATTGATCTTGGGGCTTAGCTTGCACCCCAAAGAGCAGAAGCCATTTGATGGGATTGTAGTTTCAGTACATTTTACCCTCAGAATTCATGCTACTTAATCTCCCAATTAACATTAGACTAACCTAAAGAGCCTGAAAAGTAATTGTTTTCACCCAGGTTAACCAACCACACATTTCCAAGTGAATTAGCACGTTTTGAAAGATATGAGGATTGATAGCGCATTAAAGTTCTTTGTCATTGCGGTCATGTGACGAGTCACCAAAAACCAAAACACAGCAACATGTGGCACTCACCTGAAGACTGAAGCCAAGCCAAGGGACCAAAGCACCAGGGGTCTCTGGAGCTCCAGCTTCTGTCTGCTGCCCCTCATGATGTGCTGTCCACCAAAGACAAGTGTGGCATACAGGCCACAGAACATGAACGACTGGCTCCTGCGAAACAACAACAACAACAACAACAACAACAACCTGCATCAGCCAGTTAAGGTTTTTTTTTATTATTAAAAAAAACGCTTGCAATTGGTTTCCACTGGAATTTATCAAGTCGCCCCAATTGAAAACATTTTGGCTTTCAGATTCTTCAGAACTTCTGGGGGGTAGGGGAAAGAGAGAAGCACACACACACAGAGGTTTGTAATTATATCTTTGTGGGGACTCTCCATTCATGTCTATGGGGGAAATTCTAATCACAACATGACGACCTTATCCCCTACCCAGCCCTAACCTTAACTATAAATAACCAAACAAAATACGAGACTTTAGGCATTTTTACTTTTTTGACTGCAGTCACAGATCTTTGTGGGGACCTGAAAAATGGTCCCCACAACATAAAAAAAAAAAACAGATTTTCATTACATTATGTCATGACTGCGTGGCTGACGGCGAGGCATGACGCAGGCAGGGAGGGAACAATCCCGGGAGAGCAGGCTTAGAATCACCCCGTGGGGGGACTTTATTTAAGCAAGGCACAGAGGCAGACACACTACAGCAGAACATAACATCAATGTCAATACGACTCAAAGTCGTATTCAAGTACATTCATTTTTAATTAGAAAAAAAAACACTGCTGGTTTAAACACTACCGTAATCCACGGCACATATTTAGAGGTAAAACCAAAATCCGCTAGATCAGCTACAACATAAAAAATGACTACTAACACCTATATTAATCATTTAATTTTATTAACCCTGAAACACTGATTAGGATAAGCAATTGTACCAGCTTTTGACGTTTTATACATGGGAAACTTATGACATTTGCCTAACTGTTGGCATTCTCAAACAGATGATTTCACATGAATTCAAGTATGATTTTCCAGTGTGCACACGGAGTATGGCGCATGTCCAAGTAGGAGAACCTCAAGATTAGTATCTGGTAACTTTGCCTGCTCTCTTTCAGCTGTACTGATGTACTTCCCAGCAAAGCTATATTTGGCTTATTGGAACATAATGCTGCCAGTTCTCTTAAATGGCTATATATCTGCCTACTTGATTCCAATGAATCCCATATGTATTCAAATCAAAGATAATGTTACCTGTTCACCACATTCATCATAGGATGTATGACTGTTGTAAATCTTGGTTTTGATAAATTTGTTTCAGGATTAAGATGAAATTTCTTGATGTGAACCAACACTTTTCTGTGAGTTTTTGCTTGTTGGTTACCAAGCACAAAGCAATGACGTGAACCGCTGAAAAGGTTCAGCCAGCATGAACGTAATCACCTGAAGAGCTTTATCAGTCTCTTGTGTTTGCATACTTTACCCTCTTTTGCCACTGTTTAATGTGATGAAGTATTCTCAGATACTCTCCAAAATGGGGGAAAAACTATTGTTCAGTATGAGTCAGGGATATATGATATGATATGATATGATTATAATATAGTAAATCTGAAAGGATATATATTTTTATTTTGTAAAGGTAACTGACAGTGGGTGTTGTGTGGATCCGTGAGTAATAATCATATCGCCTTTGGACCCTTGAGAAAAGTCCTCCCAGCTGCTTCGGGACGCTAGATACAGGCTGACCTTGCTCTTTTCACCTCAAGTTTTCCTTCCTTGTACGTAGCTTGGACAAAAGCACCTTCTAAATACATATATAAATAAAATAAAAAAGACACAATCAGAAGTTTCTCAAACTAAAGAAAGAATCACATCACCGCATAACAGGGAGATGCTGCCATCTAGTGGTGAAAAGGAAGATTTTGTGAGGAAAGCTCACCGTTAGTATTACATGGTATTTTCCCGCACTCTTATATGATGGTCATAATCTATTAATGATGTAAATTCTGCCAAATGCTCCAGGGTTACTGGGATTCACCCCTGCAGCCAGACTTGAAACTGGTGCTATCTGCAGCCTTCATGCTCGCTCACCAACTACAGGGTGAAAGACAAGGGTCAGGTGCAGCACCAGCTGGGTATCAGGCATGAAAGGGAGCTACTCAGATCGACCAGACCTTGGCAATCGACACTGTCTTTGAGAATGTGGAATATTCTGACAGGGGAGGGCCCTTTTATTAATGCAGTCAGCGTGGCCCTGGAATTGCCTGTGCACTCTCAGAAAAAAGAAAAAAAATGTGTACCTTTGCTTGTTCCTGGGGCTGTACCCTTGTAATTGTACCTGTTAAGGTACAGAAATGGACTCTGAGGAACATTGCAAAGGTAAAAACAGCATTAATGCACCATCAATGGTACAAAAAAGGTTCCTCGGAGTCCATTTCTGCACCTTAAAAAGTACAATTACCTACAGCTAAGGGTACAATCGGCAGACCCTTGAGGGTACAGCCCTAGCGACAAGCGAAGGTACAAAGTTGTATCCTTTTTTTCTGAAAACGTGTGACTGCAAGTTGCCAAGAGGAAAATTCAGACTTTTTTGTGTGTATGCATTCAATGCCAGCCCAGAAAGCCTAGGTATCGAGGAAGCTGGAGAGGAGCCTGCAAGGTCCCTGCCTATGGGCATGTGATCCTACTGGCTGACTTCCACGCACATGTGCGTGAAGTGGATGTTGCTGGAGGGCTATAAATGGGAAGAAAGGGCTAAACCTGAGCTGTGAACTGTTTGTATACTGTGCAAGAAATAGATTGTCAATAACCAACACCATGTTTGAACACAAGGATGTGCATTAGTATATATAGTGTCACAGCACCCTACACTGTCAGAAAAAAGAGTACCAATTTGAATCTGTGCTTGTCACTGGGGCTGTACCCTCAAGGGTCTGCCAATGGTTCCCTAGCTGTAGGTAATTGTACCTTTTCAGATACAGAAGTGGACTATGAGGAACATTTTTGCACAATTGGGAGTACATTAATGTTGCTTGTACCTTGGGAATGCTCCTCAGAGTCCATTTCTGTGCCTTAAATTAGACTAATAGGTACATTTACCTATAGCTTTGGTACAATTTGCAGACCCCTGAGGGTTCAGCCCCAGTGGCAAGCAAAGTTACAAATTGGTACTCTTTTTTTTCTAACAGTGTAGGCCAAAGGTCAATGATGGCGCACACGGTCCCCATTGGTGATGAAAAAGGTGCACTCAGGACCAGGGGAGTAGCTGGACATTCTGGGCCCCCCCTTACATTATATCATTTTACATATTCAAAGGCCCCTGTAAAGTGCTAACCCCCCCCCCAAACCTGTCAGGGCCCCTCTGATGCTCCTGCTCAGGACCTCAAAAGGGAGGCACTTTCACTTACTTGGGCAATCGGGGCAGATGCTCAGTCACCCTCAGGCCCCACACATCCCTGTCCTTACAGCTGATTCATCTTACTTGAGAAGCATTTTAAGGATGGATAGATGGATAATTACCTCAACCTATAATTTTATTGTTTGGCTTGTAAAATGTTCAAGACAAAAAAAGTCATATTACAGACCAGGACTGGACTGGAATTAAAAATCAGCCCTGGTCTTTCAGCAGATGCCAAACCTTTCCACACCTTGGTCTCAGAGATGACACAAGCTACCCTGTCATGGGCAGTGGTCAAACTTTGACTATAACATGCCCTGAGCCCCATTGCTGCTAAAGGTGATATCATGTCATGATGTTGTAATTGGAGCTTTTGGACTGATTTAGGCTTTTTATTTGCTTTTTAAGGTTTTCTCACTCCAGGGAAATTAGTCTCACCCTTATCATATACTACTTGACCTAAGCTGAGGTTTTCATGTTCAGCTCTGCAGAGTGTTTATAACCCAACCCATAGTTTTAGGGAGACCAGAGAGAGCTGTGCACCATTCCTCCAGACTGCCTGCCAAGGTCATTTTGCATCATAGATGTGGAATAGCTCAACAAGGAGAAGAACTCGAGGCTCAGAAAGCCCTTTGTGACTGGAGAACTCTTGTCACATGGAGAAGATGATGCTGGCACTAAGCCCTTAACAGGTGCCTCCAGCTCCCCCCATGAAGATTTGGTCTGCTCACCACTTGTACATCTCATTTTGTCTTTCACTTAAAATCCACCAGAAACCCACTGCAGGGTGTCTTAGACTTGAGAAACAGACAGATGCATGTGACTTACTGAAATAAACTTTGGTGTTGAGGCAAGACTAAAGACTGCCCCGGGCACTTTGCAGTGCTTGTGAAGCTGGCCAAGGTCAGTGCCTGCAATAACAACCCCAACTGGTACCCTGCCACAGATAGGAGGTCAGAGGCTTGACCCATCACGATTCTCTGTAGTTCTTGTAGACTAGATTGCTTTTGTTTCTCATAAAAAGAAAATCTAATAATGGTTAAATATTATATTGTTTTGTCTTTTGTATCTGTTAGGGTGGTGTGTTTCTGTATTGTCTGACTGGAAGATACACTGCAGGCATTTAATGTGTTTTTTTTTGTTTTTTTTTACTTTTCCCGTCAGGGAATTATTTCTTCTTGGATGCCCATCGACAGCCACTGACAAACGAAGATCAGGGCTGCCACTCCTCACCTCTCACTTCCAGTCTCTCACACAAACCAACCAACGTCTGTGTGGTTTGGTATGTGGTCTTACAGTGAATAAATTCAGGTTTTACTTTTGGATGTGCCAGCTTCCTTATTCACAGAATGCTTTTTGTTCTAAACTTAATCTCCAGTGGGTTTTTTTTGGAATATGTGTCTACAAATACAGGAAGTCAGATTCTTCATTTTTTGCCTATTTTTACATTTAATGTGTATTTACATTTTTCATGTTCATGTTTTGTCACCCTAGAAACTTCTTCTCAGACACAGTATTGATAATGAGGTACTTTTTCCCCATATGGAATAAAGCTTTCCTGTTTTTGTGTAACCCCCTTGCAAATTTCCACAAATCTCCTATCTTATCTGCTTCCTTTTCCGTTAACCATCGCCTGTTCAGCTTCTAACTGTGAGAACCCCGGTCTGTGTGTCCTCACAGCCCTCAGAAGAGCCTCTCTGTCAACCCTTCAGGTTTATCCCTCTCTCAAATCTAATAATTGAATGATATTAATACTGACAGTGAAACCTTCTCAATAATAAGTCCTGTAGCTCAGCTGCTTTACAGACAGAATGAAGCAGCAAAACCAATCCCTGAAATCACCCGTTAGAGATTAAAGCCGTCTTCCTTAGCTGTGTTAAGATTTGTTTGGGTGTCTTAATACCCCATGGTTAGGGAATAATTATGACCCACATGTCCCAAATGCATGTTCTCATGAAAGGGAAAAAGAGAGAGAAAATGCTGTTGGTTAAGTCTCAAGGGGCAAAGGAGGGGGGCGAGATAGCAAGCGTTTCTCCGTTTGGTCGCATTAAGTAAAACTAGGGTGACGAGTCAGCCTTGCGTATTTCTAATTCGTAATTTCAAGTCAAAGTGTGGTGTGTTTGGGTGGCCCAGTCGCGATCATATGGGCTACTTAGCGGTTATATTGTCTTTTAAACACCCAAAGACTTTTTCGATGCTCGGTGATGTATCCGGTGGTTCAGAGGCAGTCCCCAGCAGTACTGCTAATCGCTTTGGATCTGGGCTGCGGCTAATCAATGTAACACTTGGTGTAAGTTACGGCGCTCGATCAGGAGGAGGAGCCCTGGGCATGCTCGCTCACGGCCCAGCGTCGGGAGCGTGTGCGGCGGTCAGGATCGGTGACTGAGCCCCGGGGAGCTGTCCGTTTCAGAACCGCCGACGCGGTCTGGGTCCTGTCCACTTGGATCCGCAACAGGACCGCTTTGCCGAATCGGGACTATGCGGCAGGCAGACGATGATCGGTTACGGCAGCGCTTCTCTCCGCTCGGTAAGTGTTTGCGTTGAACAGGTCCGCAGCTGGCTTTTGCAGGACTCCTGCACGCCGTGCTGAATGGATGGTACGTGTAATACGTAGTAATCCTGGCAAGGCGACCCTTCTTTGTCCCTGTGCAACTTTGTCCTGTCGGTAACGCTTTCTTAAATAATGGCCATCAAAATGACAAGCGTGCACGACCGGAGAGTTTCCTTAAATGTACTGCGTTTTCTTTTGTTATTGTAAGGTATTTGTGTCCACGCAGGCTACTTTTTGCATTGCAAATCCGTGCGACAAAAGATTAGCGTCGTCCGCCGCGGTGGTGGACTCCTCATCAGTAACCCATCGGTAATACTGTATATGACCAAAGCGTCACATTTACACTATAAAAAGTGAGGGCTCCAGTTACTGTTTTTAATCTTGATTTTTATTCATGTTTTGTCGAACAATTGTGTGTGAAATGTACACATATTTAAGAAGGTTCTACTTAAATTGACAATTTAGCTTTTAGTAGAATAGAACCCTTTACACTTGGATTTTTCGAACAAATTGAAAATATGAGTCTAAGACTTGCATTTTTGTATTTTGTTAACTTTTTCCTCAGAGTATGTTCTTGGCAATTGTTAAAAGCATATTTTGTCCAAAAGTACCTGCAGAAATCTGTTCCTGAGTAAGGCATGTTTACTCAGTCTTCTCCTTGGAAACAAGCTTCTGGAGGCTGATGTTTTGTTTGAACTTACAATGCTTGTATCTAGATTGCACGTTTTGTCGTATGTGACTCAGAGTTTGTGTAGTGGAGTGTTAGCATGCTGACGAAGCTGTTGCCTCCTGTTCAGAGCTGGCCAGGGACTAAGCTCTTAGAGCCTTTGATAAGATTCACAGAAGGCTTTCGGGATAGGCACGTGATAATGTTCTGCTGGGGGCTGATTCAGACTCAGGTTGCACATGTCATGCTGTCTAGCGGATTTTGTACTACATGTTTACTGTTATGGTTGCCATCATTTACTGCATTCCTGGAAGAGATGAGTCTGCTGGTTTGCCCTGGGCCAGTTGTAGGCTTGTCTAGTTGTGTAGCTTCTGGCCTATGACATCTCCGATAGGTCATGTGTCCTGTCTCCTGAGAAATAGCTTTGATTGGAGTACGTAGACATCAGCAGTTTATGCTGAGCAGACAGATGAAGGCTGAGGGCCTGCGGCCCCTGACTCTGCTGGTTGCAGCACCGCTGTGCCACTGGGGGAGAGGAATGGCAGTGAAGCTCTGTTTTCCCAAGAGCACGTTGACCTGCCTGATCTGCCTGTGCACTTAGTGAAACAAATAAACCAGCATCACCACAACATATTTAGTTCTATTTCATGCAGTGTAGATATTTGTCCATCCATCCATCCATCCATCCATCTTCCGACTGGGAATGGCCTCTGAAACTTTGCACCAGTGTGGCTTGTCATTTGCTTGCTGAGGAGCCTGACTGGATTGAAAGCCATGACAGAGGGTTTTGAGTGATGGCCTGTTGTCTTGGGGCTCAGCCTGATGAGACTCCCGTGTCTTACCACCAGGGCTTGAAGCTGCATCCTCTCTGTCGCTGCTGTCCTCCTCCCACTCTCTGTTTGTTTCTCTTCCCACCCTTTCTTTCCTTTTGTTCTCCATGCTCTGCCACCCTTCTCAGTATCTGGCTCTGCTGTTCCTTCCTTTCTCTTGTTGTCTTTCTCACCCCATCTCTATTCTTGTCTCTCTCTCTCTCTTTCTCTCTCTCTCTCTCACTCTTGTTTTTGCGAGAGATAATGCCCCCTGACACCGCTATGTGAAGTGACACTTAGCTGCATTGCCCTTGATGACGCCACCTTTGATTGAAGACCGGAAAATTTGGAAAGACTGTTTATTTGTTATTCTCCAGATTAAGTTTGCTGTGTATCCCTGCTCACTCTGAACGAAACAAAAGAAAATTGTTCAGCTGAAGTGGTTTGTAATTCTGAATAAATAGCTGTAGTTTTGCATGTCTGCTAGTGGGATCCGTTTGATAGGTTTCATGTCAACTTGCAAAATTGGCTCATGCTATGCTTCTGCTCCACTGTGTGAGAAGAATTCACACATAGCAAAGGCTGTCAGAATTCATCAAAAGTCTGCTTTTTTGATAAAAGTCTGCTTTGTTTGCAAAGAAGTAAAAGTAGTCTTTGTTTATTGCCATGGGTGGCAAACCAAGAAAGTTCTCTTTCTGTGTAAACCTTTTCAATGGGTACTATTTTTTAGAATAATATTCACTTTAAAATCACAGCCAAGTGGCAAAACTCGAGGCAGGCTGGTGGGGGGGGCCAGACTGGCAGGCGTTTCTGCCATTTGTTCAACTGTGAATTCTGCTCTGTAGCTGGTATTAGTGTTTCAGCATTTCTGCTGCTCTCACATGGTGACCGGCTCCCATCAGAATTCAGAATCCATGCAGCTTTTCACGTTATTGTGCAAACTATTGTGAAACTGTTTCCTTTAAGAGGCATGCAGCTGACATTTATTGATTCGGGAATAATTCAGTGATTGATTAAATTATAAGCCATTATGTGTGCTTCCAAACGTATTCAGATTTTATGCGTTTTAAAGGACGCTACTGCAGGTCGATGCAGTAAAGGCTCTTTTTTATTTACAGGATTGAGATCCCTGAAGCTGCACTTAACAGCTTGTAAGGACGTGCTTTAAATAAAGACAAAATCACAGGAACGCCGGGCTACTTGAGGGTGAATGTGTTACTCGGGGACAGGAGTGAGTCCGTAGCAGACTGCAGAGAACTGAAGAAAATGCGTGATGACGTGTCAGGGAGTGAGTTCATGCTGCGACTGTCCCAAACCGAGCAGCTGTTTGCTGCAACTGCAGAGGCTCTATCATTTCTTCAAGCAATCAGCATAATTATGCAATTAGAATATTATAATTTAATTGAAATAAAATCAAACTTTAGGAACCAAAGAGGCCGTCTGTGTCAGTTCTGTAAAAGGCTGACATTTTTGGTACTTACAGCATTTATCAGTGTCAATACCAAGCTGGGTCAGTTTTCGTGGTGAAACGAATGCCTTTTTCATTAGTCCTAATTAGCAACTGAGCCAGACTGTGATTGGTGTCTCTTAGAGGGATGGTGGAGGAGACGACCACATCATTCACCATACTATGGAGAGACGGGGGGTCTGGAACCATGTGGTCACATGGCGCATCATTAAATGATTCCTTAAACTTCTTTTTAAACATCCTGTGCTTTAGGCTAAAGCTCACGTGTTATTTTGTGAGATCAGTAAGGAAAGGTCAATGGTATACCCCAGTTATTTTCAGTGACCTTCTCTCTCAGTGCTGTCCAAAGACAGGCTTTATGTAACATTCCAAAGGATGCACAAACCCTCTCCATTGCAGCTCTTCTTCTTCTTCAATTCTCTTGATCAGATATATTTCCTGTATGATGGCATTTATGGGCTATGTGGACTTTTTTAGTAGACAAAGGTTGTTCCTGCTATAGAGGGGGTACGCGTGTGTAACCGGAGGCCAGCTCCCTGCACAGTGCACCTCACTGCACACACCACCTCATGTAGCTATCCGACGCTGTGTGACGTGCACCAGGAGTCTGCTGCTGTCTGCCTGTAGGCCAGTCGTCACAGCTCTTATCAGCATAGAAGGATTCTAATCGGCCCTCAGTCACCAGCTTCAGAGCACTAAGGTGAACTGTGAATGCCTATTTAGCTGCTAGATGCTTCAAATTTTTATTTATCATATAATTTGCTATATATGAAGTTTCTGCTATGATTGTCCCCTCCTTCGTCACTGATGTAATATAACTGACCACCCCCCCATATCCTGCATCCATGTGTCTGTGTGTCTCTCATTTACCTGCCTCCCCCTCCCTGCCTGCTCTGTTCTCTCCATCTGCTCTGCCTGTTGGCTTCTGTGTCTGCATCGCTCCATTTACACATGGTTGGGGGGGACAGTGGGCTGCCTTCAGAGGTGTTTGTTTGGCCAGGCCCAGAGCTGCATTAGGAATCCCCCCCCGTTCTACTTCTGTAACACACATTTTTTTCATGGCCCTCAAAAGTTCTTGATGTGCAGTATAAATGTAGGACGAGGGTACTGTCTGTAATACTCATACAATAAAATGAACCCAATCTGTAAGATCCTGCCTGCCCTGTACCCTTGATTTCACCAAGACCCACATTCTTGAGAGGATGGTTGTAAAGTCATAGACAGATACTTTATAAATTCGAAATTGCAGGTTTAGAGTAGCTGAACACACACATTTAGACTGTAAAAATACATTTAGACAATAAAAATAAAGAATAGACAAAATTAACAGTAACAGCAATTTGTAAATGGCAAAGAATGTCATGAGAAAATATTGCAGAGAATAATGTAGTAATGGCTGTGGTTGTGGTCCATTCAGACAGCTTCCCCCCTGCCAAAGGGTGACACGTTGTACAATCTAATGACTGAAGGTAGGAGCGACCTTATATAGTGTCTCAGTCATCACAACACTAGTGGCCAAAATTGTGGAATCACTTGTTTAGAGATTGCAGAGCAAATATCATACAGTAGACCATTAAATAAGTAACTGGAGTCATGGTTGAATAAAGTTCGGCAATCTCTAAAAATTGAAAGTGTTTCCACAATTTTGGTCACTAGTGTAGACACTATGTTTTAAATGAGTGTTGGCAAGAACTGGGCCTTATTCGCATAGCTGCTACTTACGCCTTGTCTCAGCGCCTTTGCTGTGTTTTTCTGCCCAGGCACGCTGAGGTGCCCTTTCCCCGCTTCTGCCAGCATGCTCTCTGGCCAGCAGCCTGCCGCGGTGCTACATTATTTATGCTTTTGTCCTTAGCACATGCAGCCCTCACCTCGGCCACCTGTATGCTGATGGCTCATTCAGGCGATGCAGTGGAGCATCCACCATCCACGGGTCAGGTGTGCTGCTCGGGTGGTACTCAGCTACCTCATCGGGATTCTTGGCGGTTCAGCTAAGCCCGATCTTCTTGGCCTGGTGCTTGAACTGTAACAAATACTCAGTGAATGTAATGGTACTACTGTGGTGACATGTGATCTGATTCTGTGGGTAATGGGGGTAACATTAGGGCAAGAATTCACAGGGAATAGACAGAAACACCTTTTAACTCTTCTCTTCCATAGTTTGGGACTGTATGGAACACTTGGTTCATGGGATTATTCAGGATGAGGGGCTGCAGAAGTGGTGAGCTGGGGTGTATGTTATGGAGGCTGGAATCATTTTCTTTGACGAGTGATATGTTTTTTTGACAGCAATCGTTCAGGGTTACGTATTTTTTTCGATTTTGTTTTCAGGTTAGTCTCCCGTCCCTGTGTTTCCCTTGCTTTGCTCTCAGTGGTTTCCCTCTGACCTTATTCCTTGTGTAGACACTCACAGCTGAACTACTCTTTGCCATCTGTTAGCCTATATAGGCTAATTTACACAGCCTGGGCGGACTGCTGTGAAACTGGGGGGTCGTACTGATTGGCTAATATCGTGAGCCGGGGGCGGTGCCGTGTGGCTTGAGTGACAGTCAGGCTGGGGGACGAAGCGTGGATCAGAGTTGGGCAAGCTGACAGATCTTCAGAGGGAAGGAAGGGGGAAAAATAGGTGTTAAGTCACGTAGGAGGCGTAAATCCAGAATGGATGAGCCAGCAGTGCAGAGCGGAACGAGCGGAGACCCGGGAGAAAAGGCATTGACTCAGGGCAGGGAAGGAGAGGGGCGTCAGTCTTCAGTGCTTCCATAGTTGCTGTTTTGAATCGAGTGTGTGGACACACTGTTAGTCAGCTGAGGAATTCTCTGAGGTAACATTATCAGGGCTGTCTGGGTTCCTCTGCATGTGTGAGTGGGGGAGAGAGCAGTGGCAGGGAGTCCGGTTACTGTGAGAAAGGAGGACTTTTACTCTTCTTACCAGAGTGAGTGTGTGTGTGTGTGTGTGTGTGTGTGTGTGTGTGTGAGTGTGTGTGTGTGTGTGTGTGTGTGTGTGTGTGTGTATCAGCATGTGTGTGTCAGTGTGTGAGTGTATGTCAGCATCTGTATGTGTGTGTTAGCATGTGTCAGTGTGAGTGTCTGTGCCAGCATTTTTGTAATTATTGCATTGTGTGTACATTGTGTGTTCCCACAATATAATAAAAACCTGTAACACTTTTCCTTGGTGGGATATTTTTCAGGTCTTCACTTGGATAACCTCAGTTTTCTAAAAATCTGTCAATGCAATCAAAAAACTAAAAATGCCAAAAGTGTCGTATTTTCTTTGGTTATTTATGGTTAAGGTTAGGGCTTGGTAGGGGTTAAGGTTGTCATAGTTGGAATTAGGGTTTTTCCCATAGAAATGAATGGAGAGTCCCCACAAACATATGAGTACAAACATGTGTGTGGGTGTGAAAGGGAGAGTTTGAGCTCCACACATTCTCTAGTCTCAGGCTTCGCTATACCAGTTTCTGACTCTTGTATATGTTTGCTTCATGTTAACGTCTTTCTGTGTTTAATTTTATCCCCTGGATCTACTGTGTGTGGGTATATATGGTGTAGGAGAGCAGCGGCTTCACTACTGTCATTTACAATTGAGCTCCTGCATGAACTGTCTTCTTAAGGTACGAAGGTACTGGGTGTTCCAGCACCCTGACACCCTGAAGGGGCAGTGTGGGGCCCCCTCTGAACTCATGCTGCCGGACATGATGTTCTGCTGTGCAAAGACTGCTCCCCTGCCCCTTGAAGTGACAGACCCCACCATTGGATCAGTGTGGGGTGGTGCCTGCAGGGAACTAGGATGCCTTCTGCAACCAGTGAGACTTTTAAAAAGTAGGGTGCTCCTGTCAGCTCTTGTACTTCTCTGTCTGTGCTTCATGGTCTGTTGTTAAAACACAATGGGGCAGAATGCCCTCCTGTCAGTGCCTGTGTTTCTGCGTCTGTGCCTCTCGGTCTGTGTTGTAAAAACACATCGGGGCTGTATGCCCTCCTGCCAGTGCCTGTGTTTCTAGGTGTCTGTGCCTCACGGTCTGTGTTGTGAAACACCTGGGCTGAATGCAGTCCTATCAGTGCCTGTGTTTCTAGGTGTCTATGCCTCACAGTCTGTGTGCTTGCTGCAGCACATGATTTTACAGAGAATATTTAATGCAGCCATCGGTAGGTAAGCCTCTTGTCAAATTTATATAAATATCTGTCTTTCTAGTGTTTTTTTTCTGCAGTGGCTGTTTAGCATTGCCTCATGGGCGCTGGTGCTGGCCTGCAGCGTTGGCTGCGTCGCTGTGGTGCCGAGTCATCGTGCAGCTCCGTCAGAGGAGCGGAGGGTGCAGATGGTGTGTGCTAGTACCATGGTTAGTCACCAGAGCAGTGCATCAGCCTGCAGCCTGATTTTTTTCAGATTAATACGTTTAGGGAGCTCGGGTTTGCGTGTCCTGCGTGGGACTTAAGAACATAAGAACATAAGAAATGTACAAACGAGAGGAGGCCATTCGGCCCATCAAGCTCGTTTGGGGAGAAC
>JAAGVU020000061.1:17332273-17364318 GCA_011763525.2 Mormyrus iriodes
GTTTAATTTTGAAATCATTTGTTATTTTCCATTTGTGGAACAGAGCCCTTTTCCTCCTGACTTTATTCTTAATTTCCAATTCTTCTTATTCTTAATTTCTTGGTTTTCATCCTAAACCCGAAACTCAAAGAGAGTTTAGCCCCTGTGACTCCAGGCAGCGGGGGGGGGGGGGGGTCAGCTTGAGGACAGCAGGGGCACTGGGGCTCTGTGGATTCAGAAATGGGTATTTACAGCACCTCCAGTGAGCAGGGTTCCCCTGCCCTGTGCTGTCTACGTAAGCCCCGTAATCCTGCTACAGCTCTCAGGTCTTATGTGGAAATTAGACTTTTACCCAGCTTTCATAACGTAGTAGCATTTTTTGCACGTTACATCCTCTTCACTTTTACCAACTTTTCTGGGCGATAAAGACTCTTTGGCTGTATAGCAGTGAGGTGTGTTGCTGGGAATTGGAACCAACTTTGTCTCTCTGTGTTTTAAGCCATCTGAGCAAATGACTTGCTGATTGGAAAGTTATCTCAGACTATGGGTGAGCATTAGGGATAAAGCAGAGAGAGGCAGAGGCAGAGATATGAATGATCACCATGGCCCATGAAAGAGGCTCGGGGGGGAGATGGCATGTCTACTTAATTCTTTTGTCTAATTGGGTTTGAAGTTCCACATTCACACAAATGCCCATAACTTTGACTGTATCTGAGAAACTGTTACTAACTGTATAATGAGATTTTATCACCCTGAGAGGAGACCAATTGGTATAATAGATGTTTTCTTGTTTATTTTATTTTTGTCAGGAAAAAATAGGCGGTGTGGTGCGTTGCGGGTGTTGATCTGTGTTTGACTTTTGCTCTTACTCTGTGTGTATGCATTTTGATCATCTCCCAATGTTCCTCTGGGTTTCCTTCCCATAGTCCAAAGTCATGTACTTAATCTCAATCTCTACATTGTCCTGTGTGTGTATCCTGTACATCCTGATTTTTGGGTGGATGTTAAAAGTTTATTATTTCCAAATTCCGTGTTCCCAGTGCCTCTGGACTCATCTTACGTATTCTCCTGAATATTCGTGAGTGACTTCATATTGGCTATATTTAGCAGGGAAAAGCTCGGGTGCCAGGTTTGCAGCTGTCAGTCCTGGACCCGCCAGAATGGCTGCCATATTCTGCGTACTCAGATGTGGGGCTTACAGCGCACAGTACTTGGTACTTCTCTGACCCCTGAGTCCATCCTTAGGCCTGTTGACGGTTTTATATGTTTTCACAGGCTTATCTCAGCTGATCTGTCTGCTGTTCCTTGGAAAAATCTGTCACTGCTCCCAGAAGCATCCTCTCTCTGTCTGTCTGTGTCACTGATGATTCACTGCTGATCTTATATCGACTGAAACGCAAAATCCGTTGTACTAGTGATGCATTAATGCATTATTGTTAATGTAAAGTCAAGCAAACAAAACACAGAAACCTTTTAAATGATTTAGTCATAGTTAGTGTTTTTATAATTATAATTAGTTTTATGAAGCTCTATTATATTTGTTTTTAAAGAAACTGCAAACTATAATGTTTTCTGATAAAAATCATGATTTTTGAAAACCAGTGATGCTTAAAGGCAAGTGCTTGGCATTGCCTTCATGTTAATAGGTTTATGTTTCAGCCAAGCACTGATCTAATTATTATACTAGTTGTATAAATAGCAAAGCTTTTGTTCTTTCCCTGTGGCTGGTAGTGGTGCATCCCTGCTTCCTGTGAGTATACTGATATCATTATCAGCTTTGTCTGGGTACTTGTTAATATGTCTTCTGACTGCCAAAAAACTTGGTTATCAGTGACATGGTTATGTATCTGGGGCTTATGTGACATTGTAGTTGTAGTTGGGTGATGCTCTGAACATGATGCTCTGAACATGATGCTCTGAACATATTGCTCAGACAGTGATGCTCTCATGATTATGCTCTGATGGTGATGCTGTGATTGTGGTGATCAGTACATTGGGGAGTGGGTGTATTGGGATTCATTCCCTAATGATCCAATCGGTGATATGGGGGGTTGTGAGGGGGGTGAGCAGGCATTGGCTCACAGTACCTCATCGGCTGTGTGATAGGCATGTTCATCCAGAGCTGCTCTCAGTCTTATGCATTCATTTGATAAGGGAAATTCCGGCTCCTAGATCCCATGTCATCGCTCCTTTTGCACTGCTGGCCTTTAGGCTCCACATCTCTGCCCACTACCATCATGCAGGCCCAGAGCAACTTTTGAAACATTAATGGATCCCTGCCTTCATTTTTGCATTTTACAAAAGTAGGTGACGTGAGAAAACATTAGCATTCCGTGTTCATCGAGGCCTCTATGCTTTTTGGAGACTAGTTGGGCTTGCTTTCCCATGATCCTTCACATGGCAGCATTTGTGCATATGTGTGGTTTGGGCCATGTGCGGCACAGGCCATGTGTGGGAGTATAAGGAGGACAGATTAGGAAAAGCCCTGTGTCTTATCTACAGTAAAGCTGGTGTTTACCGCCTCTTCCACTCATGCTTCAGACTACTACACATCCAAACAGAGTGATCCCCTCACCTCCTGTCATAAAAGTATGTGAGGTACTATGAGAAAATAAAAAACGTCTTTAGAAACCAGTAAGTAGATCAGTTGCAAAAGAAACAGTCAGAGATGCCCAGCCACTATGGTGTATTGTTGCTGCTGATTGACATGTCTGTTCCTCCTTGCCCTGACAGGTGGAATGAAGATGAGCGGTTTGTCAGGGAGGGAGCCCGGGCCTGCAGTTCTCCTGTACTCTCCCTCAGTGATGTCTGCACACGATAAGCTGGACACAGAGGAGAACCAAAAACAACAATAAAACCAGGACCCAAGGGAACCAAACAAGCATTGGGAACAAAGCAAACTGAATGTCTGGAGGTTTGCCCAACTGTCACTGAGGCCATGTCCCAAGGTGGGAAGATCCTTCAGCTGTATGTCGAGATGTGCTCAGTTCCAGAGGAGGAGGCTCACAGGCCTGAGGATGCGGAATCTGCGAACCCTTCCATAGTACAGAAAGCAGACGTCCTGCAGCACCATAGGCACACATCTATCCCCAGCTCCCCACAGGCCTTGCACAAGGACATCAGCAGTAGCCACAACCTCCCTACTTCCAAATCTCCTTCCAGACACTCGGTCAGTTTCCAGGTACACTTGGCAGGTGATCACTCTGAGCCTTCTACTCTTCACAGGCAGAGATTGCACTATGACTCTACAGGTCACTTGCCTTCTCCGCTGCATCCTGGGACCAATGGGGAGAACTTACTTGTATGTGCACACTCCTCAATTTCGGACAGCTTGCCGGGCCCCCAGTCCCCCGCGGTCTCTGGGCGGATCACTATCCCTACCACCCCAACTAGGGGACACAGCTCCTGTGTGGTGGCAGGAGTGGATGATGGGAAAAAGTCCGTTGTGACCTTCAGCTATATCGAGAAGGCCAGTGTGAAGTCTGTGGAGAGCCCTCAGAGTGTTTTGAATAATTTCCTCAATAGATCTTCAGAGGAGAGGCCAATGCCCGCCCAGCACCAGAAGAGGCTAAGTGAACCCATCTGGCAGGATGCCAGAGATTCCTCTTGCCCGTCTAACTCAAAGGTCTCTAACCTGGTCTCAGGAAACCAGCAGACCATGTCCCCAAAATTTCCCCATGCCACTGTTGAGTCCATTGCCCAAGCTGCCACCCACCGTGCCATGAAGGAGTTCAGCTCCCCAGAACTTTTTCGCAGAGTAGACAATGTGCCAGACTGTCACGGAAGCAAACCCAACTCTCAAGGCCAGACTCAATCAAGCTCACCGATCCTGGGGTGTAGTGCCAGTACGCTACCAGGTACCTCCTCGATGAACCTGGAAAGGAGCACATTAGGGTATCCCTTGCCTAGGAACCCTGCCAGTGACAAGCTTTCTGCCCACACCCAGCAAGCAGCTGTGCCTCAGGAAATCACAAGCCCTGACCAGCGGATGGGACCTGATTGCCCCAGATCAACATTCAAGTCAACCAAGGCCTTGCATGACAAGTCTTCAAAGGCTAACAGTCAAAGCTCTGGCAGCCAGAGCCATGATACAAGTAATGGCCCATTCTCAGGTCACAGGGTCAACTTCAGACCTGGAAACTCTTTTGCCCAACCTGCCAAAGGAACAAACCAGCTAAATGGCAGAAAGGGTGTCTCTCCAGCTAACAGTCCTGAAATGGCCCACAAATTAGCTGAGGAGGCCACAAAGTTGTCTACCCTTTTTAAGGAGGGCAGGCACTCTCCATTGCGAACCTCTTTACAAGGCTCAGACAGCCCCACATCTGAACGGCAAACACAGGAAACCCAACAGCAGTCTCCCTCAAAGTATCATGGGTCACCGGGACCACAGGATGTCAAACCCGACTTGAACATCCCCATCCATGTCCCCTCCAAGTTGGCGAAGGCCTCCCAAGGTACTGAACACTCTTCAGGAGGAATTTCCCCACTCTTACCAACAACTGACACAGGATCGCCAGGCCTTCAGAGGAAAGAGCAGAGGGAAGGAGGTGAGGCACGGCCATCAGACCTCAATGACGCAGGGTCCCCCACTATACCTGCTCAGCGACATAGGACCAGCTGGTGCAACATGGATGTGATGCCAGTCCCAGTTAGAGATTACCTCCCACATGCTGCTGGTAGCCCCACCCTGCATCGCTATCAACCCCCTCAGTACCTGGGAGATGACAGGCCCTTTACCATGAGCAGAAAGCACAGCTCGAAGCATGAACGTGGGCCAAGGAAAAGCCCAGAGGCTGCCAACAAGATCTGCTTAGGCAGGGCTCCCAGTGTGGACCCTGCCCTTAGCACCCAGCCTCACAGGGGGGAGGAGATAATAGCAGGATGGCACAGCCCCAGACTGGACCACCAAGAGGACCCATATCCTTCCCCCCTGGGCCAGCTGTCAAAGCAAGATGGGTGGCAGAAGAAGGAGGTTGTCTTAATTAACCCACTGCAGGGGGCTTCAGTTGCAGACATGGACCAGAGCAGCTCCAGCATCCAGGCGAAAGAAGGGGACCAAAGTTCTGGTCTGGGGTCCTCGCGGAGCTCCAGTGCGATCACCAGCAGCTGTGGGGATAACAGCCCGTTAGACCGGGACTGCATCTCCCCAGAGTCCAACCAGTCTAGCCAGAAGAGCACTGACATGGGACAGTCCAGCTCGGGAATGCAGGTGCGCAGTGTGGCTGGGTGTTTGGTGTCCCTCTGACACTCTAAAAACACACGCACACAGGAACACTCATGTTTGTATTCATATCTTTGTGAAGACCATCCATTCATTTTTATAAGAAAAACCCTACCCAGCAATGACAACGTTAACCCCTACTCAGCCCTAACCTTAACCATAAATAACCAAACAAAATACAAGTGTTTTGGCATTTTTAGTTTTTTGTTTGCAGTCAGAGATATTTATAAAACCGAAGCTTATATTGTGGTGACCTGAAAAATGTCCCCATGACTGGAAAGTAACAGGTCTTATTACATTGTGGGAACATTTGGTCCCCACAATATGGTAAATACAAAGCTACACGCACACAGACACACACATGACAAAGACTGTTACCCTGGTCCAGTCGAACATGGTTTGCTCTGGTAACCTGTTTGCAGTCAATCTGCAGCGGTCCCATCGCTGCACTGAGATCAGCTTTGCATGCTAAGCGGCTGTGAGCTGGCAGCCCCATGCGCTGAAACAGATGGTTAACAGGAATGTGAGCCGCTATCCCCCCCACGCTGCTTTCCTTCCTGTGTCTTTCCTCACCTTCACTGTTACAGCTACTCAGCATGCACGAAAGTGCAGTTTTTAGGCTCATCCTTCAAGTGGGATGCATTGCAAAATGGAGTCCTGAAAAATTAAGTATGTATTTGTCATTGTCTTTTTTCTCTTCCTGTCCCAATGTAAATGTGTGTTTCAGTCTGATGGGGGCTCTTCTCCGGTGGGCCCCTCCCTGCACTCTCTAAGAATCGCTCGTGCCAAGTGGGAGTTCCTGTTCGGTTTGTCACCAGAGGACAGCGCCATCTCTGGGAGGAAAGGTAGCTTTATCATTTCCTTGATTGGCTTGGATTTGGCACCTTGCCTGCCCCCCCCCTCCCTCATAGACTGTCCTCGAGGAGCTAGCTCCTTGCTTTACAATGCAAATGTAATCCAATTATGTGCAGACGAGCTCCACTGTGACGTTGGTTAGACACTTGGATCTGGGGATTACAGGTGGACTCTGGCCGCATTCACACACTGCTTCTGCAGAAGGTCATGCTCATTATCTTCCTACAGTGCTACGTCCCATGCAAAGTTTCCTGTGTGGATAAATGTGACATAATTGAGAAAAATGTGGCAGTAGCCTCTCCCCGTTATTTGAAACAGGTCTTTATTTCGTGCAGCATCCTTACTAAACATCCTGTTTAAAAACTGCCTTGCAGTCTGACACCTCTATTCACGCTTCTTTCCTAAAGATGTCCCAGACACCTCCATGACACCATCTAGTGGTACTTTCAGTGAGCCACCTACACCTACACCACCCAACTCTCTGCCTCTCAAGCCAGCCCCCCCCCAGATGGTTCGAGGAGGGGCCTGCTTGCGGCTGGCCAGCCACGACGTGCAGCATGTGGAGGTCGAGCTCATGTCGCCCCCCCTGGTGACAGCCGACCCGGCACCCAGGACTGGAATCATTCGGCGGATGCTCAAGTACTCAGAGACGGATCTGGATGCCGTGCCACTGCGTTGCTACCGCGAGACGGACATTGATGAGGTGCTGGCTGAGCAGGAGGAGACCGACTCTGCTTTCGGCAGCAGCCCCCCAGGCGGGGCGCTGTACGCCCGCACTGATGGTGAGGAGGAGGAGGAGGAGGAGGAAGAGATGGTCAGCTGGGCCAGTGTCAGGATGCAGGGGTACCGGAAGAGGCAGCATGCCACAAGGGAAGAGGATGAGGTGTTCAGCCTGCTGCTGCGGAGGTGAGCCGCTTACATACATTCAGATGCACACACAGGCAAGCGTGGACAAACACATTCAGGACCGGCAAGCTCAAACGCCTCTAAGCATGGGGATATAGATTGGAAAACAAAATGGTTAAAATAATTCCAGAATTCAACTTCAAATTTCAATTTCAAAAATAATTCAGAATACAGCTAGTTTCCCTCATTCCATTTAGAAGCTCAATAATTTCTGATCTTCTACATTTATTGAAATCTTTTTTTTCCCATGAAGTGATTGGGAATTATTTACAGTGTGACACTAATTGTTTGTGGCTGAGATGGCTGACAGACCTGGCCAGCGCTCCCATTGGCCCTCTGTTTCTCCACACAGGCCATTAGACAGCCAGCCTGATGAGCTGGGGCCGCTCAAGTCGCCCATTGCGGTGAGCAGCCCCAGGCGGACGTCGGAAGATGGCCTGGACAGCTTCAGCCGCCACTTTGAGAGCATCGTGGAGTCACACCGTGCCAAGGGCACGTCCTACAGCAGCCTGGACAGTGAGGACCTGCTCGTCTCCAGCCAGGCCATATTCACCTTTGACCTGCCCATGCTTATGCCTGAGATCCAGGGCCAGATTCGCCAGAGTGCTCGAAGCATCGCAGAGCTTGGCTTTGCCCCGCTGGCCCAGAATGAGCTGCTGAGTCACTCGGACTCTGCCCCAGTGGCCAGCGACTCTGAGACGACGCATGTAGCTGGGGACGACACCTTGGGGGACGGGCCACCAGAGGGCGCCTCCGAAGCAGCCCTGCAAGAGACGCAGCCTGTGGCCAGGTTAGTGCCAGATGTCAGATCCCAGTTGTGCCTGAAGGAGACCCAGGCTCCTAGGCAGGGGGCAGTGTTCGCACTTTAAGTTTTTATTTCATCCTTGTTCCCATTACGCTGAGCTGCTGGAGCCGTTCTCTTTCTCTGATGTTGACCTCTGTGATAATGTTTAACTCTTTAAGGTGCTCCTCAGCACCATCAAACCCTCCAAAATGTGGTTTGGCTTGGCTGTGGCTCTGTGTTTGTGCTGGATGCTGGTTCTTGCTCTCTGGAATCTGTGCTCTTAAGCCTGGCTAAACACACTTTCACTGTGCAGAAGCCAAAGGCACAGACACAGACAGACACACACACAGATTAAGTATCTATAATAGTGCCCCTGTATCTGTGGGTGAAACGTTTTAAGACCTGCCAAAGATAGCTGTTGATAATAGCAAACCATCCGTGGATCCCATATGTAACATGATTTTTGTGTACATGCATATGGTAACGTTTAATTGATAAATTTGGCACAGTAAGACATTACCAACATTAAATACAGTAATAATAAAGTACATTATGCATTATTATACACCACTGTACAGTACTATACTCTCTCTATTTCTCAAATGAAGGTGATTTTGATGTTTTAGCCTAATTTCCAAGAGATGATAGAGCAAAAAAAAGAAAGAAAGAAAAAATATGTATCAACAGATGACAGAGCAATGAAAATCATTTTTTAAATACATTTTTATAACATACACACAGACAGACACGCAGACAGACACACAGAGACTCACACATACAGACATGCACACTGACAGACACAGAGACATACACACATACAGACATGCACACTGACAGGCAGGCAGACAGACAGACAGACAGACAGACAGACAGACAGACAGACAGACACACACACACACACACACACACACACACACACACACACAGACACTCTTCACCATAGACACACATGAACAGGAGACATACTGACGTTCACATACCTCTTTCTGCAGGGACTTCCCCTTGGCCCTTATTTTACCATACTTAACCATCTCTTACCCCAAACCATGAATGCACATAAACTGACAAAAAACCCAGACACTTCCTTAGTGATCTGTTTAAGTTTTTAAAAGATATTTCACCTGGAAATGTCCCTTCATCATCTGTGCTTCAAGGGACTTTTTAGACATTAGTCTAAATTAAAAGGATGTAGCATTTCTACACCCACACTGTCACACACAGGTGCATGTGGAGCAAGTGTCTGTCCCTCTCTCTTGCTGCTGTTTGTGACAGACAGCCTTGCCTAGTCTCAGAATTGTCCAAAACAGATGGCTGCAGGATTTAACTCTGGCTGACATATGACTTTGAACATGCGTGTCATTATCGGAGTAAACCCATTGTGGTGTACTTGGACAGTTTATCTCCACATAAAGCGTGTGTGTGTGTGTGTGTTTGTGTGCGTGCCTAAAATGTACCTCTTTGACGTTGCTAGGATTATTTACAAAGCTTGCATGTTTTTGTAAGATAACCATAAGACATATGGTGATGTAAATTGCATAATTTTTAGTTTTAATTGTGTTATTTTGCAGGATGGTTTTAGTGGCGAGGGTTGTATTTCACTTTTAGATTGGGGAAATAAGCTTGAAAAGTGGGCTGAAGAGACTTCCAAATGTTATATATAAGAATAAGCAATAGGGGGAACCAGAGAGTCACAATTGCCAGGCATCTGCAAGACTGTGATCCCCAGATCTGCAAGAGTGCTAATAGTGTTATTTTATAATAGTGTAAATTCTCACTGGAGGCAAGGCAGTGTCTGTTTTTGGCTGTGTGGAACTAGATTGCTATAAACTGTGGTCTTATACTTTGACAAAGTAACATTGAATTAAGCCCAGTGAATGAAAATGTAGTGCATCAGTGAAGGCAAAGAACAGCACCGGCTGGTTCTGATGATGAATGTATGCTTGTCGTTCTCCTGTCACACAGAGGAACAGCAGGGTGATCTGCAGTTTTGACAGTGTGCGGTTACTGTCCCTTTCATTTTCCCCAAATGAGGGTAACTTGCGCCTTGTGATCCTGCCTCAAGTTTGCACTTGTGGATTCAGAGACATAAAGCTGACCCATGCAGATAATGGCAGCACTGCACCAGTGTAGGAGCCAGAGGAAGCACCTTTGATTGGCAGCAGGGGCCCGGTTCTTAACCCTGGTTGGCTGAGGTTTCAGGGCTCTCTCATGTAGCTCATGGAGGAAGAAATTGTACTTTCCTGCCATCTTTCATTGGATCTGTGCTCAGTGGCCATGTCTGTGTGGTTCTGTATCCGACCGTGTTTGTTTGTGTGTGTGTGTGGGTCATGTATATATTAAAAACTGTTATTTTAATGTTTTGGGGTCCATTTGTAGGTCCTCACAACAAGAAACTCAACTTTATAAAATTCTGTGACTTTAAACAAAAAACTAAAGACGTCAAAAGTCATGCATTTTGTTTGGTTACTTATGGTCAAGGTTCAGGCAGTAGGGGTTAAGGTTTTCATTACTGGGATTAGGGTTTTCCCCATAGAATTGAATGGACTATCCCTGTGTGTGTGTGTGTGTGTGTGTGTAAATATATATATATATATATATATATACACACGCGCGTGCATGTGTGTATGTGGATATGTTATATATATAACAGAGCACACCTCCAGCTGTGGTGATATGCTCCTTGCATTTCCTGTAAACCAACCAATCAGATCTGATGCCTGTCCAGCTGCACTGGGTCCCCATGGAAACCAATGATTTACTTCCTGCACCCTGTGATTTCTGAGTTTAAAATAGAAAAGAATTGAAAGAAGCAAGTTGAGCGTGAGGTCAGGCCCCTGCATGAGGCATTGTATGCGCTGCTTAGTCGCAGCCTGAACAGTGCATTGTGTGGGCTGGAGGGCCCAAACCTTGTCCAGAATTTGCCAGAGACTGCCAGAAGTCAGCGGCCAAGCATCACACATCCACTAATCTTCATGACAGCTGCTTTGACTGCAGCAATGCGGCTGCATGAGGCTGAACACAGCAGGGGCTTACTTGGAGTGAGACGACAAGCAGGCACTTTATTTTGTATCAAGCTAATCTGATAAACTGGTCAGTGTAGTAGCAAAGAAGACTTAACAATAAAAATACTGGTAACGCTTTACTTTAGGGGACACAAATACTTAGTAGTAACTACTGAAAATACTAATCATGAACAAATATAGTAGCTACTTGAGAAATGATGCGTCATGATTTATTAATGATGAGTGACATGAGATCAGTATGTGACTAAGGCCATATTCACACCTGGTATTAACATGTGTCCTGGGTTACCTGATCACAAGTGGACAGCACTAAGTTTGTCCGTTCACACCTCGCATTAGCTTGCGTCTCCACATGCATCTCGACTGACCGTTTGTAATTGGATCTCACTTTCCCACACTTATTTAAATAAGCACGTAAATGACTTCCATGTGCAGAGGTCAAATGCATTGTTGATTTTTACCAGCGGGAGTCAGCAATGTCCTATTAAATTACATTGTGTTGTTTCTCTACTTTTTTGACCGTCACAGGGCTGCCAACTCTCATTCATCTGGCGTGACCCTCATGCTTTCAGACTGTCACACTCATGCAAGAGATCTTATGGCAAATCTGTGTTATTCCATTATAAACCTAAAATTAGCTACATCAAAAGCTTTGGGGTAGTTTACAAACCCTACAGACTATTTACAAGGTAATAAAACTGTTACATGCATGTAAGTGCGTGTGCATATGTGTGCAGACTTGTCTCCAATTGATAATCTCATGCCACCCAGCTGACCAAAGTTGGAAGCCCCGCTTCATCTTTCTAACAGTAAGGCTAAGCTAGAAACACCTTCATTTAATTCAATACACTACAACAGATACATTCAGTCATCACCACCCTTAAACTATTTCAATATAAACTAAACATTATAACAATCATTAAGGAAATTTATTGCAGGACTACATTAGTTTTCACTGGGTATACCTAGTAAACCTACAATTGATTATATACATGTGCATGTACTTGCGGAATGTAGATACTTCAGCTGGGTAAGTGGTCCTTCAGTGTGGCCCAGGACACATTTGAGTTCACACTGCTATAAGAATATGGCCATATGCAGCCCAGATCAGCTCTGATTGTTGTCTGAGTGATTGGATCTCAATGCGTTTTGTTTGCATTCACACCTTTAATTAGCACTGTCCACTTGTGATCGGATCACCCAGGATGCGTGTTAATACCAGGTGTGAACAGGGCCTAAGACTTAGGTTGTGGTTAATTAATACATAAGTAAGAGTATAATACTATATTATTTGTGCCCCCTCAAGTACAGTGTTACCCCAAAATTAAATGGATAAAAAACCTAAAGTTGGTAGGAAAAAAACTGCCAGGAAGTTTGTCCAGTAACAAGTTTCAAATAAATTACACTTTAAGAAGTTTATTTATCTTGTGTTTAATGTATATCCAGGTAGTGGGGTACTGATGATTCATATAGAAAGATTTGAAAAGTTTGAGAGAGAGAGAGAGAGAGAGAGAGAGAGAGAAGCCATACCAAGAGGAAATGTGACTTTTCCAACAGCCTTGAATAGCAGTGCTGGCAGTAGGAGTATTGAGAGAGAGTGAGGGAGGAAAGGAGGGAGGGATTGAGGGAGGTAGAAGGGGAGCAGCAGAGGAAAAGTCACACTAAGACCCTGCCAAGCTTATTTGGCCCACTGTGAGTGAAGGGGAAGCAGCGGACATTGGAAAAGTTTGCAGAGTGGGGGGGGGGGGGAGACAGAGGAGCAGCGGAGTGACAGCGATCCAGGCAGGAGACATAGAGGGGGACTGTGAGAGACACATCACAGGGGGACGGAGTGGAGCTGAGTGGGTAGGAGGTGGCGGCAGCAGACAGGGAGAGTGGTGTGAGCAGGGGGCCAGGTGGGAGGTGACCTGCTTTCCCCTGCATGGCTGCTTCACTGCTCTGCTGGCAGGGCAGGGTCGTGGATGACAGGAAGCGCGATGCCCCTCGGCAGCACGCCCGCAGGTGAGTGAGGGAACAGCGGGCGGAGTTCGTTGCAGAGCCGAGCGCCGAGTAGGCTGGCGCCGCATGCTGGCCGTTCCTGTCGACAGCTTGGTGGGAAGTTGAGTTGTGGTGATGCAGATGCTAAACCTCAGAGGGTTTGTCTCCTGCCTTTTTATCAGTAGCTGAAATTCTTATTTTCTGTACCAGCTCGGTGAACTTGGCAACTGTTCATAGTTGACTATGAGCACAGATGGGATGAAGAGCAGTTAAAGTTCAGCAGCAGACCTAAAAACAGCACGGACAGGCCCCCACTTCCTCCCTGGTCCCCTCCCTGACCTCCTGGCATCTGGGCCCGCTGCGACTGTGCTATGAAGTATAGAGGATGGGATCTATCTTGGTGTATGATGTGCTCTGTCCCGGTCCTGGTCCGACTGCACGCCATTGCTGTAGCTTTTTACCGAGAGCTAAGAAGCATGTTGGACAGATCTCTCCTGGTCTTTGGCAGTCTTGCCTCACATCCAGCTACAGAACATATTCACTCTCCTGCAACAACTGAAACTTTATCTGACTCTGTTTCTATCTCATGTCATCATGTTCTTTATTACAAGGGCATTGTTAGTCTAGTTTATATTGTTCTTTTTTCCCTGTGGAAGCAGTACTCATATTTTTCTTTGTCATCTTATCCTAGAATGTTTGTTGTAATGTACAGCCTTTGCTGTATCACCTTACAGCATTTGCATGTGTGCCTGTGCTAAATGACTTTCACACAGTTACGCATAGTGAGAATCGATGGCTGGTTGTTTTGGGAATCAAATATTTGAGTTGAGCAATCCAGGGGTCCTTCGTTTATCTGTCACCTATGGCGGATCCCTGCTTTGTGTCCTTGGACAGTTGTGACACGGGAGGCTCAGGTGTGGGTGTGGTATCTGCTCCTGAACCAGCTAAACCAAACAAGAAGGAGCGGTATGTGAATGTTTACACTCTTAAACACACAGTCCAAGGCTCTTCCAGCACTTTCTGATGCAGCCACGTGTTACTGCAGTGTTTGCGTCTCTCTGTGTGGTAAAGGCACGTAGCGCTGAATAGATCACGTTGATTTTGGGTCAGTTTATTTTTAATATGAATCTCTGCCTGACAGTTACCCCAAAGTGCTTAAAAGCAGGTGTTGGTGGACATTACAGATACTGTAGGTTGGAAATGCTTAGTGGCATCAATATGAATTAACTCTGTTCACTTACTAGCCCCAAGGGTACGTGAAGGAGAGAGAACCCGCAGTATCTGAGGCCACAGAAGGAAAAAATAGGAGAGGTGATGAAACGGAAAAGACAACAGGCAGAAGAAAAGCAGACAGGGTGTAGACACCAATGGCGCTTAGGGGATCACAGATTGTGCTATAGACCTTCTCAATGATGAGTCACAAATTCACAAATGAAACATAAAGCAAATGTGTCCTGGCTGTTGGGGGCCACAGATTATAGCCAAAGTGTCTGTCAGTCATCATTCCTACCAACAGCTTGATCTTTTTTTTTTTGTACTCACGCAAATAATGTCAAAATCGCCAAATATTTTGTCAATAAATACTTTGGCTCTTGGTTGTGTTGAGGGAAGCATGTTAGGTGGGAGCATGTTTACCTGGAAGCTGCCCAGATATGGCAGCGAGGTAGAGGATGCATGTGACGACCATGAGCATCTTCACTACAGCCAAGGCAACTTGGATAACAGCTTGGTTACTCATATCTTTGTTAGGGATTTGGGGTGAAATATTTAGTATTGTTTTGTACTTCAAAATGTGTAGTTATTGTTATTAAAGCACGTAAGGAGTGAACCTCACCATAGTGGTTTCAGTAGTTTGCTGTGTAGTCTCTCAGGAACCTTCTGTTGGACCTCAGTACTTCTGACTCTGTTTCAAATTCACATGCCTGTAGGGAGTTATTGTGTGTGCTTTTTATCTTTAGGAACGAGCTTTATCTGAATATGTGCCTCAGATATGGAAGCTGAACCTCAGTAAATTCATGTACTCAGTATGTTTAAGGATAAAGGTGCTAAACAAAAAAAAGTAATCCGTACATTTTCACAATGGACAGAATGTGCTAGAATGTGATTCTATGCCTGTGAGCTCCTTTCCTCTTTTGGGGAGATATTGTGAGCCCATTGTTTCAAGAATAAACAAGATAACTGCTCCCCCCCTGTTGTGTGTCAGGCTGTTCCGCTGGGAAGGGCTGATTGCTGAACCTTCAGGATTTGGGGGTGGGGGTGGCGGGGGCTGTACTGTGCCATATTTTCACACAATGGAATTTAGGGAAGCTGGGAGTTTTTGACTGAACTAGAACTTTTTGTTTGAAATGCCACAACGCCTGACATGCTGCTGAACAGGTCTGAATGAAAATGTTCATACTACAGTCGACATTTATCGTTGTACTGAAAATGTTTATGTAGAAAATGACTAAGAATCTCACAGCATGTTAAACAGCTTTTATTTGTACTGGTAAGAATAATCATTTTTAACTGTAAGAGTTTATCTCTGGATATAATACTGCAGACTGAATGCAAACATGATTAGCAATTAAGCAGAGAGGTTCTGCTTGATTAAAACAGATTTGAAGTATATGTAAGGTAGAGAACTTAAAGATGTCCTTCAGAGTTTAAATAAAACCCAACGAGTGACTAAGGTAAATATGTGAAGGTCAGAGTCACCCCCCACTATTTGGTAACACATAGCAGAGCTGCAGCCTGTTTCAGGAAAAGGGAGGAGGGGAAGTCTTTCATTCAGTCTTACTCCTTTTTTAAAATTCTGTTTGTTTGAGATCACTGTATTTTGGGTGTATGATGTGGGCTTACCAGCTGAATGACTTATACTGAGAACAGCCATGATGAAAGCTAGGGTGGTAGAAAGAGGAAGGGCAGTGTGTGCTCCTTTGGGACTGGTTGTTCCCTGTTCACGGTCAGAGGGGAAAATCCTCAGCAGGGACCATTTAATGCAAACGCGGCCCTGTCCCTGACCGGCCCCTGTCAGCTCAGTGTTTACCATGTGCAGTTTTCACATTTTAACAAACAAAACTTTAAATGAATTACTTTAGTTGCCCGGTTTTTGTGCTAGTTGTCTCTGTGGAGCAATATGGATTAAATAAATCATTTGAAAAGTACATAGATGTATATTATTAGCAGTCTGTGTGCTGTCTTTGCACTCTGTTTTTGCATATGCTTACGTCTGTGCAATTGTCACGTCCAGCCCCGCCCTACTAGTTTATTCCTTATGTTTCCCACAGGCGGGGCTTAATCAGCCAAGCCTGTAGCTCGTTGTCCTTACCTTGTGTTCCTGCCTTTGTGTTAATCAGTCATAGGTGCCCCTTGTTCCTTCCCTTATTTTGCCGTGTATAAGAGTTCCCCAGTCCTGTGCTTCCCTATCGGGTCATTAATGTTATGCCCTGTTGTTGAGTGGTTGCGGTTGCACCGTAATAAAGTCCCCTCATGGGGTGATTCCAAGCTTGATCTTCCTGGCGTGTTTCCTCACTGCCTGCGTCATGCCACGCTGTCTGCCCCGCGATCGTGACAGCAATAAATGTACATTGGTGCCGTATGCAAACAAATATCCTCCTGGGATCAATGAAGTATATATTCTAGTATCTATATCTTATATTATTTAAATTTATATTGCCCTACAAAGGCAAAACACAGTAATTATGCTGACAGTGAAACTGAGAAAAGGAGCTCCAGAGTTTTTTGACTGTCCACCTGTATATATAGTATGTAGGTAAATGACAGTGCACAGTTAAAATGCTTAAAGCCAAGCATAGCTGAACTAAGGATTTTTTTTCACGAGATAAAAGGAAAAACAGGATAAGAGATCCAGTTTCGTTCATAACTCAAGTTTTGATAAAGTATGCCGTTACTATGTTTTGCTTTTGTACAACAGTATATTATTTAATTCATTGCTATATTAAAGGTTTTATTTTTTTACTTTAAAAAAATTGATGGACAGTACTGTGTTTGGTAAAACATTAACAAATAAGGTAAGACTGAAAGTGATGGTGAATTCTGAACACCGGGGCGTAGAGCTTCCCGCCACATCTGGCTTGCCCACCACCCTCCCACCCCCCCCCACCCCACCTCACCCTCCCTGCCATGCTCCTGAACCTGTTCCTCCCTCTGTAACTCAGAGAGAAGTCACCCCGGCCGATGGCCGGACCTGGTCCTGGCCCAGAGCCGGCCGATGGCCTCCTCAATGGCGGCAAGTCGGACGCGGAGTCCGCCAGGCGTCTGGCCAAGCGTCTCTTCAACCTGGATGGCTTCAAGAAGTCAGACGTGGCCCGGCATCTTAGCAAGAAGTGAGCTGCAGGGGGCGGGGGGCGGGTATGGTGCTGTCTATGTGGGAAGAGCTGGCCTGGGGGACTTGGCGCAGAATCCTTGCACACAGTGTCCTTGTGCTGACCCTAAGGGGGCGCCTTTTCTGGGGCCGAAGATAAAAGCACAAAAGCACTATAGTGCACAGGATGAACCCAGGTGGGAGTGAGCAGGGTCATGCCATTTTCACCACCTTTCTGTCCGCTCTCTGTACATAGTAACGAGTTTAACCGGATGGTGGCTGAAGAGTATCTGAAGTTCTTCAACTTCACCAGTCTGACGGTGGACCAAGCTCTCCGGTGCGTGTTTGAAGTGTCTTAGTGCAGCTGTGTCACCTTACTGTATCTCAGACATGATCTTAGCATGATCAAGATGGCTCCCACTTGAAGTGGATGACCCAATGTTTCCTGCACAGAGTGCAAGGGCATAGATTTGGGTTAGGGTATGGGGATGGTAGGGAAAAGTCCCTATCAATACTGTGGGAGAGTTGGAGGTGTGTTTGGGTGAGGGTTCGGGGCTTATTTGGACTCTATCAGTGTTGAAACCCAAACCTATGTCCTATAGAGTGTTGCCAGAATTCTGTTCTGTATTGGGGATGTTATTAGTGTCTTGGGGATTCCTGTCTGTCCCAGGGCCTTCCTGAAGGAGTTTGCCCTTACGGGAGAGACCCAGGAGAGAGAGCGGGTGCTGTCCTACTTTTCCAGGAGATATCTCCACTGCAACCCCAAAATGATCCCATCTGAAGGTGCGAGGAGCCCTGCCTGTGTATTTGATGCCTATGTGTATGCCAATTTATCCAGCAGTCATTCATCCTTAGAGCAGAGTGTCCCTCTGTTTCAGACAGTGTCCACACCCTGACCTGCGCCCTCATGCTGCTTAACACGGACTTGCACGGCCACGTAAGTCAGAGATAGATGGGGGATATGGGTTGCATGAATGGACTGAGGATGCTTCCCAGGAAGGCAGGGACTGGGATGTAAGATGGAGTGTGTTTGAAACCTGGCCCCGAAGGAATGGGTTCATTAAAATTACCCAAAGAGGGAGCCAGTAGTGTAGTGGGCCATAGAACCTCTCAGTATGAATGGGCACATCTTAAAGCTGTAGATGATGATCCGGGACAGAATGCAATAATTATCCTAATTGGACAAATAATTGACAGATACTGTACATTCAAAAGCCTCACTTACCCTGCATATTATCCTGCATTTTCCCATAAGATTGTTCGAGATCCAATTTAATGCTTTAGAAAACAGCGGAGGGCTTTCAGATTGTTTGGATTAGCATTTGTTTCTCTTTACTGCAGCTATGATGGGGGTGTCTGACACAGGGTCACTCCCACTGCCTCTGCAATGTCACCTCATATTTCATGGTGATCGGCACGCCCCCCCAGTGTGTATCACGTCCAGCCCCGCCCTACCAGTCTATTCCCTGTGTTTCCCACAGGCGGGGCTGCTGATCAGCCACTCCTGTAGCTCATTGTTGTTACCTCATGTTCCTGCCTCTTGTTAACCAGTCACAGGTGCCCGTCGTTTATCCCTGCCTTCCCTGTGTATAAGAGTTTCCCCAGTCCTGTGCTCCCCTGTTGTGGAAACCGGCCCCACTAGCCCCAAACTGTGTGTCCCAGGTCCTGTCCCTCGGTGTACCACAGTCCCTGCCTTTGTTCCCTGTGTCCCTCCTCAGGTCCCTGCCTTTGTTCCCCGTGCTCTGCTTCAGGACCCCCCGGTCCCTACCCATGTTCCGCCCCAGGTTCCTGCCTTCGTTCCTCGTGTTCTGCCCCCGGTCCCTCCTGGCCCTACCCGTGCTCCGTCACAGGTCCCTCAGGTCCCTGGTTTTGTTTCCGGGGTTCCTCCTCAGGCTCCTAACGTCGTCCTCTCTGGTCCCTCGTCTCCCTCTGGGTGTCTTTTCCCCCCTCTGTGGTCCCCTGGTCCCTTGACCCTGCTCCCTCTGTTAGTGCTCCTGTCCTGGTTCCTGGTGTTCGCCCTATCTGTTGTCGTTCCTCCCCTGTTAGACTGTCTACCCTGTCCATTGGTCTCTCCGCCCCCCGCAAATGATTCCCTCCTCTGTTTTCTGTGTTCGGCCCCTGATTTGTTTCCCTCTGGTCCCCTTCGTCCATTGTCGGTCGTGTTCCCTCTCATGGTGTGCTGGTCCCAGGCCCTCTGATGTACCTTGTCGGTCTTTGTTCCCCTTCTGTCCTCGGTCCTCCTTCCCCTGTTCAGTCGTAGTGTCCTCTTCGGTTCCCGTTGCCTTCCCAGGTCTCTCGTCTGGTGTATGCAGCCCTGTCCTGCCCAAGTCCGATGTCTGTGCCTGGTTTCTGACTCCGTGTGCTCGTCTTGTCTTCGGCCCCGCGGGCTCCCCTAGCTCCGGTTGCCGCACCCGGAATGTGCGCCGTTGGGTGGGGGGGGGGGTTCTGTCACGTCCAGCCCCGCCCTACCAGTCTATTCCCTGTGTTTCCTACAGGTGGGGCTGCTGATAGCTCATTGTTGTTACCTCATGTTCCTGCCTCTTGTTAACTAGCTGCAGGTGCCCCTCGTTTATCCCTGCCTTCCCTGTATATAAGAGTTTCCCCAGTCCTGTGCTCCCCTGTCGGGTCATTGACATTATGTGCTGTTCCCCTGTGTTATGTACTGTCATAAAGTCCCTGCACTGGATTATTCCTTCTGTGCCTGCGTCATGCCTCGCTGTCAGACCTGCACTCATGACAGTGTGTTTGCCTTTAACTTGCTAACAGGATCCCCTATCTGTTGGGCTGCCTCAGGCATAGAGGTGTTCCAGTGCAGCATGACTGTAAATTATGACGCGGTTCCTCAGCCCATATGGTTATTTGGTTGCTCAAGAGCTTAATATACGTCCAGGGAGTCAGTTGCAGCTTGAAGGGTAGAGGGAGTGAGTCTGTGAGAGCTGTTTATGGACATGGTGTATGTTGACAGTCTTTTCATTTCCTTTTTATTTATGTCATTTGTTTGACAAGTCTACAGAATACTGACATTAATGTAAAAATGTGAGTGTGAGGTTGGGGCGATCACACAGATGTACATGCTCTAGAATTTTCCTTTATGATGCATTTCTGCAGCACAGTTAACACTCTATTCCGGCATGCATAATTATTAAATCTAATTACTTGTAAGAGCGATATGTTCAGTGTGCTCTGGTGTACAGAATGAAATATGGCATATTAAGACTGGCCATTCATCTCATTTGGCTAAATGATTACTTCAGGTGAGGAGCTTGAGTGAAAGCAGCATGGACCAGGTTGGGAAACATTGCATTAAAGGATGGCATTAGCGTCCCCTACCATCACCGCAAACCTTCTCTGTGCTTCTTCCCAGAATATTGGCAAAAGGATGTCCTGCCTGCAGTTCATTGGAAACCTGGAAGGGCTCAATGATGGGCAGAATTTTCCCAGAGATCTGCTCAAGGTCTGTGAGTCTTCATATACACACATATGCATGCACGCACACACACACACACACACACACACACACACGCAGGAAGCCCAGCAGACATCAGTCATTCAGGGGATTTAATCAGAGGACTGTCACTCTTTTCGTAGAGGATGTAAATGGTTGTTAGAATCGTTACACTTTGCGTTTGCATCTAGTGTATCATCCTTAATGACCTTCTCTTCCTAAATGACATCCTGTTAACTATGTTTAAGGGAAACATTTTCCAGAAGCTTCCATCCACAGCAGATCTAAGTCGAGGGTGACACAGAATAAGTGTGACCCCCCCAAACATGCTTGGTGGCCGGGGTTGGGCCGGGGGTGGTTTAGGCAGAGAGAGCCTGTGATAATGAGGTTTCTGTAATCACATGAATTCTGTGTCAGCATTTCCGAACACCTGTGTCAAATGTTTCTATCTTGATGAGGAGAGTGTGTGTCACCTCAGATGACCAAGCGGTGTGTATTTGTATTAATGGTGGTCAGCTGATGAATGCTGGTAGCGGCTTGGCTGTCTCGAGGCAGAGCACAGCGAGCATGTTGCCCCAGTGAGGTGTTATTAATGCATGGTGTGAATTCATATGCTTCTTTAAGTATTCTCACATCCCACTCCTTCTTTCTCTCTCTCTGTTGTAGCCAATTCACATTCTTTCTCTGTCCCTTGTTCCATCTCTCTGCATAGTCTCACCTCCCACATCCCGCATCCCCTCCCCTTCCTGCAAGTCTGGGTGCACGATGTTGTCTCAGGGGCCCTGGGTGTGGGTTGAGCCTATTCCTGAAGTGCCTCCCCATGTTCTGGTGCCCCCACTCTGGGTTTCCTAAGCCCACAGCCAACCTTTTGACCTAGCTCCTCTCACAGAGCCGGCCAGCTGCCCATGGAGGTGATGGGCAGCTTGCGTTTCTCCCCCGGTGTCGTCAGTGAAATGTTTGCTTAGTGCTCTTTGTGAAATGCAGGATGTCTTTGCCTCTCGTGCTCTGTGAGATTCAGCATGTGCCCTGTGCAGCTTACGTTCGTTTTTATTGCAGGAGGAAGTATTAATGCTTTTTTATCTCCTGTTCCTCCCTCCCTACTTGCCTCCTTGCTCCCTTGCTCGGCAGGCTCTGCTGTTCTGTAGTTATTGTTCCTCTAAAGTGGTGCTATCGGATGCAGCGCTGCCCCCTGTAGGAAGGATGTGGTAATCAGGGCACCTGTCACTGTCAGCTGGCGTTCAGTGTTAAATGAGTAGGAGGATCAGAGCAGATGTTGGGGCCCCTGGAGCCAAATGGGCCTCTCTGCCCCCCAGCAAGGCTCAGGTTAGCGTGGTAGCATTATTATAGCTCTCTACCTTTTGCTGTTCCCAGACAGGCGTGCGCATGTGGACTTTCTGGGGTTTGCATTTTTAGCCAATGCGCTTCAGCCTTGTCTGTTGGAGCAACTGTTAGAGCAAGTGTCACGTCCTTGTCTCAGTTTCAGCTTGGACAATAGCCCTAAACCTGCATACCTGCTCTGTAAGCACACAGCCCATTCTCTGCTTGTCCTGTTTTTAGATGTTCATGACTGGCTTAGGGAGAGAAGAATTGCTGCAGCGTTTTGTAAATTGTGATGGATTTTTGGTTTTTCTTTTGGATCAAACTGCTTTCTGATAAAGAATTTTCAGAGAATAATATCAAATACCTCCATTCCCTAACACTTTGCACACATTTCAATTTGTATGTCTTGCTAAGCTATGAGCTGTGGATTGTGGCCTTAGACATGTATTAATGTCCAGAGCAGAAAACTAGACCATTTATGTCTGTGTGAATATACTGGGGGGGGAGCTGTGCTGGTGCTTCTTGATGGAGGACACTAAATCCACACCCATCACTTTCAAATTAGATGGGTCTTGGTCCGACTGCGCAGACAAGCCACCTGCAGGGCAGTCAGCCTGGGTGCTCCCAGAAGTCTCTCTCCCAGGCTGGCGTGACAGAGACAAGGGTGACCAGCAGAGAGAGGAAACGGAGAGTCAGACAATCTTCCCCACACTGTGTTCAGACTCCCTTAGACTGTTTCCCAATGGAAGTCATACTGGACCTAGGCAGCGGCTGTGTTCATGTAGGTAACTGGTGAGTTCAGTACAGGCATAAGCCAGACGCCTATGTGTGTACTCAGAAGGCCCACAGGGGCCCCCTTGGGGCTCCCTGCCGCCCCCCCTTCACCTCTCATTCATGTTCCTGATTCTGGTGCTTTGCTCAACCTTTCCTCTGGAAGTTAAGAAGATCAGAAGTGTTAGTCTGCTGTGACCTGAAGTTTGGTCCAACGTTATTGATTTTTTTTTTCTTCCTGTTTTTGACGTCCTAATTAAAAAGACTCCGCAGCCAGCAGACCCACAATTAATTGCTAGTCTGAAAGTCAATAACTGTCTGCCTGATATACTCAGGTATTTATAAACTGCCTATTGGACGATCTGTGTTTCTCCCTCTTTATGGCATTTCCCTGGTGTCTGATTTTTTAAAAACATGCTGCTCCCAACTCCGCCTAAAACCAGTCGTGTGCAGTTATGGCCATAAAATTGTTTTTTTATCACTGTTAATTACAAATGAGCTCGTCTCCTTCCCATCATGTTGATAGTGATGTCCCTACATGTGTACCGTTTGAGGAATTGAAGCTCCTGTTCCGGGGGGGCCTCCATCTCCCATCCCCGTCTCCCTCCTCATCTCTCCTGCCTGGGAACAGAGATGAGTGCAGAATGCTAATTGGCATCTGAAGGAGGGAGGAGAAGAGGAGGAGGAGGAGGAGTCTGTGATTGGCTGCTTGCAGGCGGACGGAGAGGGGATGAGCATTGCACTTCGAGAGAGGGAGAGAGAGAGAGGAAGGAGAGGAGAGAGAGAGAGAGAGAGAGAGAGAGGAGAGCTCTCAGCCACACCAGGTCTCTTCTTCACTGCGATACAGACAGACTTTTCATCTGCAGCAGGATAGAAGGCAGCAGGTTTTGGAAGGAGACGTGAAGCGGCCTGAAGCTGGGCGGAGCTGGGGTCAGACGTGGGATCCTCACAGGGACGGACTGATCTGGCAGTTGGAAAGGAACTGCTGTGTCTCAGAAACGGCCAGCAGTTTTGGCTCCTAAAGGGACTGGTGAGGAACCGCACACCTTCGGGCCCCCCGCCCCCCTGGACCCGGGACTGGCCAGACCTACAGCTAGCCGCCATTCATTCTGCTAAGCTGATTCGGAATCCTGCTCTTCTTCCTGATGAAATTCCCGGACAGGCTGCTCCATTTTCCTTCTGTTTGAGGTTTAAGAATTCCCACCCCTAACCGAGAGGAAGCCGACTTTTGACCTGTATTTGTGCATTTGTGTCACTGGCCTTTTCCACCCCTGTGTGTGACTACTGCCAGGGGTGTGGAGTGTAGCGGCACCCACCCATGATGGCGAGACCAGCGGAGATAATTTGGCCCCCAAGATCGTGCAAACTTTCTGGGTAGAGAGAGCACCCCCTGCTACCACAGGGTCTGTGGGTTCACCCTGTGAAGGCACCCACCCCTCAGGCTCGCTCCAGAATTGGCCAAACGGGTCCCAAGTCGGCCAACTCTGACTTCCATGCATTATGGATATGGATGGATGCATTATTGAGGCACCGGGATCTCCGAGCTCTGCCTGCATGTGAGACTCTGCGGTTCCCCCCTGCCATCACCGTCGGCCACGACTGGGGGGCCCAGAGGCGTGAGCCAGCACGAAAGACTGGAGGAGTAACGGCTCACATCCATGGGGTACGAGTGACTTGGCCATCTGATTCGTAAGGTCCCCAGACCGCCCACCCGCGGCACTCCCTGATGACATGATTGGAGTAAACAGCCTGCACTCGGCGGGTCGCCTGCGCTCCCACTCGCTCTGCTCTGTGCGCTACGGTCGCGACTTCCGCGTGACGGACCCTTTCCGGTACCCACGGCCCCCGCGCTCCCGCTCCCTCAAGCCCCGGGCCTTCCCCGACCTGCTGGGCAAGTCACAGGATGGCCAGAGCCACCCCACAGCTCACAAAAAAAAGGTAAAGCAGTGTCACAGCCTGGGCTCTGGTTGCCTGCTATCGCCCCCTATCTGCTGGGGCTCATACCTGCGCTCTTCACAGGTTTCAAAAGTTATGAGGTGTTTCTCTCTGCTGTTTGTGTTTTTATGAATGAACTTGCTTTTCTTGCATGCTTACGCCTCTGGCATTTTTTTTCCCCGTTTTTTTTAAATGTTACTGGTGACAGGGAAGAAAATGTGTTACTCCGATTGATACGTTTTTTTCAGTAGTTAAGCTTTGATTATATCAAATATAAAGTAAAGAAAGAAATAAAAAAATATCAAAGCCTCTCAGCACCTGTGATCAATTAGTGTGATCTTGTTTGAGCTGCAATGATTCATGTTCTCTTTATAGCTGTCAGAATTTGGTCCATAAAAGGTTTATTAGGAGGCTATTATTTGCTTTCCACATGAACAAGGCGAAGCTAGCCATCGCTGGCCTTTGCTGGGCTGTGGTTTCAATAAACACTGTGTTGTTTCTCTGCTTCTGGCTTCTCTTGGGGGTGATAATCTGAGCTCACACATTGTAAAACTGGATAGACCACCAGCAGAGAGAAGGGGGGGTCTTTCATTGGACCATTGGAGGACAAACTGGCCCTTTACAAACACGCGGACAAACCCAGTTGGACAAGGAATAGGGCTGCTGAGTAGAAGATTGCTGGACTCCCAGGAGATGACATGATGTTGTCCCCATTAAATATGCCTTTATACAACTGGGTAATATATTTCACAAGGGACCTACAACAGGGCCCTGCTGGAACTGAAACAAACCCACAAACCAGTCTCCATCAGCAGCAGTCGCCCAGTCCAGTTGCACGTGTTTTGATCAGCATCATATACACAGTCCCTGCCTAACTGTGTAGTGGGGAATGGCAGGAGAGTAGCTGTAGTCCTTAATAAGTTTTAATGTTGTCTTTAATGGGATCGCGCTCGGATGGCCTTCAGGTGGCGACATGGCTGGATTTGTTTCAGTGAGAAGGCCAGAGCCCAGGTCTTCAGGGAAAGGGGCCCACTTGGCTGCTGCATACCCAGCTTCTGAACCTTCCTCCGATGGACAAGGGTAACTGTTAAATGAAACGCACCCTTCGCTGGTATGCTCAGCCACAGGCGCTGTCCCAGACGCGGGTGATTTGAATAAAAATATACAATTCTCACGGCTGTCACGGCAGAATCAAAATCCAGCAAAGCCAGCGAGCGGTTGCTCCAGGCTGATTATCAGTGACTCTGTATTGTATCTCAGTGTGGCCTTATGTAAGCAGATTTGATTTTGAAACTCAAAGTCCTGAACTCCTTACTGGTGGTGTTTTAGGAGCATTTCATGAAAACCCTCAGACTTCCATTTCTGCATGTGGCCTGTGTCTGCAGCGCCTCTCCTTCCCAGCCTGACCATCTGCTTTCTGACCCTGCAGACGCTGTACAACTCCATCAAGAACGAGAAGTTGCAGTGGACCATGTGAGTGTCGTCCTGCTGGCGTGTCCCACTGCCGCTATGTGTGAACGTTGTGAGGCCTGTTTGTGTGCATCTGTGTCTCCAGCATTTTCCTGCGGAACCTGTTATGCTCAGCTCTATGCAAGCTGCCGTTGCGCAAGATCGACTTCCACAACAGGGGAGTTTACAACCATATAAGGAGCTGCACACCTCCCCCCCTTCATGTGACTTTGGTGTCACCCTCACCCTGTCACTTCACAGGGCATTAAAGTTGTGTCATGTCTGTAGGTGCAGTGGCAGAATTTGGTGGGGTTGTGAGGGACCGTCTCAGGAGGGGGCACTAGATGGGAGATGCTGGCAGCTAGTGGGATGGACATTGGATAGAAATAGGCTTTGGACAGAGATAAGATGAAGTTTCCTGGTGACACAGGTACTGCCCCCTGTGGCAGCCGTGGGTAAAGGAGGAGGTCTGTAAGCCGTCAGTTCTGGGCAGAGTGCCCGCCACATGGAATCAATTACCCAGAAGTCTGTGGGGGCCACATCACCCCTGGGGCCTGGCCACCTCAGGAAGGAAGCTTCTGGACTTTTAATCCATCAGTCCCAAACGGTTGTTGGAGCAGGTGGGATCAAGTGCCCCCCCACTGCACCCCCAGCGTGTGTGGAAGGCTGCGGTTGGGCATGTTGAGCGTGACCATATCTGCTCTTCTTTGTCTGTGCTCGTGCATTGGGGGTTACTATTCCAGACCTGGCCTCTGTCATCTCCTAAGCCACTAATTAAAAGCAGGTCTTTTCAGGCTTTGTTTCCATAGTCACAGCTCCCCACTGCAATTATGGGCTGTAGGCTGAAGGCACACTGATTGTGGGTGCAGACATTCTGACAGTAAAGACCTGGGCATCCCTTGCAGGAATGTGACAGGCATGGACGCCCTCTGATGGCTCTTTGTGGAGACACTGTCAGTCAGTTGTCTCTGAAATAATCTGTCATAGCTAAGCTAACGTTGACACACTGACACACCGTCTGCAAAAAACCTTCAATGCAGTGGTGCGCCTCTCCCCCAGGAGGCAGAGTAGTGCAAGATCCATGAGAACAAAGCTGCCTTTTTTACAGTCAGCTCAGCGGCACATCAGTTGCAGCCACAGCCCTTAACCCATATAAACACCTGAAGCGTTGCTGATGTCACCCTTAATGTGCCTCCCCCTCCGTGAGGGCAACTTTATTAACACACTTCGTTCTGGTTCCCCCTCTCTCCTCTGTCAGTGTTCATTTTCACAGCCATTTGTCAAACTTTGCCTCTTGTAATTTTATTTTCTTTTTACTCCTTTTCTCTCCTTCTTTACTCTTCTCCCTCTCACTTTCCACATTTTTCTTCTTCCCTCCTTTCCCCTTTTCCCTCTCGTTTCTCCTCATTCCTCCTTTCCTCTTCTCCCTCTCATTTCCCACATTTCTCTCTTCTCCCTCTCATTTCTCCTCTTTCCACCTTCTTTCCACTTCTCCCTCACATTTCCCACTTTTTCTCCTCTTCCCTCCTACTTTCCTCTTCTCTTTTGCTTCCCACATTTCTCCTCTCTCCTCCTTCTTTCCTCTTCTCCCTCTCACTTCCCACCATTTCTCCTCTTCCCTCCTTTTTTCCTCATCTCCCTCTCACTTCCTGTATTCTCCTCTCTCCTTTTTTTCTTTTCTACATCTCTCTTCCTACCTTTTCTCCTCTTCCCTCCTTCTTTCCTTTTCTCCCTCATGCTTGCCACCTGTTCTCCCTTTCCTTGTGTGCATTATGTCTCGACCAATGGTTACCTGGGCAACAGGCAAAAACCAGACACCCTCACCTCCTTTTGTGGCCGTGTTGGGGGTAAAGGGGGGGTTACACCTTCACCTGTCATGTTCAGCCATTTTCTTCCTGCTGGATTTCTTTCCCTCTCTCTGGGCGACGGTGGGGGGGGGGGTTCCTGCTGTATTTATTATGATTCACAATCTGTGCAAGATGAGTGATTGTTGCAGCTGAGAACAGGCTGGTGTTTATGTAACAGAGAGCTGTGTATTGGATCTACTGTTCCACAGATCTCTCCCGATGACCTGTGCTGTTGCCAACGTTTGCTGGCGATTAGGGATTTTCCATCACATGGAACAGGCCTCAAATGGTTTAGCATTGGAAAATATTTGTTGTTAATGTTTGCCTCCATTATTGTTGTCTTATGGTCCCTGACCCTGAAACCAGGCGAGTGAGTCCGGAATTAGACAAAGTGATCTTTCACTGTGGTGAGATAAGGGGGGGGGGGTGCTGAAATTAATGGTTGGAGCAAGTAGGATGGTGTGGGGGGGGTGCTGTTGGCAGCTGGCTCCACTTGCAAGTTGCAGGACAGAACAGAGGACACTTGTCCCCTGATGTCGCCACTGTCCAATTAGGAGAGCATCTAGGCGGGGTTCCAGCAATGACAATGATGATCAGTGCCTCCCAGCGCACCAATCGTTTTCACCTGGATGTTTCAATACAGGACAGTGCTTCCCTCTGGAGAAGCAAGGCAGAGGACAAAAGTGGATTTAGGATCCGAGGGTCCAAGCTCAGCTGTAAATACACCTCTGTGTTATGTTCTGATAAGCAGCACAGATTTAGCAATAAATCAGATCTGGCTGTGTATAGTCTGCTTCACCCGGCTTAGAAGAATTAAGTTCAGTATAGCGCCGTCTACAGCACTGTGCAGTAGTCTTAGGTAGTGAAAGAAAATTATGTTAAAATTATCTTCATATTGATATAAAAGCATAAGTGTCTAAGTGTGTCAGCCATTTCAAAACGTTTTTTAAAGTCACCCCAGTATTTGCAGTAACCATGCAATTCACCCATGTATTTTTGACTCGACCACTAGCACACCATATTTAGCTAATCAATACCTCATCGGGTTATTCAGCTAATTAAGTTAATTCATTGAGCTGGTGGTGAAGTTTAATGGATACATGGAATGGCTGTGATGCCCCTGAGTAGAGGTTTAGGAACTGAAGCGGTGTTCTTCTAGCCATCCAACAAGACATCAGTAACTTTATGGAGAACATAAGAAATTCTTGTTACTTTTTATGGTCTTACTGTTCATTTGCATATATTCTTATTTTTATTTGTATATCTTTTGTGCAAACAAAAACATTTTCTTTGACTGCCTAATTTTATAAAATTCAAGAACATGATCACATGAGACACGGCATTCCATTGTCTCCATAGCGATGAAGAGGAGCTGCGGAAGTCGTTCTCTGAACTGGCGGACGGCCGCACGGACTCCGGCTCCCACACCATGAAGCGAGTCAGCAGTGGGAGTAACCCCTTCGCAGGAGTGGCCCAGCAGCCGGGTGCCCTGCTCTACAAGAATGGATTCCTGGTGCGCAAAGTCCACGCCGATTCTGACGGCAAGAAAAGTACGTAACTCTGCCCATGCCAAAATCCTGTTTGCTCACCGCTTATTCCCCATCATACAGCTCAGTCTGCTAGTATCTTTACCCAGAATTCCAGTGTGCAGTTTCCTAACGGTTGGTTTAAATAACTTCACGCAAGTGTGAGTAAAGAACACGTGGATCCCGAATGATGTGAGTCTAACCAAACTCCTGAGGCTTGGGAAACAAGACCTGGGAGGGATGCCTTTCTTGTCTCTGCTGAATCTGAGACGATGGATGTGTTTTTTTAGCAGTTTTGTGAGTCAGTCATATCATCGTTGTTCACAATGAAAGTGAGGTTTAATCACAGTTATATCATAGCATCAAAGTCATAAACACTTTTCTTTGTTCTTTTGAGTACCATGTAACGTCGACCAGCTTCCCCAGAAACGCCCCATTGTGCTGTCATGGTTCCCTGAATGCAGTTTCTGTCCCACAGCTCCCCGGGGAAAGAGGGGTTGGAAGGCCTTCTATGCTGTGCTGAAGGGCCTCATCCTGTACCTACAGAAGGTAGCCACCTCGACCCCTCCACACCACCCCATGTCCCATGACAAAATAAATAATTATTCTGGGTGGCTCCTGGTGAAACACAGAGGGGCTTCTGCTTCTGATCTATTGATTCACAGGATGACTATGATGTCATGTTTTGTACCTCCAGCACTTGATTTTTACATCCGGGAAGCTTCTTCACCATATATTTCATTTTTTGGTATTTTGGTATTTTGATTCTCTTTGTTTAATAGGCACATGACGTTTTCTGCCTCTCCCATTGGCCATAGGGTGAGTATCAGCCAGAGAAGCAGCTGTCTGATGAGGACCTGAAGAATGCTGTATCCATCCACCACTCACTGGCCATGCGGGCATCCGACTACAGCAAGAGGCCCAATGTGTTCTATCTGCGCACTGCCGACTGGAGGGTCTTCCTCTTCCAGGCCCCGTGAGTCCCCCCCCCAAACTCTAAGGATGGTACAGTCCTTCTGCACATGGCTCTGACAGCCACAGAGCACGTGTTAATGTTAGGATGGTTGGCAGGATTGTTCAATATGACTAAATGAATGCAAGTTGATATGTTAAAGAGGACCATGATGTTGACTGAGACACAGCAGCCTGTATGTGAAGCCACTTCTTTTGCTGTGACTGTGTCTCACACCCTCCTACAGCAATGCGGAGCAGATGCAGTCCTGGATCACCTGCATTAATACGGTGGCAGCCATGTTCTCAGCTCCGCCCTTCCCAGCAGCCATTGGCTCCCAGAAGAAGTTCAGTCGGCCCCTGTTGCCAGGTTCCACCACTAAACTGTCTGAGGTATTTGACCTGTAATGTACATATAAGCAATAACAACAACAATAACAACTCTTCTTCCTGTGCTCTGTCTTGGTTGACCTCTGCTATGTGAAAGTAAGTGCTGCCACCTACTGGAAATACCTAGTCAATTTCCTTGCACATGCGCAGTCAACGTGCACAGACATGCGTAATCCCCCAGACATAAAAATCTGAGCCACACATGCACTGTCTGGTGCAAACCCCTTGTGGCAAAATATTCCGTATGGACCAAAAGCACACGAGGAAATGTGATGTATAAATTGGCTTTACCCCTAACCCTAACCTTGCCTTAATGCTTACCCTGTCCCTAAGTCTGGTATTTACCCCAAGACCTTCTGTTGCACCACCACAGAATTCTCCCTCTGCACCAGTCACATTGCCACTGAGGCTGTTGGGGTCTGTTTTGGCAGGAGGAGCAGGTACAGTCCCATGAGACCCGTCTGCAAACTGCCTCCTCGGAGCTAAATGAGCTGCGCTCCTGCCCTCTGGACCGCAAGGTCAAAGGTCGTGAGCTGGAGGAGTACCGCCAGAGAGAGGAATACCTAGAATTTGAGGTGAGAGATGACCACTGGGAACTCTGAGAAGTGTAACTATTGTTTTATATTTACTTGTGAATAATTAGTATAGATATACATGCAATGAAGCTTGGAGTTTTCTCTGTTGACTGTTAAAGTGTAAAAAACTACCAGTGCCCTAATCATTTTAGAAAAGACTGTAGACTGAAACCATGTCCCTGCTGGTACCCAGTGCCTGACCGTAAAAACAGAGAGGATACCGGAATAAAGCCTGGCGTGGATTATCATGCACATGGCATAATGTTGCTCTCTTTTCTTGATGTTCGTTGGTGATTATTTGTTGTTAGAAAATGCGGTACAAGACCTACGCCATGCTGCTCCGCGCCAAGATCCGAATTGGAGAAGAGGACCTCTCCTCATTCGAGTCTCGTCTCAATGATGATAGTGGGCTACAGCACACCCACTCTAGCCCCACGCTCCAGCCGGAGTCCAACCACAGGGGACAGGCAGGCAGCAGCAAGGCCACTAGATGCAGGGAGGGCCAGAGGCACGGCTACCGACAGGCCGTCAAGCCGTGATGGAGCTGCTGGGCCTCTGCGGAGGGGGTGGAGCCCATCTGTCCTCTCTGGGCTCCTTGGCCAATCATGGAAGCTTACATTCATGTGACTAAACTGACTGTTGGTAGAAACAGGACAAAATGGGCAATAGCAACATACAGTACTGTGCAAAAGTCTTAGGCAGCCAAAGAAGATGATGTTTAAATGATTTTTATGTTGGTGTAAAACTATGCTATTATGCCTGTCAAAGTGTGTTAGCTTAGTCAT
>JAAGVU020000061.1:17365414-17381051 GCA_011763525.2 Mormyrus iriodes
GGGGGTGGGGGGGGGGGTGCGTTGGTTGCAAGGTGCTGATTGGCCAAAGACAGAAAATCTCGATGGGACTGGCCAGAGAGCCGAGCCAGCAGGTAGCACTGGGAGCTGGGATCCCTGCCTGAAGTCATTCTGAGTCCTCTTGTCTGCTCTAACTCTCCATGCATTCCACTGCCTCTCCCTTCCCTCTGGCACATGCTCTGCCTCCGGTGGCTACAGATCTGTGCTCAGTGATGCGAGCTGAGTCATCAAAGTGTTTTCCATGTCCTGCCTTGGAGGGATTTTGTTTGCTGGAGAAATTGTTTTGTTTTGGATGAATATTTTGGTTTTTTTTTGTTTCCGTTTTTTTCGTATTTACTGTGAAAACAACCACGGAAACAACTTCATAGCCAGGCTAATTAATTTATTTATTGAGGCAATGCTGTAATCATCTATTTATTTCAGAGGATATGCAGATTAATTTTGTGTTCTGACTTTTGCACATACCAACCAGGTACAGTTGGATTGCCCTATCAGGTTGCTTCAGCATTGTTTAGTCCTGTTTGCTGTATGAAACTTTCGACCCCATTTCCAGTTCAGTAGTCAGAAGGCACATGTATTCTCTTATTCTTTGAGCCACAAAGTGTCAGCAGAAGGCACATAAGGTCCAGTCTTTGGCCTTTACCTCACTAGCCAAGGAGGCTCATGAGAAAAGAGTTTGTAATCTCAGATTTTGTTTAAGCACCTTAAAATCACCTTTGGTTATAAATGCATTATATCTCAGGCTAAGGCTACACTGATAGTCTGGCTTTTTTGGATGTATCCCTGTAATAGTTCTTATTTCCATGCCATTACTATTGTGCCCATAACATTTATAATTATGAAAATTACTGGATATTGTTGCTTTTGCTCACAACTTAAGTACATGAAAGTCTAAAAGGACTGGAATATGGAAGAGATTTATGTATGAACAAATGAAAATTGCAGACAGCTTATATATTTCCTTTAGAGATTTGGCAATGTGTAAATATACTAGAATAGATATTAATGTCTCATGTCATATTTTTGTCACGATATTTTTTACTCAGGAGCACGCTATCCGCAATGGAAAACTATACACAGAAATTCCAGCACTCTATCACTAGAGGGAGCCATTTTCTTCTAATAACCTCTCCAACCAGTATATTGTACAGGATATTTATTGGCTGGTAATGGCACTGCTGGATCGTGGCTGATTGATTCTGAGGCACTGGGTTATCTAAACTTCGGCTGATTCTGTAGAAAAAGGAAGTCTGCATGTGAGGTTCCAGCTACTGCAGGCATTCCGTGCCCTGCGGGTTCTCCCTCTGGAGCTTGACCAGAAGGGTACGTGAGGTGAGGGGTGAGTTTCAGCAGAGCTGGGGAGCAGCTCTTCTGCTTTAGGCTCAGACAGTGGTGACACTGCAGCTGCTAAGTAGTGGCATTATTTGTCCATGTTCTTTTTTTAGGTAAATCCCACGCTGTTATGTGTTCTTCTCTGATCAGGGCTGGACTGGTCGTCTGGCATACCGGCTATTTTCCCAGTGAGTTGATGGGTATGTGGGCTAGCAAAATTTATTGTAGGGACCCAAACCCTGCTACAAAATTTACCTTGAGGTTGTAGAGGACCCCAAAATCCAGGACCAATTTTTAATCTGATGGAAAGCGTCACTGCAGCTGTTTCAAAGGCACATCTCCAGGTGTTTTATACGTGGCCTATTTTGGTGACCCTAAAGTAGCTGCAAGGTGATAACCATGTGACAGACTCCAGGGTCCCGCGGCTGAAGGGGAGTCACACCTCTCTCTCTCCTGTCTCCCTCGGCGTTGGTTTCCCAGCAACCCATGAACTAAGCTCAGTCAATTAGCACAGCCCTTCTCTGGGCCCACAAAACATCTGTGAACTACATGTATGGTATTGCTCTCCAGATCTGTTATCATCAAGATGATTCTTGATCATTGTTGTTCTGCAACTCAGTCTGACTGTTGTGTATGATCACAGGTGGCTATCTTTGTGGGTAATGCTCAGGGTAGGATTAGTGGGTTGGAGGTTAAGGCGAGATTACGAAGTCCCAGCTGGCTAGGGATTTGGATGGTAACGACTTTGGCTTTGTGGGATTTGCAAATGTGGTGTAATGGAGTAGAAGGAGACATTTGGTCAAAAAGGGGCAACTGACCAGATAAATGGTGATGACAGGAAGATGAAATCCACTGTACAAAAAACAATTTAGGATTATATATGAAATCGGCACCATTGCAGCAGATCTGCAGGACCACACAGCATTGTTTTTTTTAGCTTTGGATCAAACTAACTAAAGGGTCTGTTTCTAATGAGTGTTGACATGGAAACCACCTGACCACCCACAGCTGGGAAATCTCTATCAGGGAGATAAACCAAGTACAGCCCTAATCCACACTAATCATGCACATTTGTAAATACTACTCATTCTTTTAGTTCTTACGTATAGTGTACTTTGAGAAATGTCACAATAAATTATGCATCAGGAAATAGAATTATATTTGTCATTTTATATACAGGTATTACGTATAATACTCACCTCGGCTTCTGTTGCATCTGTTACAGTGTTCAGTGATTACTACGAATGTCTTTATTTGGATTGTTGAACTTTAGATGTACATTTGCCAGCAGCCTATAACACCAGCCCTGAGTCAGTACGGTGTTTGTATATATAAGCTTTTTGGCAGCAGACTGGAAAAATAAAGATTCCAATTAAAAATATGCAGAAGGTGTCTGTCATTTTGACTTATCGTTTTTAATAATTTGTACACTGATTTTTAAATAGTTAAGCATCTTTTAACAAATAATTAATCTGTGACATTTTCATGGATAATACAAAATATGGTGGTGTTAATTCGCTTTTTCCCCCCTTGACATCTGTGCAAATAATTCTGAGGCAAAAAAGGCAAACACACATTGAACAAGCCTCTCCATATTTTTTTTTTATATCAATTTATACCTTTTTATTCTCCAATATACATCTTTAGCATTTATCATGGCCTGAAAATGGCACATTCATTTTTACTTCTATGCAATACAATCTACACAGATAATGATAATGGAGCTTCTGTACATACGCTGATGGAAATTGGTGAAATAAATATGTCTAAGAGCTGGGTGCTGTGTAAACCTTGAGTGCTAGTGGTGGCTTTTCTTTTCTTTTTTTTCGATCTCTGAGTCTATCGAACATCTCACACCGGGAATTTGCCCTTTCTGTGTAGGTCTGAAAGGCAGTCAGTCATCCATAAACACAAGAGCATCCCAGGCCAATGACTCAGCCACCACAGGCCTGAGCTGGATTCCTGTGACGTCATTCGCTAGCTAGACCGCTACCATGACAACGAGAAGTTCTAAGAGCAGTCTTATCCCCACCCCACCCCCCCGCTCCCAACCCCACCTCGATGAGCAGATGAGTTGACCAATCTCTGTCATGTATATTGCAAGAGGGACTCTTGGGACCCATGTCTGGTTGAAATGCATGAACTGGGCGAGGCCGTGAGGTGTGCCCCTGCAGGCTCCTCTCCTCTCTGCAGGTCAGCTGGATGTTTTATAGATTGGCCGTCACAGGCTGCTGGATCTCCCGTTCCTCCACGTCTTCTGTTACATGGCTACCAAAACCGCTGTCTACGGTGGCATCTGATACAAAGGCAGGCAGATGAAATAGAGGTCAGTCATTACATGACAGCAAAGATAGAAGGGGGTGTCATAGCAGGGTGTGGAGTGGGTACTGATGTCAGACAGAAGGTATGTGCTGTGAGATCATACTCATTGCACCAGAGGGTTGGTGGTTACCTCCCCTGTTAAGGCTTGTTTATAATTCAGGCGGATGTGGCAGTGCTAACAGTGCATGCAGCAATGGTGGCATAATTTTCATTCTAGAGGCCAGCCTTGGAGACTGCATAGGGGCACGGCACCAAGGGCACATACCACTCAAAAACTGAAGCACTGCAGCTGATTCTTTTAGTGATGCAAACTAGCCTCAACCATTCATTGGCCAGGGGAACAGTAGCAGGAAGTCAGAAAGAAAATAGATTGTATATGAACACGTTTTCCACCCTCTATGATCAGAATGATAACAGAAGTGGGTAGCGGATTTGAAGAATGGTTGACTGAGAAAGTCTGGAAATACCGGAATTTATATTATTCCTTTGTAGGATTCTAAAGACTTCAAGATGGCTATAAACTAAAATAAAATATATTTTACTTAATGTTCGGTATGGTATTTTAAGGATCTTTAGTTTTATATCTTTTAGTTTAGCTAGCTACTGCAAAATGTTGTAAATGTAGTTGGCCATTTTTACAAATCATCACTTTAGCTAAAATGGTAACGCAAAGTATTTGACATTTGTTTTTACATTTATTTCAGTTAGTTTCGGAAGAAATACTTTTCATTCAGTAGTAGTCTTTTATTTTATTTTTGTATCTTATTTCACTTTATGAAAATATTTTCGTTAACGATAATTACCCTGCCTTGCATACTTAAGCGCACAATACACGGTTAGTTTTAGTAAAATTTGAATTTTTAATATGACATCCAAACCACACTTCATAAACATGACTTTTAAGATCAGCTGTGCTCTATAGTGTTACCCCAAGCTTGGCGTCAAAGTATACGGATGCCTGGTGGGTCGGTACAAGAAGTATGAACATTCGGGATTGCAGACAGTCCAGCAATACAGCGCTCTTGCTGTTGCATGGCTGTGTCTGCATGAAATATGAACCAGGCCTTAGCCATTGTAAGCTGCCACCCCAGCATAAACCTATAACTGCACAGCCATTCTCATCCTACCTGCGCTCTGGGCCTTGTCCCTGAGCTCTGTCTGTCTCAGCAGCTTCACTCCCTCATTCAGACCCAATGACTGCAGGGCCTCCACCAGCGTGTCCAGCTGACCACCGCCCAACTGCATGAAAATGGATTGAAGTGACCGGTGAGCATGCTCATTGTGGACACAGGGTCAGATGACCGGTGAGAATGCCCAGTGAGGACACAGGGTCAGGTGACAGGTGAGCATGCTCAGTGGGGACACAGGGTCAGGTGACAGGTGAGCATGCTCAGTGAGGACACAGGGTCAGGTGACAGGTGAGCATGCTCAGTGGGGACACAGGGTCATATGACTGGTGAGCATGTTCAGTGGGGGGGTGTTTCCCAATATGCGTACTTCACCATATTTGTCTTCTTGTGTACCTGTTCTATGTAACCTTCCATTGCTGAAGACCAGTTCCAATACTCAAGAACATAAGTACAGAGGATGGTAAAAATCCCCAAGTGCTGTACATCGGTTGCGTCCTCGCCGAACAAGACCAATCTCATGATGTACTGCACCCCAAATTCGTTTATGGAAGGCAAGTTAGCAAGACTGGTCTTGCTAAGACCACAAATACGATCTTTGCATTCTTGGTATTGAGAAACACCCAGGGTCCGGAGGCTGGAAAGCATGCTCAGTAGGGACATAATATCACGTTACCAATGAGCACGTTCTGCACATTTCAAAATAAACTTAAATATCAGTATTTCTCAAACTTTTTGGACTAAGTACCATTTTGAATTGAACTTGAAAGTGGCTAAGTAACACATGGGCAAAAAAAAATTACATATAAGCTCAAGAAGGCTGTGTACTATAATACGTTATACTAAAAATATCTTAATAAACCAGAAAACTAGTACGAAAATTTTTTTGTCAAGTAATTTTACATTGATTTTCATTTTCAATTCCGATCATTTTCAGTGTGCACAACAAATTACCACCAAGGCGCCTTGAATACCACGGTTGGTATGTGTACCAGTTTGAGAACCACTGTTTGGGAACACATTTACATTTACAGTTATTCACACATTCAGCTAGAAAATGTTACTGTACAGCTGAACATACACCACAGTTAAGGCCAGCTAGCATTAGCAGTAAGACAAGACACCGAAGCCAACCTGGTAGTTTTCCAGTAGATGCTGGCAGGGTGAAGGGCTCTCTTGGTACAAGTCAGCCAGCGTGAGCATGCCCAGCTTCTCAGCCAGCTGCCGCAGTGGCACATTGCACTGGCTCAGAATCCCACAGAGTTTGCTGAGAGTCTCGCTGTCCATCTGCGGTTTTGCTGTGGGGAAAGATGAAGTTAGAGGCTACAGAGAGGCCTGCCAGGCACAGGGGTTAGGAGCTGTGCAGGCAGAGGCTGCAGAGAGGCCTGCCAGGCAAAAGGGTCAAGGGCCGTGCAGGCAGAAGCTACAGAGAGGCCTGCCAGGCAACAGGGTCAAGGGCTGTGCAGGCAGAGGCAGCAGAGAGAGGCCTGCCAGGCATAGAGGTCAGGAGCCATGCCAGCAGAGGCTACAAAGGGGCCTGCCAGGCACAGGCGTCAGGGGCTGTGCAGACAGAGTCTACCGGGAGGCACTAGCCAACTCTCCAAAGTTAGAAGTTCTAATTAACATCTCCAGACATGATATATACCAGAATTATATTGGATACAGTAGATCTGTTACACTAGCTGCTTAAGCAAAAACACAGTAATATGGCAGACTGTCACATCATATCATTGGGACAGGCCTCATTATGCTGCATGTGTGAAGTTTATCTCTCACCTTCCTCCTGCTTCTCGCTGGGCTTGACAACTTCCCTGCTTGGCCTGTCGCTCTCTCTTCTGTCCAGAATTGCTCTTACCTGCCAGAAGGGGGAGCTACCATTATTCAAGTTATTGAAATGAAGCAGAGGGTGTAAACACGAAGAATGTGCTCAATCCACAGTTAAGGAGCAGAGAAGTTGCGAGTATAGACAGAAAACTTCTATGCAATTGTTTCTAGATTCTGAGACTCAATTTCCTATTAATAATGCCAGGAAATGATCCCTGTTCCTCACCTTCTGGCACCTGGCCAGGTCTAAAGGGGTATGGCCTCTGTCTCTTTTACGGGGGTTCTTTGGCACCTCGCTGGGGGACGATGCTGTCTGCTGTTGCACACCCATCTCTTCCACAGCAGGTCTTTCAGCCTCATCTTCCTTATCATCATCTTCCTCATCAGAGGAACTAAGGACAAGGGGCTCATCATTCTCCAGGTCCTTCCTGGCGCCTGAGGGAGGCAAACGCAGAAATCAATGGCTCATATTGAACCTGAGTTCAAAATGAGAACCCTGACGTCGACCTACAATCAACTACCGAAGCAAATCGACCTGCAATCAACTACCGAAGCAGTAAAGGGTACAGGAGGAAGACTATGGTATGTTTCATGACTGTGAGTGGCCCACCTGCAGCGATCAGCATGGAGCAGAGTGTCGGGGAGCCCAGGCTGGCTGCCAGGTGAAGGGGCGTGTTCCCGCAGAAGGTGCAGGCATTCACATTGGCCTTCAGCTGCAGATGGAGAGGAACAGCGGCGGTAAACTTTAAAACAAATTTTTAAAAATATACTAGATAACCTTGAAAAGGAACAATCATTAAAACTGCAAAGTTTAAGTTTTGTTGCTTACGACAGAGTAATAATGTTTTAGGGAATCTTATTGATAGTCTCAACCCAGCTGACCATCCTTGTGATGCGACAATTGCATGTGCATAACATGTGATGTCGGAATTAACATGGCACATTGGGCAGCCCTAGACGGTAGCACCCCGGCAGTGTCACCTGGCCACACCGTGGGCCTGGTGTGGAGGTTCTGAGGTTCTGACGCATACCTCTGTGATGAGCATGCAGGCCACTTTGAAGAGGTTCTCCCTGACTGCAAGGTGCAGGGCTGTGTTGCCACTCTTCAGCTCGGCAGCATTGACCTGGGCACCGCCCACCACCAGTGCCCGCAGGCAGCGCTCACCCCCCCTCTTCACAGCCAAGTGCAGTGGGTAGAGCCCTGGAGGAAAATAGGAGACGTGTCATGGTAATGGAAACCAGAGCAGGAAGGAGGCTGAGGCGCCTGCCATGATGCGTTCAGAGCCCATGCGAGCATTGCTGTCATTATTCGCAAGGATGCAACGGCTGCACAGTTGTGTCTCAGCTCCCTACCGTGGTAGTCAGCTGCGTTGAACAGGTGGCCGTAGCTCTCCTTTAGGTGGGTTAGGAGGATGCGGAGCACAAACTCGTCACCGATATCCGCTGCCAAATGCAGTACCGACCTGCCATCACGGTCGACCAAGGTTGGGTCGGCCCCCGCTTTCAGCAAGAAGTCCAGCACCTTGTGCTGCTTTGTTATGACTGCGAGGTGCAGGGGAGTCTGCAGGGAGTGGGCACACAAAGGACTCTCATTGCTTCACAAGGTACAGTAACGATACTGTGCGGTGCTATGAGACAGATGGGGACCCTGGGGCCAGAGCCGGGCCTGCTTACCTGGTTCATGTGATTCCGGATGTTAAGGATCTGCTGCTGGGGAATGGTGCTGATCATATATACCAGCTGCTGGACCACTGCAGGCTGCTGGTGAATGACAGCCAGGTGCAGGGGCCTGGGACATTGAACAAGTAAAGATGACCACAAGTTGAACTTCCAGTCACAGAGATTATCACTGACGGAGCCATTTAAGGCTGAGATTCTAGCTTGGGACTCTGATTATGCTAAAGGATGTGGGTTCAATTCCCAGAAATAGAATAGCTGTTTTACAGTAGAATGAGGTGCTTGAGCCTGATTACGTTGGTAAAAGAGTCGGCAGAATAAGTGGTTGAAGATGACACTGGATCCTAAGTATGAGGTGGGTTGGAGCAGGTCTGCTGCATCTGCTTTGCTATGCAAGGGACTCACGTGTCTCCATTCTCGTCCTGCACAGAGTAGAGCTGCTTCTGCACAGCCAGCAGAAGGCACACATCGCCGGTGCTGCAGTAGGCCAGCAGGGCCCTGCCGGTGCGCCGGGCTGTTTGAGTGGCGCGGTTCTGCAGTGTGGATGCTGTGATAGGAGGGAGGAGTGGGTCGATGTGTGGTCTCAGTGACACCTCTGCCAAAATGGCTGCTAATTTACTGTTGGATAAGTAATGTAAATAGGAGTGCCAGACCCCTCCTGGGTCCTGTGCCCCACCCCTCGCCCTGCCCTTGGAGTCTCACCAATCAGAAGTAGCTGCTGCTGCAGGGGGGGCCCTCCTGGTGGCACCCTGCTACCCTCCTGCCAGTTGGAGGGGGTGTCGGGGGACGGCACTGAGGCTGCCATGCGTGTACCATTGCCCATGAAGGTGCCCATGGAGTCGAAGCCCATGTCCAGCTGCGGGTTAAAGGGGAAGCCTCCTGGGGGGGGAGACAGCATCAGCTTCAGCTGCAGGACTGCTGATTCAGACTGATGTTACAGACATGTTTCAAAAAAACATTAGGGGGCCTATGTCTCTCTTTATGACTAATTAGTCGCCTGTTTATAAATCTGCTTCCTGACACTCATGAAGCGAAGTCACAGATCTAGATGATCAACACAAAAATCCTCCCCCGAAAGCTCACTCAGCTGCGGTTTCTCACCATTTCCTCCTCTGCCTGATCCTCCAAAGTTCCCCGGTCCTCGGCCAGTCCCGGCGGCCCCCCCGGGGGGCCCATTCCAGGGGTCAAAGGAGTGAGGGAGGGGCTTCTTTTTTTTGCGCTGAACCTCCTCCTTGTCTAATGCCGGCATGAGAGAGACACATAAAGGACATGATGTTCAGAACTGACAAGAAAAATCATCAGTTCTTCTTGGCTCTTTGTGCACAGCCAAAGGCAATTCTAGAATTTTTAAGATAGGTGGCATAAAAAAGCCATAATTCCTATAGAGTGGCCAGTCATATTATTAGTCAATGATATGTTTTGAAATGGTGAGTGACTAGGGAGGGGGCACTCCAGGGACCAATCAGCTTTCAGCCAGGGCTAGTGTCCCTGTGGCTCCGGCCCTGTATACACCACCTGTGTACAGCTACCTTGTACGGCACACCCAGACAAAGGCAGCACACTAGTACAATCACAGGTTGCTAATGCGGTAGCATCACTCCCTCTAGTCGGCTCACCTTGCACATGTGGCACGTAGGTGAACTGCTTAGGCTCACTGCAGTCATTTCCCTTCCGCCGTTTCAATTGCAGAAACACAGTGACGGGCCGCTTGATGTCCGGAGTGTGGTACTTGGGAGTCTTAAACACGATGGCATACTGCAGGGAGGATGGTGCCATGGAGTGTCATTATAGTTCTGATATTTTTTTATCTCGTTTACATTTTTTTTGAGTTTCAGTTTAAGTTTTAGTAAATTTATTTCTATGGATAGACTGAAAGTTGTAGAGCTATTTTATGTGTCTGTTCTTTAGAGAATCCTCCATGAATGGACAGTTCACATTTTTTACTGATGTCCTCCAAATGGGCAAAATACGTTCTAGGTATTTTTAATAGTAATTAAAGATAAATCATTATTTTAACTAAATATTTTTAAAAAACAGTAACGGATAGTGTTTGACGTTTGTTTTTATTTTATTTCCGTTAGTTTCAGAAGCAATATTTATAGTTTTTGTTTAGCTGTAGTCATTTTATTTTACTGTTGTTTTATTTTTTTTATTTCAGTTTCTGAAAATGTTCTCTTATACTTTTTGATTTGTTAATAATACCAATGGTGCCACAGCCACTTAGGCACATGCTTCGCGCTCACCTGTTTGTGGACGTCTGTGGGAGAGAAGTCTCCAAAGTCTTCCCAGGCTCCCTCTTTGTCCTCCTCAAAAAAGCGAATGTCGATATCATCTGGGGGAAAAGGAGAAACACAAGTGATTTAATTTCTGCTTACTGGATGCAAAGTACCTGTCTGCTGGGAGTTCTGGATAGGGGAGTTCTTCACTGGTTAAAAAGAACTGCCAGAAATTCAATGGTAGTGGCCCACCTTTCTGCACCTTGTCACACAAAAGGAAGATCTCGTCTCCACCCAGCACTGAGCCGCAGGTTTTGTCCATGCGGGAGATCTTCAGGTTAGAAGCGTTGGGCGACTCTGCAAAGAAACCATGGTGTTATCATGTGACTCGTGCTTCTGACCAGATGAATCCGTGTGCTCTGTATGTTCTGACGCGGTGGGACTCACTGCTGTCATAGATGGGCTTGGAGATGGCTGGCTTCAGGGCCCTGGTATAGGTCCCATCACCATCCTGCAGGTAGGCCGTGAACTTCAGCCTTACCACATTAAGGTCCATCTTGTTGCTCAGTTCCTTGGCCTCCTTTAATATTTCCTGATCTTCTGCTTCTGTTTTTAACATGGCACATTTTTAATTTAACCAAATCTGCATAGCAAAACATTGGAAAAGTGTATTTAAGTCACTAGTCAGTTCACTGTGTAATTATCGGGGGGAAGATTACCAGTGAGATGGTAGTTTGGTCCCTTCAGCTTCAGCTTCTCCTCCTTAAGTCTCTTGGTGAGGACCTCAAAGACCCCTTTCTTTGTGATGTGGAGGATGCCCAGGTTGTTGAACCTTGAATGTAAGATAGAATTGACAGCAATGTTTCTTAAACCAAGAGCAACAAATTTCCTCACAGAGGAGTGAAGACATTTCTTTGTGGGAACTATCCATTCATTTCTCTGAGCATAACCCTAATCCCAGCTGTGACAACTTTAACCCCTGCCCATCCCAAACCTTAACCATAATTAACCAAACAAAATACAAATCTTTTGGCATTTTTAGTTTTTTGATCGCTTTCACAGAATTTCCCCTTGCTGTAAAAATAGCAGGTTTTTATCACATTGTGGAGACATATGACCACACACACACACACACACACACACACACACACAAACACACACACCAATATTCTGGTTCTTCAGACATATCTGTAGCTGCAAATTTTATTTTATTAATGCCAAACTAACTCTTCCACTTAATTTCTATTGAAAATGACTTGAGCTGGAAAAAAATCTTTCCCACTTAAATGATTCAAGGAGTTTTTTCAAAAAAAGATACTTAACAAACACCGCAACTAAAGCAGCTGGCATGCTCTTAGCCAAGTGGAAGCACCAGACAGTCACATGGTCATAGTCACATGGTCACAGTTGCGTACAAGGTCATAGTCACATGATCAGAGGATCACAGACAGCCTTCGGTGCAGCACTCACTGTGCCGTCAGGTCAGTGGGCCCCACGTCCATGCTGCACATGCCACTGTCGCTGCAGTGCTTGCCCACCAGGCTGTGTGCGTGCACCCGAGGGGGGTCCGTGTGTGTCACCAGCTGCACCTCAACCCTGGCGTAGCCCATGTAGTTACACACCTGGACAAAACCAGCGCAACATCAACCACCTCGACAGCAGGCTTCTCAGCTCACTCTCTGAGGCTAAAACCTGTCTGTTTATGATTGGTTGACTATATATTGGGACACGTCTCTGTCACAGCCTATTGGCATACAGCAGCAGTACGAGGCCACCTGGTGGCACACATTCAGACAGGGGTGAGCAGCGCACCTTGACGGTGGGATAAGTCTTCTTATTCTTCTCGCTGGAGGCGCCGGGCAGACCACCATGGGAGGGGCCCTCGCACTCGTAGCGAAATCGAAATCCCCTCTGGACAGAAGAAGTGATTTAATGTTTAATCCTCCAAAAGCAGAGCCCGTCCATAACTTTCCAGGCAGGAGTCTCCCAGCTGACATGGTGACGGCCGTAAGCAAGGCACTGCTTGTTTGTCACATAATCTGTTTACATTTCACATGCAAACTCGCAAAACCAGAATGGCAGATCAAGTTGGCCCCCAGCCTGCTTAATTAAGTACAGTTATCCCTTACTCTTGCATAATATACAAAAATGGTACCAAATGACCCCAGAATTCTCCCTGTGGTTCTGACCTGGACCATGAGGAATAGGCTTTGATCTTTCAAAGCACGCCGATGCCACACTCACCTGTTTGGGCTCCTCAATGATCTGTAGGTAAGGCCCGTTTGCTGTGGAGGACAAGAGGCACAGGGTCATTCCCACAGCGATAGGCCAGCTCTTAGACGTGCCCAGGGGCGACGCTCACCTGTCTCCGGCAAGTAAGGCTCACTCTTCACCGGCGGCATGAACGAGTATGGGAAGTCCATCATGAACTGCTCAGCGAGCGGAGCGGGGGAAACAGAAACAACAGGGTTTGTTTCAGGGTAGCCTCTCTGTTCACTACGCCGACCTTATTTACACAGAAAGCTGGAGATCTTCTGCTTGAGGCAAAATATCAGTTACACTGTTCAAAAGTGCTAATCAAACAGCTATAGGATCTCAAAATAACAATTGCCTAAAATCCCCGATACTGGCAACAGGTATGAATAGTGTGTCCTTGTACCCTGCCTGGAGAACTGCCACATTTGGCTCTTACCTCATTTTCGATCATGTTGATGTTGTATTGATTTTCCTCCATGCTGAGTGAACGAGAAAATGGAGCAAATGTCACGATCAGTGTGCAGTGACCAAGCAGGTGATCACAGAGTCACAGGACTATGGCAACAGTGCACACCTCTGCACAGCTGACATGTTTATGAGATGGGTCTCTACACCACGAGAAATATCCCTACTACACCTACATGTCTGACACTAATCTTCACTCTTTGCTTTCAAAGCAGGACTGAGAATAAGAATAAAACGTTAGACATCAGTGATCCACGGCAAAAGGTGTGTGTAGTTTCAGTTCTCAGCAGATGGTTAAAGATTTTGCTGCGGTTAATTTTTTTTTTCAGCTCTTTTGCTCTGTCTTTGTGTCACTTGTTTCCAGGAAACATACGAGCAAAAAAAGCCAGATAGGAAAGCCCCCAAAATACCAGAGGCCTCTGCAGTCTACTCTTCGCACACACACATGCACACACACATCCACAGAGGTGGAGACCCTGCCTGGGAGTGGCGCAATCCCCCATGGAAGGGAGAGGGCTTCCCAAAAACCCTGCCCCACAATCCCCCTTTCACCATAGACACAAAACCCTGAGTCTTATCACATTACACCTCCCAGTAAGCAGTCTGCATTGCATCTAGGCTGTTTCTACTCTCCTGATCGTCTTATTCGGCTCTTGCCAGTTCGCAGTGGTACTTGTCCCACCCATTTTATTCTGTTTTCTTTTTAGCAAAAAATGCTTTTAGAACTTTCAATGGACCATAAGTGCCTAACCATCATCTGTCACATACAGTGCCTGGCACCATAAATCAGATTCTCATAACAGCCTGGAATAACCCCAAAGGGGCAAACCCTCTGCCTCCATTTTAGCATTTACCTGCGAAACAAGAGCACTGAAAATTTTGACAATTCTAAGAAATTTCTCAGAATGAAATCTGCATAACCACTCCCTACTATTATGCTTAGGATGTCTTTCCTAGATCTTTCATTTTCCCTTATTTTTTGTGAGAAAAATTTCTGCACAGACTGTCCAATGAATAAACCAGATGGACATCTTGAAACAAACTGTTGATTTCAACACTGAATTTTCAGGGTTTATATAAAAATAGAGCACATGTTCACACATTACTGTACCTAGGTGCGCTGATTTTATTGTGCTGTCAGGTTTCAGTAGCTTCCCTGCTTCTGATAATTTTGAGTATATATCAGCAGATACAGAAAACTGTCGACTACCTTAAAAGGAGGGCCATGGTCATTACATAGCCTTCCCTGTTTCTTAAGCGTACAGAAAAGGGTGGCTTTGACTGTGCTGTGGGCATATGCATTCTGTCACATTTCTGAGGGAACATCAGGATTCACGGCAACCAAGAATTAGAACCTTTCCTCATACAGCCCGATGATATGCTGTAACCACTTCGAGTCCAGACAGGTCTCTGAATCTAGGACTCTGAGTGCCACTGGAAATGCTTGTGTGTTCCCCTGTCACAAAATGTCCTGGTGTCCAGGAGTGCAGGCAAAGCTTCCTCTGCACCACAATGCAGTGTCACCCCCACTCATCCAGCCAGAGATCCACGGATATAAAAGCACCCAGTTCTGCTCTGGGAAAGTTAAGGTATCTTCCAAGGTGTCTAAAAGAAAACAGGTCTGTCAAGAGTGACAATGCCATTCGGTGTACCCAAGGCTACAGCCATGGAGTCAACATGGGGGGGGACCAAAGCCGTAATTATAATATATATTGGGGGGTACATTTTGAACACATCTGAATTTTGGGGGGGGGGGGGGGGACTTGGATGTACCGACTTCAGTGTCACGGCATGTTAATTACTAGATCACAGGCATCAGGAGTGCAGCAGCAAAAAAAATGAATCAGAGAAACAACCTCATCAGGTTGTAGCAATGTAGCAATATGTAGCATATGTAGCAATATGTAAAACCGTGAAAACTGCATTCTTTATCTTGATGATTTTCTAGTAGTTTGAGTATAATTCACGACTGGTTTTGGCTGGAATGATGCAACTGTGTGCAGTTATGTTTGAAATAAGAAAGTCCTGCTTTGAACTGAAATGATGTCATTCTCATTCCCGGCAGCTGGGCTGACGCAGTTAATGTTCTGACGGCCTGGAGAGGAGTGTACTCTACGATTCTCATCACTTAGCCAAAATACCAGAAAATCTGAGTCTCCTTCCTTTTCTATTGTGGTCATGTCTGGATGTTGTATTTTTAGATTCATTCACATTTTTTACAGCAAGCACATTGATTTCATGACTGCGGGGTTGATAAATTGCGTGTGTTTTAGTAAGTGCTCGATTGTTTTTGCTTTAGTGATTTTGCGGGGTAACATACTAGCCCTATCGTGTGGATTTTTTACGTCCCATTTTCGTCTGCAATTTGCATGAGGATCAACCAGCCTTGAGGCTAAGTTG
>JAAGVU020000061.1:17381151-17400182 GCA_011763525.2 Mormyrus iriodes
CCCTATCGTGTGGATTTTTTACGTCCCATTTTCGTCTGCAATTTGCATGAGGATCAACCAGCCTTGAGGCTAAGTTGGAAAGCTTATCACTGTAGGCTTCACTGTCATTAACTGAACGTAACCCCCGCCTCGTATTTTGAAAGAAAGACTAAGAACATTAATCGTGCACCGTACGACAACATGTGTTTGGTGCTGCTGTCTGAGATCCAATTCTGCGTGGTTATACTCAAGAAACCCCACAAAAAAATTCTGAAATACACCTCAGTCAAATACATTGCAAACCCATTCATCTCTGCCCTGTGACGTTTCTTACATCCTTGAGGCACACATTATCAAGCCAACTCACTAACCACAGAAGGTGCAGAAGTTTTTTTAGTTTTACGCCAATGAAATGAACAAGCATGTTATGCTATGAGCTGCCACGGATGACCTGGTTACATTACCACAGCCTACAGATGCAGTAGAAATATCTAAATAGCAACTTTCTTAACTGGAAGCAGAGGAAAAATAATAAGTAAAGTAACATCCAAGTGCTCAGTAAACGACCTGTCACCACTCTCCCCCTCATGTGCTGTATTCCTGTAACCCAATTTCAGCATACACACTGCATAGTTGCTGGTTTTTTTCTACTAATGATGTATAGTAAAAATATGAAAGAGGTAGCAGAGATGCTTTAGTCAGATGTACATACCTCATTGTACTGGACATGGTTCCTATCACAGGCTGTGCGTTCATACTGACGGTGCGCTGAAAGATGCGGGCTTTTTTTAGATCGCGCATTTATGTCATGTAAATAATCCCCAAATCTGTTTCGGAAATAACTGCGAACAGTCCCTGTCGCCTCTCCTGACAGTATACAGCAGTCTTCCCTCCCACCCCCAGCATGCAGGGAATTTCCAATCAAGCACTTCAGCTCTGCAGTAATACTGGGCTTTTTCGTCGCGGATGCTCCACACGCTTTGCACAGCAGCCAGGGAACAGCCTTAGGACCCCCGTTTCCAGCATGGCGTCCAGCCCCAAGTTAGCCCTTACATGATGCTGCTTTCCTTAAAGTGCAATCGATTCTCGTCTTTGTACCCGTACATCTTCGTTAAGGGAGTTTCTTCTTCCCCTATGGGAAATACACGAGTTTATATTGCAAATGCCACGCCAAAAAGACGAAGAGCCTCGGCGGCGATGCATTTCTTTATAATGAGCAATCTGTTGGCACTGCACCGATCCTCTTTCTAGCCTCCCAACTTAGCCCTACTCTCACTTCTATTGACAAGTTGAGGAGATAAATCTAAATACAGTTACTCAAGTCTTACACCCGTACGTAACATCTAGTATATTACAATTTTTTTTAATCGATATAACTATTTACTGCCCGAAGGAACGATAAAATACTATGTGCAAAGTGGGTTAGTCTTGGGAAGCTGTGTTACAACGTATTCTTTAATAACTACAGAGGATTACACAGTAGGGTACATTCCTCTCCAGGCCGTCGGGATGATTTTCATGTATAATAGCGAAACATTTTCTTACCTTCACTTGTTTCTGGAAGTGGCCGACTCGTCAATATCTGTAGCAATACTGAATGTTATTCAGACGCAAACTGAAATCCTAGTTTTGTTCCATCAGAATTTCTCTACTCGGTTATCGGAATAGTCAGTATGAAGGTTATTGTCAATCGAAATGAATGTTTCTGTTGCACAATTACCCCTTATTGCACTTCGGTATCAAATGGAAATCCCCTGACAGGGGAATTCCGTAGGAATAAGCGTCAAAAATGCTTGTAGTTCATTGGCTGTTAGCGATCACATTTACATAAACCCCGCCCCCTCTGCAACAACAGTGTCTGTACCGACACTTCTCACAATCCGCTGTACACCGTGTATGCTTTCGCAAGCGGAACTCTCTTTATATAAAGATATCAGGACAAACCTAATATTATATAGTAATATATATGTAAAATTTCTTCAAATCGAAATGTCTTTAAAGTATTTAGTAGAGATCTTCCATTTTTCACGTTTATTTTGAGCAGTGCAGTAAAATACCGACGATATATTAAATGTTAAAACAATTCCAGTGTGCATTCTATTTGCCAGATTAGTAAGGAATCATTGTTTATTTATTATTAAAATTATTAGTAATAAACTTCTAATATGGAATCAGAATTCCAATACAATCGCAAAAAAATAAATATTAAATAGACGGGGAAAGCAAGCAGTATATGTCACAGTGAGCCTGGAACCTGTACCAGGTGGAACTGGGTACATGAAATTCAGGATAAGAAGTCCTACAAACATCGTCAAGGCTGCTGGGTAAAGTCCAGCAGGAGGAGGTCCAGGGCAGTAGGGATGCTGTTCTCATCACACTGGAAGTGGCTGTGGATCGTCAGGGATGCTGTGCAGTGGGGGTTGGAGAGCAGAGAGTATAGTGTCTCGGCCACCACCTGGACAAACGTTCTGTCTGAGGCAGGAGCTGTGGAATGGACGAGCAGGTCAAACAGGGTCACCCATTCTACCTGCACACTGAAATCCTACATCCTAGCTGGATCACTGACTCCAGTCTCCTGGATCGTCGCCAGGGAAATAGCAGGCAGACAAAGAGCAGAGGAGAGAAAGGGCTGTGGCTCTCACCCACAGCCTTGTTCAGCTTCTCAGGAGGAATGTCCTGCAAAATCTTCTGCACGAGTACAGAGGGCACCTGGACACAGACTTCTCTGTCCCCCTCCCTCACCATCATATGGGCAGGCCTGGGTGCAGACACGGATAGGGAAACACGAGAGAGCACACACACGGGGGAGGAGCGAGACACAGAAGGGCTCAGTCAGAGGGCAGGAGAGGTACACAGGAGAGCACAGATAGGGGGCAGGAGAGATACATGAGAAGGCACAGAGAAGGGGCAGGACAGACAGATGTTGCAGGACATACAGAGAGCAGGAGGGTTATGATGCAGTTATTAAAACAAGTGATCCCCTTTATCATCAAAGTCAATAGCAAATCATCTCTATCATACTGGTTTCAGTTTGACTATATTTAAAAGTAATATCACATATGATACAGTAGGTGGTGCCAACCTATAGTAGCGGCGAATGGCGGTGTGGGGCAGGCACGGGTAACAGCACTGGTAAATCCGGTTGGCGTCAGTGGCCAACTCAGAGCCACACCGCCCACAGCCAGTGAAGGTCACGTCTCCAGAGAGAGCTCCCAAAATCCCCTCCAACGGTGTGTCCCCATTCAGCAGTGGTGAGGCATCTTGGGAGGAGCTGCTTTGGAACTGGAAGCCCGTGATGTGACACCTCAGCTCCACGTGGCCTGTCAGGCAGGAGGCCAGCCACCCATGAAACCAGAGCCGGAATATCCCTATTTGCTGGCAGCTAACCCTAACCCTTTCTCCTGCCGCACCTCAGCATCAGTTACGTCGGGGTGGGGGAGGGGGGATGGGGGTTGATTTTACTGCACCTGTGCTTGGCCCCAAGAATGGATCAGTAATACTGACTCTTGACAGACATGCAGACTACAGCAAGGGTTGATTTGCAGCATATATAGTTTGGTGCCAACAAACTGTGATAAGCTCATACTCGGTATTAAATTACACAGGAGCCTGCCAAAGAAGTGCCCTCATTCCTGGCGACCTGCATGGGACCACGGGGCACATCAGGAGGCTCTCACCTGTGTATTTCTGTGACAGAAGGGTCTGCAGGTCTATCTCAAAGCTGGCAAGGCCCAGATGGGGCTGGATTGCACCACAGAGCACTGTCGCTTTTGTATCACTAGGGAAGAGAGGTTTGCAGACACCCCAGGGAGTGGAGTGCAGGTCCAGACGGCCAGACACATCATTCTGTTTTACCAAAAGAACTTGGAAATCCCAGACTGCATCTGGAAATGTCACAGCAAATCAAAACTGTTCACATGATCCAGTATCGCATTTCCCTGGTTTGTATAGAATGCACATACAAATATGCAATGCAAATGCAAATATCCCTCAACCTGGCCTATATATCAGCACCTCGCAATGGGACAGGACTATAGAGTATTCCCTATTTATAATTTCAGGAGCGGTTAGTGAGATGAACCAGGGAAAAAATGTTGACCACCCAAGGTAACCTTCTTCTTTAACCAGTTTCAGCAGAGCTGCAGGAAGCCTAGTCCAGATGCCTCTTAACTATATCCCAGTGTTACCTTTGTTCCGCTGGATACGGTGCAGCCAGGTCATCGCAGCTCCCCATAGCACCAGCTCCCCCTGTTGGCCATCTCCTTGCTCTACAGTTAGCATAGCCTTCTGCACAGCTCCTGTCCGTGAAAAGCTGGCCGCCTCCGTGCGCCAAGCTGAAGAGACAGTGGGTAACTTGGCTGCCTCCCTAATGCCTATCTAAAGTGTGAACCTAATGTGTGACTGTGTAGGGGGGATACGTCTAACTGTAATGGGCGTACCTTTGAACACAGAGCTACTGACTACTCTCAGAACAGCGTGGACCAGCGTGTCAGGTTTCAGCGTCCTGAGGCGAGCATAAGGAATGTGCTGAGGGTCCTGGGGGATTCGGGCCGGAAGGGTCATCAGGGGGCGGTGCTTCTCCTGCATGTAGGAGCAGAGCTCATCCAGAGTGAACTGACTGACACCCTGCGGGACTGAGTGATAGAGAGACAAAGTGTCACTGGTGCATTTGTATCAGCCACACAGCAACCCCTAAAGCAGAGAGTGAAAACTAACAGGATCTGGAACTTTAAAGGGGCCTAAGTGAGGATAAATGCAGTGGAATTAGGAAGATCAGAATCTATATCCCTTATGTTACGTGTTATTTTCACATGGGTGAACTTAAAGTTCACGTTCCATCTATGAGGTACTTAATGAAAATTAAGTACTTAATAAAAATTCTCTAGGGGTCTAAGATAGGCAGTCCATTTATCATTTAATACTAATTAATCACTATCCATCCATTTAAACCATGGTTAAAATAAAGGCAGACTGAGAATTTATGTGCAAAGTAGAACAATTTCTGACATCACAAATGAGACATAGAAAATCTGTGAAGACCTTACTCCTCACAAGTTGCCCAAAGACCTCACCTGGCGGCCGGTGGTCGTTAGTGAGCTGTCCCATGTTCAACAGCCTGCTGGAGCGTGTGGACTGTAGGACCACCTCCCCCCTCCACTTATCTTCATGCACTGTCACGCCTGACCGGAAAAACAGCAGCCTGACAGCCTTAGTGCTGGTAATGTTCCTTCACTGGACAGGCAACATGAAACTAGTATCAACCCATCCACAAAGGAGAACCCATCTGAGGCAATACTGTAGCTCTTTTTATTAATGGAACAATATGCGGCAACATGTCGAGCTGATTAGAGACAGGTGAAAAGGTGTCACTTTATACCTGTGATCAGCAGCAGATCGCCTGGGTACACGGTCAGGGACCAGAATGCTGCAGATCTCCATAACACCACCTTCATCTCCACACCTGATAGGTCAGTGACCAGAATGGTTGCCAGGGGAACCGTGGACCCTGCCCAGGCCCCTGACTTCACCTTGACCTCCTTCAAGTGACATGGGTACAGTACGACAACCAGGATTGAGTAAGGCATTCCCTTGGTCACACACCAGGCCAGGGGGGTGGTGGAGTCACATGAGTTCATTTGCAGGGTCCTGTGTGATGGCCCTGGCTGCTCCTGGGTCCTAGGCCCACTCGGCGACGCTCTGCTCTTCTTGGAGACCGGGGACACTGGAGAAGCCTGGACAGAGAAGCTCACTGTGGGGTCTGCGGCAGTGGGCTGATTGTGGCCGGTTGCACCCATAGCCCCACCTTTGGCTTTTGAGGGGGATCTCTGGGAGCAGAGGATGCCATCAGGTGTGGCCTCCAGCCCCAAGCCACCTTCTTCCTGTCTACTACCCAGAATATTGAAGAGCTCCTGTGACCCCTTGCTAGTACCCTGCACCTCTATCTCACTCTTGCTACTTGCTGGGCTGTACAGCTCTGGGCTGCTCTCTGGGCTTGTGGGTGACCTCTTTGCCACTTCTTCTTTCTGCCCTGTTCCCAGCTTCCCCCTAAGCATAAGCACCTGGCTGATGGTCCAGACGCTCAAGTACTCTGTCCCCTCAGACACTGAGCCACCGGGCCTTGCCCCCAACTGGCCTGGGCCATGCTCTGGGAAGTAGCTGTCCAAGTAGTCCCGGACTATGCTGGGGCATAAACCCTGCCCTTCATGCTCTAGTTGTTTTATTTGTGAGGGCACGATTTCTCTCTCTGAGGCGTTTCTGTCCGGCGGGTCGATGTTCAGTCGTCCCAAACCCTCATTAGTGAGTGTAACAGGGTCCACCCCACCTTGCCCTGTTGGTATGCCTCCAGACTCACGTTGCCTGGTCTGCAGTCTCCCCCCCTCCAATTGGAGGTTCACAGTCCTCCATGGGCCTCGGTCTGGGTTGGGAAGTGGCACGTCTTCCAGAGACGGAGCCGGAGCACCCAGGAAAATGTGGATCCTCGGTGCATCTGCCATGCTGTCATCACACTCTGTCTGAAAGGCAAACAGGTGTCAGGATGCTCCCATAAAGCTGTTCTGGCTCAGCCACCAAACACTCAACAAAATATTCCTGTTAATTCCCAAGATTATCGACAACAGCTGTGACATTTGGGCAGGGCTATTCAAATCACGGTCCTCAAGGTCTAAGCACTGCTGATTTTCCAGCTTTCCTTTATCTGTGAGCCAGGTTTGAAGCCTCTGGCCAATAAGAATCAGTAATTATTAAACTAACTACCTGGGAGAACTGAAAACAAGGCCTGGATTTGGAATCGAGGTCCAGATTTGAAGAACCCTGCATTAAGGAGTAGTCTCTGAAGACTCCCAAGAAGAACACAGTCACGGACTCAGAAAGTCCATCCACACACAAAAGCACCAGGCAGGCTTGTCAAAGTAATGGCATCCTATCCAGCAATCATAAGGTAAATGTTATTGATCCCAGAAGAAAATTAAAGTACTGACAAAGAAGCACATAGTGAATGCAGAATTGATTTGGTCAACCTTAGACATATCAGCAAAGGCTCCTAACCAGGTAGAAATATTTAGCTCTTTGGTAATCTGGAGCACCATATAAATTGCTAACCCAAAATACCTGAAGGTAGGGCAGAAGCTAGACATTCTGGGCCCCCTGACAAAATGTTACCTTGGGCCCCCCCTTAACATCCATGCCTCCATTTTGTGTTACCGCCTATCCTATTCAAGATCACGGGGGGTCTGGAGCCTATCCTGGAGGTTACGTGCGCAGGGCCGCCCCACCCTTACATTATATAATTTTGTAATTTTACATATTCAAGGACCCCTGTAAAATCCTGGGACCCCTGAATCTGTCAGGGTATCCCTGCCCCTCTGACACGCCTGTCTGCAGGAATTTCCCCGACCTTATGAATATTCTTTAAACCTTTGATGTTTACAGTGATGTAACTGCGCATGTTCGCTCTTACAAAACTTCTCAAAAAACATGATAAACAGCCATGTGTAAAATTGACCAGCAGATGTCACTGTTTCACACGGACCTCAAACCTTCCTCCGGGAAACTGTAGGGTTGGCTGTATGGTGACGTCATTGACACAGGCCATCCCTCCACAACACAGCAGCTGAGCTAACAGTTACAGCAGGGAAAAGGGGCATTCTTGGTCTGAATTACAGCCCCCACCGAAAACATTTGTGGTTTCATTTATGATAGTAATTGTATGTATACATTTGTTAGACGTTTAATTACTGTGTGATGGATACTAAAAACAAACAAGGTTTGTGAGTTATTGCTTTCATTTAACACAACTAGAAATTTTTACTAATATATATTCAGCTTAAGTATCCAGGTCAAGACAAATACAGAGGGATTAGAACCATCACCTGCTTCTCCATCTAGTGACACTTATTGGGACTAGCTAACATGACTGCTTGAGGTTGTGTTCCAAAGAAGCTTTGAATGCAGGGAAATGTGCTGAGGCAGCCCTGATTGGCCTCCATAGAGCCTGTAAGCACAGCACAAATGCTGGAAAAATGTGTATACACCATTACAGCTGAGCAAGTCACACACATGACCCATCATGCATCACTACAGCAGAATCCAGAGAACCCAGCTGAGGCAGGTCCAGATTCCATGAATTTGGTAGGTCCTTCTATGAGGTGTTGGGAAGAAAAACACCCACACAGTTTAATAGGTAACTCCCAAAAATATCACTGACCAGGTGGGTGGGCGTTGTCTGTCAGCGAGCCAATGAAAGGACGAGACAGTCACTCAGAAACCTAACCGTGATTGATTACACAACTCCAGTTAGGAAATCAGGAGCGAGAGTCAGAGTTGGGGTGGGGGGGGGAATTGTGCGGCCAGTCGGGGCAAGGGGGCTTGTGGGGACGTACATATAGATAAGGGTCCTAGATAGAAGTGTTTGCAATGTGTTGTTACTGTGCAGAATGTGTCAGTGTGGGAAATAAGCACATGTGAAATAATGCAAAAACAAGGCGTGTGATGAGTAATTTTGCTTTCTAGAATGCAAAGATCACTGTGTCATAACTCTGACTGCATGTAATACAGCAGCTCCAGACATCCAACTATTATGTGTTTATAGATCCCACTGGGCCCCCCTGCAGTAAAGACATACTGCCTCCCTCCCAGGGGCTACGATTAGCAGGCTCAGATTACAGTTGGCATGGGCGGCAGCACTGCCTTCATCTGGAGTGAGAAATGGCGTGTGGTACAGATTGCCACAGGTATAGACCAACGGAGTGCCAGTTAAAGAACTTTAAAAAAGGAATGGCTGGCTGGGGGGAGGTGGAGGTCCTGAAAGCCAGCAGTTAATTATTAGGGGTTTAATCTGATGGAGCAGGACTCTCTGTACCCTGATTTGCAGGGATTGGGTTTTTTCATTTGCTTATCTGGGCAGAGTTTGGTTCCAATCTGCAGGGTATTGGGGTTACATAAAGCTGAGGATGCGGCACATTCACCGAGGAGAGCCCAGAGCAACAGGCAACCATGGGGCAGCCACTCACTCAGAGGTCAAGGGGCTGCTGGTAAATATGGTATTATGCCATCATGTTTCTGACCTAAACACTGGCAGCATCAAGGAACGGTCAAAGCACAAGGAATACTTAACGTTGATACTTTAAGAGAATTTTTTTTATACCTGGTTACTGTATAACTACTGCCAGGTGAAAATCAGAAAACAGGAGAGAATCCAAAAAAAAAAAAAAAAAAACTTAGGCGTGTAATTTTTTCATTTCTGCGGGATCCTTTTACAGTGAGACTATTTTATAAAATACAGGCCTGGAATAACATTGTCAGCACAGCCCATGGTTAGGGGTCCTAAATGGGGAGAGGATTTGGGGGTGTCAAAAAACTATAAACAGGCCACATAAGTAAAGCTGGGACATGAACACTATGGCTCACAATGTCATGTCCTAATAGTTTTTGGATTGTGAGGCACTAAGATAGTTACACAGGTCAGAAATGATTCATGTTGGCCAGCCAGGGTTGTCCATACTAACGGCTCCCTAACTTGTCGTTTGGTGACAAAGGGACAAAGACCTGGAGGCTGTTTGCACATGGCCTGCACACCAGTTGCATAACAGCCCATCCCATGTCGTAAGCGTCCCCAGTGGCAGAAAGGAACACACTATTGTTGAGTACACGGCGATGATGCACTTAGCGTACGCTGCGAAAACTGAGTTTATTCACACCTAGCTGAGTGGCCCAGGGTCGGGTTAAGACCCCAGCACAGTGAGCCAATACTATGGGGTCAGCTGACTTGGCTTCCAAGCCCAGCCTCCTTCCCCTGGCTCTACGTTCTTCAGAGAAGGACGCCTGGTCTGGACTTCCGTTTTGCTGAGTATAGCCAAGAGGCAAAGTAAATTGGCTCAGACTGGTGTCAAAGACACAGGTCTGACTGTGGCAGCCATGATTGTGGGACAAGAGAGAGAGGAAATGGGCAGCATGGGCTGGAGGGGCACAGCAGTGTATACAAACTAGCCTTGCGACATACACACATGTACATCAATGCTTAGGGACCTGAGCAAACAAAGAGTAAAACCTCAATGCACCTCTCAGCTAAAGGCCCCAGATGACTTAAACCAACTGATGTCATGTGTCTGTGATCATATAGTCCATCCCCACCACACAAAGCAAAGGCTGTGTGTCCTGTGCTGGGGGTGGGACGCCCCCGCCCCTCTCTCTAGCAGGAATATGTGAAGACCGCTTTCACATGAAGCAGGAACACTCCCAGTGAACCATAGCCATCTCAGATGTGCCAGTTAAAGCACTTTAATGTGACCTTGTACCTTGTCTGAGTTACATTGCCATGAAGAGTTATGTTGGGAGTAATCACTATGCACTTCCCTTCCTCACATCTTTTTCAGGCATTACAACACCAACACCCACACGGCATATCGTTTAACCTGCCAGTGTAATTTTATTTACACTTATTTGTTTAGTAGACACTTTTGTTCAAAATAATGTAAAAGCAAATGGTCAGCCTGCGTCACTGGAGCAGCCTTGCTCAAGGGCCCGATGCTGATATAATTAATCTTCTAGCCATGGGATGTGAACCCACAACCTTCTGCAAACAGGCACAGATCCCTAACCCATGTATTAGCTTGTGATGAGGTTGCAAGGTATGCTGTACAGATCGAGGACCCAGAAAAGGTCTTCAGTTTGAAGAGTTAGGCACCTCACTCACAGAGGCTCACACTCCACCAGAAGGGCGGGTCATTTGATTTAAATCACTCAACTACACTTGCTTCTCTTACAGCCAATCATATGTCCCAGTGATGCTCCAGTGCCTTTCCAATCTGGGTACTACCTGCCCTAACCACTCCTTAAAAGCTGCCCTCCACTTCCTGAATAACCAGCAGCACCTGATTTTCCCATTTAGCTTATTTCATGTTCTCTCACAAACATCCCATGGGTATATATTATTCTGGAAAAACATTTAGAAAATAATATAAGCCTGAAAATAATATGTTGCACTCTGTATTGCGGCTAAATCCTTTCACTTCTTGTTTTCCCACAGGCTACGTTTCAATTCCCATGTTTCTCTTATGAGGACATTCGACGGCAGAAAGGTTAGTCATGCGTGGAGGCCTAGCAGCAGCACACAACCTGTGACTGACGTGACAGACGGCCCTTTTTCTCGACAGTTTTGTTTCGGTGGCTTCCGCGATGTTCGGCATAAGTGAGATTGAAAGGCTTATCCTTAGAACCTGGATGAGAGCACCTCTGAACGGAAAAAAAAAACTCTTCAGAAGGTGTAAAATGAATACTGTTCGTCACCGTGCATGCGTAAGCATGTTTGTCCAGCCTAATGTCACACTTAGACGTGGAAGTTGGCCCTGCTTCACAAGGGAGAAATACCGACGAAAAGATGCTTCTTGCAGCTAGTCGTCATAATTTGTAGAGAACGGCCGTTCAGGAAGCCTCATACAATTAATCTGCTCCTCTACACATTTGTATAATTACACAAAACACCTAGAAGGCTTGGCAGAAACAGGAAGTGTCCTCAGTATAGAAAAACAAAGTAAACAGGATCATTGACATAATATAAATATAATTTATTTTTCCCCATCTCTTTTGTACATATACACTGTTTATATAAGCGAGGGGAAGCCCTCCCCTTGGCGTGATGGGAGCCCGCAGCATGTCGGCGCCTTAAAGCTGGGAGGGGACCAAATGAAGGCTGTCAGTCGCCGGACGCACTGAGGAGGAGCCGCTCTGTCGGTCCCATTGTTTATTTTTGTCCCCTTCGCTGATCTCACTTTAGGTGTTACCGTTTTGTACCGAGAACCCGCTCTCCCTTACCTTCGTGACGATGTACCGATACTTCGGGGAGCTGCTGACTCGCGGGGTGTCTGGCGTCCTGGCCTCGGGGTGCGTCGAGCCGGCCCTGCCAGCCTCCGCGTCCGTCCTGCGGCTTCGGCGCTACAGCGAGGCCGTCAGCGATCGCGAGGATGATCCCAACTTCTTCAAAATGGTCGAGGGCTTCTTTGATCGTGGCGCGGCGATCGTGGAGGACAAGCTGGTGGAAGACCTGAAGAACCGGGAGACGCCGGAGCAGAAGAGGCACCGGGTGCGGGGTATCCTGAAGATCATCAAGCCGTGCAACCACGTTTTGAGCGTGTCCTTCCCCATCAAGCGGGACAACGGCGAGTGGGAGGTGATCGAGGGGTACCGGGCCCAGCACAGCCAACACCGGACGCCGTGCAAAGGAGGTACTGCTCACAGCGGGACGCAGGGCGTGGGGCTTATAAAAAAATCTTTCGGTGTAACTTGGTAACATTCAGACTTTAGTAGTAATATGCAGTGGCCGGTCTTGTGCGATGTAGTTGATAAAGATGACCGCTTTTGTTAAATGTTGAGAAATATTTGCGCGGAGTTAAAGTAAACATCACAACTTTAAATTGACATCATGGATCTACAGTAACTGCCTGCCTGCGTGCTGCCTGGTTGTTTATTAGCTGCTTTCTTATTTACCAATAAATAACGGCTTATCGCCATAGATGATCCCAAACGGTAACGATAGCTTTGTTTTAACGGACCTGTTATGGTAATACGTCTGGAAAAATACCAGCGTGAACGCAACATTTAGCGCCTCGCGTTGTCTTGTGCATCATCTTATGGGCCCTTCAGGGTGGTCCGGACCGCGGTTTATTTGCATAAAAATTTAAACATTTACATAATTTAATTTATTTTACTTAACAGGTTGAAAATACACACAAATGTACACACATACATATATACTATATATAAATAAAAATACTCTGCTGGCGATTTGCAGATTTTCTCAGCACTTTCTTAAGTTAACTATCCATTTGCTACCAGGACAGCTGGATGTGCAGCCCCCACCCCTACAAAAAAGTGCCTGCATCGCATTGTCATTACAGTAAGCACTGAAAGTTGCTATAATTAAAACGGACTGAATGGTATGTTAATGTCTCCATACAGGCCTTCTCGGAAAGTAGGTCTCAGCTGACCGTGTTTTTGAAGGGTAGTCAGGAAGTCTCTGAACTGACGCTTTGTGATCGTTTAGGGTCAAGAGGCGTAAATGCGGGATCAGCCATGTCACAATCTTTATGGAAACAGAAACAAAAATGTGGATGGGGGAATGAGCATAGGTTAGTAATGTTTTTACTGTATAGCATTTTGCATGTTTCCCTAATCTCAATGCTATATGAGTAAGGTCTTGGAAAATTACTCAAATGCTTGTGTTTCTGGAAGTCACAATTATCCATCAGGGCCATGATGGGATGTACCGGCGCCTCTTTCTACAGGGACGCCTAGCTCCTTAGATTGTCCCACTGTAGTGAATCGTGTCACTTTCTCCAGTCTGACTTGAATCTTAGCAGACAGGTGTGCTGATCCACCGCAGCTGGTGTGTTGCCATCTGGATGCTTTATTTCCTTTATGAGAACTGTTCCTAAAGGTGACCTGTAGTGAGGAGGTGGTGAAGTAGAGTCTGTTAGTCTGAACAGTGGCCTGTGGCCAGTCATATGGTTAGAGATGGAAACATGGGGCAAAAGGTACTCCAGACTCAGCCCCGGAGCCTGATAAGCTGTTAATTGTAGGTCTGCTGACTTTGAGGTATTTAGCTATTGGTTCAGTTAATCACAGAATAGTAGACACATTTTAGTACACCTAAGGTTGAGGTAGAACTCTGGCCATCATCCTGTCCATATTGGTTAGGTGTCATGACCCGCCTCCATTCACTGCTCCACTGGCTGCCCGCAGTTGCCTTGGAGGTGGACTGGTGATTTCTCTTTGTGGGCCACGTGTGCAGTGGTGACCCTGGCCAGTGGCAGATTGTAATGTGTCTGGTTTTGAGTCATATGTTTGTCCACAGTGGCAATTTGGTGTCCTGGCACAGCCATGTCACAATCTCTATGGAAACAGAAATAAAAATGGGGATGGGGGAATGAGCATAGGTTAGTAATGTTTTCACTGTATAGCATTTTGCATGTTTCCCTAATGTTCTACTAAGGTCTTGGAAAGATAGGTGGCTACAATTTAACAGCTTCTAAACTGTTGTGTGACTATTTCCGCTGTTATGCTGTTGAACTGTATCCCCACCAGCTTCACTCACATGGGGTTGGGGTGCTGTTTAGATTGTAAACACTTTTGTTTTTCATCACTTTGTTGGCAGAAATATCAATGGCTGACCTGCTAATGCGACTTGCAATGGGCAGTGTCAGGCGGCTGTAGGGTGTGGGCCCTGTGTGCTTTTCTGCCTACTTTCTTTTTCCACTTTGAAGGTTCAGGCCTGGCGACTGGATTCCAGTGTCTGAGTCACAGCGGCGCTGCTTGGTCTCTGACTCGCTCGCTCTGGAATTTCTCTTCCCTCTCCGGCTCCCCTTCCCTGCTTCTTCTACATTTTTGTTTGCTACACCACGCCTTCTCCAGGGCTTTTGTTAGTTAGCTCCTGGTGTGTTCGTATTTTGCTGTTAATTTTTAAAATACCTGGCTGAACCATGTCGAATTGCATTCATAGCTGGCTTTTTTGCATCTGTTTCCTGTTTGCTTCTTTGTTTCTCATAACGCTGTCTTGTTTATATGTGAGAGTATGTCCCTGTGTGGGCGCTGTATAATAATGCCATGTGGCCCTGGATGACTGTGTAGCTTCTTCCTTTAATTATATACCTGCAGATAGTCTGAGTGATGAGGATCTTGACTTCACAGGGAGGTGGCTACAAGGAGGACTGGGCATTCTGTGTGGGGTCCCCTCTAATGAATGGGAGGGGAATGGTGGTGTAATCTCTGAATGGTGAAACAGTACAGCTTCACCTGCTACAGTGTACCTGAGCCTTGCCTGTTGGGGGAAATTCCTCATGCTGTCGATTGTTCACTGTTCCATGATGTGGCAGTACCTGGCATATGGGATAATGAGATGGTAAAACCCATTTTCACCTTTACTTTGAGGTGAGGGTGGGGGTGGGGGGCGCAATGGGAGTGAGAGTAAAATACCACACAGGAGTCCATTCCACAGGCTCATGGATCTCTTGTACATTTTTTTGTTTTTAATCCCCTTCTCATCACCGCCTGCTGTTTGTGTGCCTTCCAGGTATCCGGTACAGCACAGATGTGTCTGTGGACGAGGTGAAAGCCCTGGCCTCTCTGATGACGTATAAATGTGCCGTCGTCGGTGAGTATTTCCACAGCCGACTACAAGCTGGCTCCCGTCTCTACGTTTTATCACTGGGATCAGAATCCAGATGGCTGTAATAGTAACTGATACATAAACATCTCCTCATATGTTGAATTCTTACTGAAGAGTTCTTTTTCCTTCCAGTGGAGTTTGCCTTTGCTGTAAACGTGGTGTTTGTCATGTCTCTCTGTGGCTTTCGTCCTTCCTTGCCATTGAGTTTGATGTCTGGCTTGTGTTTCTCCTCTTTCTAGATGTGCCATTTGGAGGAGCTAAAGCTGGAGTGAAAATCAACCCTCGGAATTACTCTGTAAGATGCGTGTGCAGACTCAGGGATTGTGTTGTTTTTTTTTTTTTTTAAATGGTAAACTTTGCGGAAAGGCAGATGCGATGTCCGGCCAGTCCTCGCAGCTTGCGCACACCCATCCGCGACACACAGGAGTGCCGGGCCATTATGCCACAAGATTCCATTTGCATTTGTAAATCAACACTGGACCTTTGTTTTCTCAGAAACAGTGATTTTCTTTATTTTCATTCAGGTTTGGTGATGTTAGCAAGGTGATATTTTGGTGCTCCATTGGGGTCGACTCAGCCAGTCTTTAATTGGTATCTACAAGATGCCTGCTTGAAAGTGATGCCCACTTAAAAACACTGTAGGGATTGACAGTAATTGATTTTGGAAATCCCTTTAGTGTTCAGAAACAAGATTTCTTTGCAGTGAAAAGAAGCAGCTCACACACATACTGTATTTTTGAATACTGCATGGTCTGTATATTTGGCCTATTAGAAAAAACGATGTTCCCCTGCAGTACATTACATTCTCTACAGCTTGTCTCCCAGAATGCTTAATGCACCTCTTGACTTGTGCAGGAAGTTGTTTCTTCACTTGCTGTGCACTTCATAACGCTCAGATTCATTTGGATTCATTGCATTGAATTGATTCTTTGGCACCATGGCAGACACCCCGGAGAGATGGGGCTAGTGAGCAGCTGGGGGTAGAAACAGCTTTGTTGTTAAAACTGCATGTATTTTTGAATCCCACTTTCCTCATGCGATTCCTCGTGAGGTGAATTTAATAGGAATCTGAGTATGCTATATGGCCAAATGTACCTGGACACCCCTATTAATTAGAGGACTTGCCTAATTAAGACAAACCAATTGCTGACACTGGTGTATAATTAATCACAGTCGTGCGATATGCTGCAACAAACAGCAGCAGAATGGGTGGTTGCAGAGAAGAGGTTAGTGACTTTCCACTTAGCACCATCATAGGATGCCATCTTTCCAACAATTCACTATATTTTGTCCCTGCTAGAGCTGCCCTGGTCAACCACAAGTGAAATGACTGCAAAGGTCAAAATGTCAGGATGGAAGTTTAGGTATGAAGTGGTTGGCCACACAAACTCACAGAATGGGACCCGATCCCCCAACATCAATACCCAACCTGAATGGAAAATCCCACAAGCAGTGTTCCAGCCATCCCAGAAAAGTAGAGGCTATTATAGTAATAATGGGCCAACCAAATTTACATCAAAAGCCTTGGTTTTGATGATGTTGGATAAGCTGGTGTGTGCATACTTTTGGCCATATAATTACCTCAATCACCTCAGTTCTCACATGATCCCATAGAGGTGGGTTTTTTTTCCCCCTCAGTCTTCACTACATTTGCTTAATGGTGGTTAACGTGTGCGTTGCGTTGCATTTTTTATTTTTTTTTGTTCAGGACAATGAGCTGGAAAAAATCACGAGAAGATTCACCATCGAGCTGGCAAAGAAGGGATTTATTGGTCAGTCTGTCAGTCTGCTTGCATGCATGTCTGCCAAAGCTATCCCCTTCCAGTATTACAGGCTAAAAACTCCCAGAACCACAAGGGGAAACGGGACTTTTCATGGAAGTGTTTCCAAGAGGTGGAGCTTTATATCCAAATTCCAGCAAAAACTTTCTTCCTCCTTAAGGTGGCTTCTGGCTCAGATGCAGCCTGCTGCTGCTGCATGTTCTCCCTGCATGTTATGGCTTTTTGCTGGTGCTATTGCGTGTTCTGTGGAGGATTCGTATATCGTACACTTGTGAAGGGGGGGTTTACAGGAATAGGTTTTCCTCTTGATCTTTTCTGAGGAACATGGCGGATGCCAGCCAGCACTATAAATATACTTTCTTGCCAAAAAGCTTTACTCAATATCTCCCCGCTCCTCGTGCTTTGAATTGCTGATCCCTTTGTAATGCCTGATCAATGCCCGCTCTGTAGCTGGTCTTTTTGGGGTGGCTGGACAGGCAAGTTGGCATCGATGGACATTTTGGTCCCCTAAATTAAGTTTATGGGGTTTCTTGTAGAGGCAGCCTGGTCATGTGACACAGTTCCCCTGCCAAGGTGTTGTCTGCTGGCTATTCTCAGTGCAGCCTAAGCCATTTTGCTGGTGCAGACTGGGGGAGGGGGGTTTTCCTCTGGCTGATTGGCTGATGTTTCATAGAGATTTGGAAGATTGCTGACTGTCAAGTGTGCCGTGCTATAATAGCCCCCTGGTTCCGGCCTTCATGCCCCCATGTGACACCCCTCCTCCCACCCCTTCCCTTTCAGGGCCTGGCATTGACGTTCCTGCCCCTGACATGAGCACAGGAGAGAGGGAAATGTCCTGGATTGCTGATACTTATGCCAACACGATGGGCCACCATGTAAGACCAAGCCGCCTTGACAGCCGTCTCAAACAGAATGTCGCCAGTGTGTTTTCTCTGCAGGATTTTGGCTTTTACTTATGACAAACTTTTAATTTTATTCATTTTGTTGTCCTGTACTGATTTATTCGTTTTAAGACTGTTGTCATATGGTAAATCCTTCTGACAGGTAATAAATCTCTCAACATGTAGGCATACAACAAAACAAAGATATATGTTCTTTTGTAGATTAGGTGAAATTAAATGAAAGCCTGTTTACTGGCTGATAACCGAACGGTCCAGTGGCTGAGCTAATATTTACTTTGTTTCATTTATATAGGCCTTCAGTTATGAGTGACCATATTTTTCTAATCAGTCAGTGCGGAGTGAGTAGCCATTCGAGCATTGTGCTGTCAGGGTTTGATTTGTCAGCAATATTCCTCTAAGTGACCTTCCTCTTTACACCGCAGCACTTCTGCTTGTTTCGGTTAAAGTCGTCACAATTTCTTTACGGTCTGTTTTTGCTTGTGTGTGTCATCAAAATGTCTTTTCTAGTTTACACTGCCTCATACAAATGGGGTTTTATTCCTGGTTTATTTTGGAGCATGAGAGTCAATTTTACATCTGCCCATATGGGTTGTGCTCTTGAACAGTCAGATCTGTAGTTTCCTACATGCAGTAAACTGCCCAAAGTAAAGAACTGCCACTATAAAGAGCCTTAATGAGGCGTTAGGAGAGCAGCCTCTGTGATTCTTGGTGTAGACTTATCTGGAGCTCTCCTGGGCAGGAATGAGCCTCAGATACCTGGAAACACCTTGTCATACTTCAGGCTGTGTTCTCCCATTGGCCCATCTCTCAGATGGATTGCTATCTGCTGAGTTGGACGGCCATTGGCATATGGTAGAAATCTTTCATGCTCCATAAGTCATATGCCCTCTTCTGCTCAGTGGATGGGGGGCATTCTGGAAGATTCCACTCCCATCGAGATAGAAGTGCCAAATGGTGGCATAGACATGAGCAATCAGACTGCGTTTGTAATTGTTTAATTGCCCTTGAAGAGTGAAGCCAAGGCTGTATTGGATGAGATGGAACCATTCATTGTGTCCGTAGGACTTTAATTGCAAGCCTTTTTGGGTTTAATGAGAGGTTCCATGCACTCCAACCCAACGGTGGTAGTTCTTAATGTAAATGCCTGCTGCCCTCACAGCAATGGCCTTGCATTTCAAACCAATACACGGGCACCACAGTGCCTTTGGCCGC
>JAAGVU020000061.1:17401706-17486672 GCA_011763525.2 Mormyrus iriodes
GCACAGGTGGCATCCTATCATGGTACCACACTTGAATTCACTGAGCTCCTGAGAGCAACCCATTCTTTCACAAATGTGTGTAAAAGCAGTCTCCATGCCAAGGTGCTTGATTTTATACACCTGTGGCCATGGAAGTGAGTGGAACACCTGAATTCAATGATTTGGAGGGGTGTTCCAGTACTTTTGACAATATAGTGTAACTGGCTCAGATCTTTCATTTTGTTTTTCCTGTAATGGGCCGATAGGGAAGACGGATGTCACGTGACCTGCATCATTCTGTGGATTGCTGTTGTCTGGCAGTTAGGCAGATCGGTAGGGCATGCCGGTGCTTTGCCACCATGTCCCAGTGTGACACTTCTCATTTCCTGCAGGGCTTTGGCAACGTTGGGCTACACTCTATGCGGTACCTGCACCGCTTCGGAGCCAAGTGCGTGGGCGTCGGGGAGATAGATGGAAATATCTGGAACCCCAATGGCATCGACCCGAAGGAGCTGGAGGACTACAAACTGGTGTGTGTGTGTGTGTGTGTGTGTGTGTGTGTGTGTGTGTGTGTGTGTGTGTGTACATACGTATGTACATACAGGTGTATATATGGTTTATAAGGGCACCCCTTAACTGATTTATTGGGTGATTTATCCTGGTTAATTGGGTGTATCCCCTTTCCCACTGTCTTAATAGCACAGAGCTAAGGCCAAAAAGTTCCCACCTATAGGGGTGTTTAATTTTGTTGAGCTCATACATATCTTGGTCTATAAGGTAAATTTTCAAAAACATGAAAAACTTTGTGGGGGGTGTTTAAGTCATAGAAGTCAAATTATGTAGTCCGAAATAGGAGGGCACTAGAGGTGTTCTCATAATGCTGATGAGTGTTCTAAGACTGGTGGTAGACTGGGACCCAGGACATAGCTGTGGGGAAGAAACAGATTACCCGATGCCTTTGAGTGGAATCCTTAGTATGGAGATAACAGTAGAAAATTGTTCTGCAAATAAAAAAAAAATGTGAAGACACCACCTAGTGGATATTTTCTGCAATGGCAGGCTGTCCAGTCATTTGGAATAGCATTAGAATTGTTTATGCATGTGATGTCATGTTAACATTGCATGTCGCCCACAATTTGTCTATAAATAGCAGTGTCATTTAATGTCTATAAAGAGGTCATGCTTTTAATGTTTTTAAGTAGCCATGTACATAAAAGCAGCAGCAATATGTGAAAGGCTGACCCTCTGAAGAGCTCAGCTTTTGACCTGGCATGTCTCCATCAGCAACATGGCACCATCGTGGGCTTCCCCAATGCCAAACCCTACGAGGGCAACATCCTGGAGGCCGACTGCCACATCCTGATTCCCGCAGCCAGCGAGAAGCAGCTGACCAAGAACAACGCCCCCAACATTAAGGCCAAGGTCAGAGTTTCCTCCTGGTGCTGAGGCACTCGGGGTGGGTTTTCAGCATGATCTTTAGTGTTTGGTTGTGGAGTCAGCCATCTTGAGCTGTGTTCTCATAGGGCCATGTTCTTCCATGAGCGGCATTCCTATCGGGAAGTGGGGATGAGTCCTGTATTTAGATAAAGCAAAAATAAGGTCCCAGTCGACAGAACCTGACCTTCATGGGTGTTTGTTGCAGATAATTGCCGAGGGAGCCAATGGCCCCACTACTCCTGTGGCTGACAAGATCTTCCTGGAGAGAAACATTATGGTCATCCCGGTAAGGCTCGGCAAGATGGGAACATGGCAGCTTTGAGTCCAGAGGGGTCTGGGAGGAAGCAGACTGCCTGGGGTTTGATGGGAAGGGCTGGGGAGTGACGAGGCAGCAAAGATAGGTGACTAGTGTGTGGAAGTGTAGCTTTGATAAACTCTTCCTTTCATTGAATGTTCCCCTTGTAAAGATTCTCTCGTTAACAAATGTGTTACACAGTAACCAAACTATAATGATGAGTAATGACTGTGTATAACTAAGAAGCCAGGATATTCAGTAATTGAATGTGTACATGTTACTGAGTGCTGCATGCTCATATGTAATTAGTTCACATATGTTCCTGGGAATGTACTGAGCATTACTGCCTACTGTAGGACATGTACCTGAATGCTGGCGGTGTGACCGTATCATACTTTGAGTGGCTGAAGAACCTGAACCATGTGAGCTACGGCCGACTGACCTTCAAATATGAGAGAGACTCCAACTACCACCTGCTGAGTAAGTCTTCCCCATGGTCACTTGAGCAGCACTAGTATGCTGCAGTTACAGAGCAAAACCACCAGGTGGAGCACTCGCCTTTTCTTATCCTAGTTTCTCACATGGTATTGAGCTTGAGTGGACACATGCGAGTAGTGCATTTTGACATCTGCCCTGCTGTATTTTCACAGTCTATTGTGTAGCTGCAAAGCTCCCCTACTTCTGTGACTCAGAAGTGTTACCAGTTACGTGGTCACTATTTCCAGAAACCATTAAACTGCATTAATTGCTTAGCCAAGCCTAACCCTCTGAAACAAAAAGGACTGAATGTCAGTAACTCCAGGGCACCCGAGAGTGTCTTTCACATATGTATGCATTGGTATTGGAATAGGCAGTATCTGTGACAGGACAGTTAATGATGTGGCAGGATGTTGATTGTGTGTGTGAGAGACCCTCATCTCTTTGCTAAGTTAGGGATATTTGTAATGTATATACACTATATGGCCAAAAGTATTTGGTCGCCCCTATTAATTAGAAGAGTGCAATCAGATGCATTCACACCTACTAGAAATACTCTGCTTTAGAAGAGGGGTGGCACTTGGGTAGAACATGCAAGAGTCAGTGCATGATACAGAAAATACACTGTCAAATGTTTTGTTTACAGCACTACTGACAGAAGTTCCCGAATCTCCTCATTTCTTCAGTTATGTTCGTTGGGTTCTTCTTCATGTAAATTACCTTTCTTCATCCTTGGATGTTTGTATTCTTCAGTTTTTGCACCAGTCACAGATTGAAACATCAAGACGCCCACTCGCTTGCGGCAAATTCTCCGGAGTTTGTCCTGCTTCTTTCACACGATTGTCAATTAGAAATTACATGGGCATTGTACTAGGGAGCTAGCAGGGTAAAGTCCATTTAATCTCCAGTACGACTGATGTGGACATTTGCATTCACATATACAGTCCCTTCGGATAATATCTAGAAAAGTTTAGGGTGGCAGTGCATATCTGAAAGGGCCTTAACTTTTCATTTTACACCAAGACAGGATGCCAGTTTGCCCCATTTCTGCCCTGCTAGAGTTACCCTGGTCAGGTCAGACCAACTTCATATGAATCCCCTTAGTTTCGGGATTGAGAAGATGGTGTCCACATACCACACACACAGCCAAAAAGTGTGTGTGTGTGTGTGTGTGTGTGTGTGTGTGTGTGTGTGTGTGTGTGAGAGACTTCATAATAACTGGCCAATTTGATGACATTTATGGAAGGTCTGTATACAAATTCCTGTATCTTTTCTATGATATGTTGGTTCCAGAAGTGTCATTTGCAGTATGCTTGTGCTATTGTTTGTTCGTTGTGCTGTGCCCAGCGAGCTCAGTCCATTTTCTGTTCAGAATAGCCTTGGGATTTTTGTGGAGTACAGTGATGCCCCACGAAGTAATTTGAAAAGGCTTCTTAAATCTACCTGACATGCCTTTAAATTTTTAGCTGCTTCTGATCGTGATATTGGCAATTATACCTGTTTTTGCATAACTGTTGCTTGAAACTCCATCTGTATCACATGATCAAAGGAAATGATTTGACGGGCCTGTCCTGATTGCTTGTTGCTTGGTTACATTCCAGTGCTTCTGCTGAAGTTCCAGAACTATGCAAATTTCAATGTCACTGTCTATATACCCTTAAAGTGGATGAGAACTCAGATTTGCTATTCAGATACTCATTTCCTCATCTTATTTGTTCAATTTTCAAAATTTGTTCTGTTTCATTGTTAATTTTATCCAGGTTTCTGTCATTGAGGTGTCTTTAGTCTGCCATTGTATTTCTTTAACTTGAGCAGTGTAACGACAGCAGCATGTATTATTTATCTTATTGTCTTGTAGAAATTCCATCCATCCGCGGCGTTATTGTATATTTCCAGTTGAAGTTTGCTATGATTTTAATCACTATTGGCAAATAGGATGGTGTTTCTTCCTAACCCACCTGTGCCCCTCCCTAGTGTCTGTCCAGGAGAGCCTGGAGAGGAAGTTTGGCAAGCATGGCGGAGCCATTCCTGTCGTCCCTACGGCGGAGTTCCAGGCCAGGATTGCTGTGAGTAACCGCCGCTGCACCCAAACAAACACACAGCCTGCGTGCTATGCCTCAGAGCTGACGTTAACTGTACACAATGCCTGCCATCTCAGGAAGAGAGGGAAGGTGATACCTCCTGTCTGTGCTGCATCATTTGTTTGCGAAATGTACTGAACTTGGGTGGAAAGTTTGATCAGGTCAAAACCTTTTCTTCTCTAACCAGCCAATCAGCCTTCTAGTACTTACATCAGCAAGCCCTCTGTGGCTTGGGTATGTCATGCATCTTTGTCTCGGCAGCCAGCCTCACTCACATGTTAGTGTGACTAACTTTTAAATTTTTCACTGCCGTTAATTTTGCATTTTTATTAATGGGTCCAAAATATAGTGCTTCTGGTGCATACAGTAGGGACTTTGTACAGGGGCATAATTTAGATGCCTTGTGTATATTATATAAAAACATCTAGTTTGGAAATGACAAGTAATTTGACATGCAAAGTGTACAGTACTGTTTAGAAATTGGTAATAAATACCAAAATACCGATCAAACAGACAGACTTTGAGGTTGAGAAGTTGAGGTTAGGGGTGTGCAATTATTTGCATATTTTGACATTCAAAGAGATATTCCGCCCCTAGCCCTTGTGAATATGAAGGGGTGACTGTATATTTGGAATGAAGGTGATATCTTTGCAGTTTCACCCTTTGCTCAGATGAAAATTTTTCAGGAATTCTCTTGGTCAGACGAGGAAAGGAAAACGAAGCTGATATTCCTACACAGCCACATTCCGAATGGTCTTAATTTTCTTTTGTTCTCTGTCCTCTAGTGAACTGCTTCATCCTTTGGGTTCATATTTTTGTGTTTTCAGAACAGAAAGGCTATGTGAGCTTGTTTCTTGCAGTGTGAAATGTAATAATATTAGCTTTGCTCCCACAGGGTGCCTCTGAGAAGGACATTGTCCACTCTGGTCTGGCCTACACCATGGAGAGGTCTGCGCGGGTACGTGCATGTACATGTGGTTATTAAAGTGGCAGTGATTCTATAGAAGATGACCACCATGAATTGCAGCCCTGTTATAATGGCATGGCTGGAAAACTGGGAATGTCTGACAATACTGGTCTGCTATGCCCCCTAATGGACCGTGTCCAGATGGTCACGTTCAAGCACTGGTATGAAAGCACCTTTGTTCTGGCCGCCTACCTGGGGGCAGTTTCCAGCCCTAATGGTTCCCACAACCCATCAGTGCTGGTTTAGTTGTTTTCATCCGTTTTCTTGTTTTGACCAGACTGAAGTGGTACATAAAAAATATCTGCTTTTAAATCTCACTGCATGCAAACATGCCTGTTTGTGGGTCAGTGCACTTCATGCAGATTTTTTTTAATGTTACCCCAATATAATTGCTGACTATTTATAATGAGAATAACTAACTAACTTATCTGAGTCTAACCTCCACCCTGCCCCCAGGGCCCAAAGAGAGCAGATGGCTCTTTACAAATACCTCACTGTAAAATTGTATTGTCACAGTAATCAGAGAAGGACACGCACGTCTTGTCACACATGAGCCTTGTGTGACGTTATTGACATTAAAATGCATTGAGGCTGCCCCCCTCCCCTTCCCCCAAACAGTGTTATATTTTTATCAAACTTAAACCTTTTGATATTTACTGCTTCTGTCTCCGTTCTATTGAATAATATATACACACATATACACACACACTTACACACACACACACACACACACACACAATATAAATTTATGAAGGCAATATTTGCAAAAGATATAATTACATATACAATGCATTTCAGTGTGAAAACTTTACATAAACTGCAAACCTCTAAGGCAGATCATTTTATGAGAAGAAAGAAACCTAAAATTGCCATGTTCTCTCCCCAGCAAATCATGCGAACAGCAAACAAGTACAATCTGGGCCTGGATCTGAGGACGGCTGCCTACGTCAACGCCATTGAGAAGGTCTTCAAGGTGTACAACGAGGCTGGCCTCACCTTCACATAGATGCTCCCCCCGGGCCTGTGTACAGCCATCTGTCTATGCATACTCAAGGCTCCTCCATCACAGCGTCACTTGTACTCAGCGTTTACATATTGTTCACTCTATAATCCATGTTTATTATACGTCGTTTAACCAATCTGACCATTCTTCTGTCCCTTAATTTTCTCCAGAAAGTCCGTCACGGGTCTGCCACTCCCCCCCCCCGCCCCCCCCTCCCCAAACTGTCAGTACTGTAAACCTCACGTTTCTGTGAGATGCTCATGTGCTTCTTTGTGTTTTTCTTCCGTCAATTTCACATAACGGGTAAAATGCCAAAATCTGACTCTCGGTCACTAGGGTGCTCGAGCCACCTGTTGCTGACATGCATAATGTCTTACTGTTGCTGTTACCTGTTCAACTTGCAACGCTGCTCGCTGGACCATAGAAGGACTCCAGGTGAGGTCATTCAGAGGACAGCACAGAGTGCCATGTGTCATCTTCTATGGTCACAGTTCAAGTTATTTTTTTCCCCAACTTCAGAATTAAATTTCTGGTCAGGGATTTCCTGTACAGCACTTATGCATGAACAGGAGAGCTTAAACGTCCTTTAGTGTTCTTTTTGTCAACGACAGATTTGTTTTACGTGTTTCTGTTGCTGTAGGAGGACAAGGAACCAAAGTTAGTTTTTAATTAGGTTATTGAAAATGTTCTGATGAACTCTGGGCAAGTTTTAAGTTGATATCCTCACTTTTGAAATGTCGACTTGGTTCCTGGTAAAGGAATCAACAGTACCTGATCTTTGAGGTGGGGGGAATGTTCCTGGGAACAAACTCTATATAATATAATTTTATTTTATTTTTTTCTCTTGCCTTGATTGGAACGCTGCTTTGAGACTATTGAACATTTGTAATGGCTTTTTGTTCAAAACATAAACTGACCGATGCAAAACCGGCCCTTTTTGTCCTCTTTCATTCTGGTGTTCACTTTGCTACATCAATTTTTACAGTAACATTTAACCTGCAGCAGCATGAACCAAAAGCGAGTGATGCTGTGTGTCAGGGAATTCAGTGGTCTGATGTATCAATACCATGTCTGCGCTTATATCCAGTCTGGGTAGAGGAAAAAGTTGCACTGCCAAACCCATGACTGGAACAGTAACCGTTATAGCCTACTTGTTGGACTTGCTGATCTTCCGGAGTTAATCATTTCAGCCTTCCAGATCACTTCAGCAGCAGTCTAGTGCCTTTCCAGACTAAAGCCTGTACATGCAGCGCTATTCCCCACGTTTTCCGTATTTCTAAGAAATGCACTCCTTCATAATGTGATTCTTTGTGGGTATATGTGTAAAGAATGCTAATTAGCTTTTTAAAAGTATGTCCTGTACCGCAGCACCTTTATTAAGTAAATAGTTCTGTACAGCCGTTTCTTTACTTGGTAAATAATTATTATAAGGAGTGTTAGTGTATTGGGGCAGTGTGCAGCTCAGCGGGTCTGCTAAATAAATAATGTAAAATCTGTGGATAATGTTCCATCAGGACAAAGTTCTAGCTAGTTTAAGAGGAACTGCTGACCGGAAATCTGAGCCTTCTGCAGCATCTTGGTGCTCTTGGCGGCAATGTCTCAGACTCTCCACTTTGTGCTTTGTGTGGTGATTATAAAGTCTGCCTCCCTGAAATGGATCAAATAAAATGGAAACCAGGAGAAATGAAACTAAAATTTAAATAATGATAGCGAGTTAACAAAGCAAAAGGCAAGATGACCTATTTAATGTCACTGGTTTTGTGTTGTACGGAATAGGATACATCCCACAAATGTCATACTCGAGGCTCCTCCATCACAGCGCCACCTGTACTTAGTGTTTACGTATTGTTCACCCTATAATCCATTTTATTATGGGGGCATTATAGAGAAAAATGTTCTATGTAATTTTTTTTCCCCTGAAGAGTGATCCTATCGCTTAAATACAATCATATCAGCTTGTCTTTTTTTTTTTAAATGCATATTTTCATAGTAGAATTTTTTTTTTAGTTTTGTATGGAACCAGTAATCTAGTTCTAGCATCTTTCTCATGTAATTGTGACAGATGTGTTGGCTCTCACTCTTGCTCTGTGTTGTGTACAGGTTAATGTGACACCACAAACAGCCCTAAGTTTCTCTGCTTTTATTGCTGAATTCATAGAAAAGAAAAGACAGCTCAGACAAGGAGCAAGCCAGATGCATACAATTCCTCAGCTGTGGGAGAGTTAGAGGTAGTTTGAGGTGGAGGAGAATGCAACACGAAAAGTTAAAGGATCCCAGCATGAGAACCTATCAGTATCACACTGCCCACCCCATACCGCTGTACCCCAGATCCACAAAAGCCAAATGCATGGGGAAATTCAGAGAAACACATTTAATCTTGTTACATAATCCCTCGTGCAAATTTCAGATAAAAACAACAGACCATAAAATTTGCTCCAAATTGGTAAGAATAGATATGCTGGTACGCTATCACCAGCACTAAGCCATAGACCAATACCAAGAAAGAAATTTCCTGTATCCAAGACCCACTGGATTGTAGGGGCAATTTTTTTTGCCATTTTCATTAGACATCGATTAATTGCAGATCAAATTAAGACATCAGGCACATTAGTTTGTAAGTAGTTTGGTTTGGCTTTGCAAGGATAAAAAGCAATGCGGATCAAAAAAATCTCCAGACATGAATTTGGGAACATTTTAGTTTTGATAATTATACAGAGCATGTTTGATCAGCCTATGATCAGCTCTCTGCCAGGCTGTCAAGCACCTTAATGCAGCTGTGATATTTCACAGGGACAATCCCTATACAGCTTAAGCTCTGGGGGAGGGGGATCACGTCCTCTTGAAAAGGGAAGGGGCAGGGCACTGAAAGGCAGTGTAGCGGAAGGTCCTTTCAGCATCTGGGGCTGCAGGTGTGGCTTAGCCTTTCAGGTCATCAGCCAAATTCAGCAGGTCATCGCTTAAATCTGAAGGAGACAGAGGCTGGTTAGTGAGTGGTGTGCATGAGGCCGCTGCAGCTCGCATAACTCGGGACACACTGATGTCACAGAAACACGATTCAATTGAATACCTCATCAGCAGCTAAATCTAGCATCTTCACAAAGCACTTTTAACATTATTAGGCCAAGAATGGACTCAGAAACTCTAGTGATGCTCCCTCATGGCAGAGCCTCGCACCATTCTGAAGGAAGTGAGCTCCTCCAGTAGGCCTTTCAGCAAAGAAACACCTTGTCAATGAATGGCTACCTGCTTCTATTTGTTTTGCTCCACCTCCCATCACGTCCTTGGCCTCGGGAGTAAAGTCCTCCTTAGATTTGGGGGCAAAAGGACCTGGTCCTTTGCCTTTCTGGTCTGGTTTCTTGGTCTCCTGTCCCATGAAGGTTTTTACCTTCTCCTTGGCAACAGTGGCTGTGGGAGAAGTAATAACATTTATTTAGTCGATACCTTTATCCGACGCGATGTGCATTTTCTGAAAGAAAGCAGGGTCAGTCAGTCTCTTTAGTAAGTGGGGGTTGCAGGCCTTGGTCAGGGGCCCAATAGCGACTTCACTCTGCCAACTTCAGTATGAAAGCGAGTGACCTGCTGATCACAGGCAGATCACTGGCCCGTGTGCTGTTCCATTAGCAAAGCCTAGATATAGTCTGGCAAGTGTATACTTGCTGGTCCACATTCCTGAGATTCTGAGAGATATATCTCTTTCTAACACATTCCTTTCCTAGTAGTGTAGGACCCTGCAGACAAGGTATCCTTATCATCCCAGCTAACCTGTTGCATATGTAAACAGCGTACAGCGTGCTCTCCTACCTATGGTACTAAACTTTTCTCAAGGACTCAGCTAAGGTTAACAGAAATGTTGAAGATGCATTTCATGCTTTGAGCTGAACAGAAAAACAAGATGACAGTGCTGCTGAAAGTGGTGAAATTAAATTTACGGCGTGAGGAAGAGCAATATGCTCTGCTCAACTTTAGGGTATATATCCATTTCTAAAACTGAATCCATTTTGCATCACTCACCCAAAAGTTAAATATCTTTTAAGTCCATCCATTTTCTGTAACTGATTATCCCATTCAAGCAGCCTCAGCATGTTTTTGGATTGTGTGGGGGGGAAACGGGAGTACCCAGACAAGACCCCACAACAACATGGAGAACATGCAAACTTTACACACATGGAACCCCGACAGAGATTCAACCCCAAGTCTCAGATGTGTGAGGCGACAATGCTAATCACTGCAGCACCATGCCATCCCCCCTTCTCAGTTGTGCAGGATAAAAAAGTGCACACAAACATGACATTCTCCTTCTTAAAAGACTGCTTTGTGATGTCAGTTGTTAACACTGCCCTTCCTGGCTCCCCCCACGTTCTCACCGGCTTGGTCGACAGCCTGATCGATCATGTTGTCTGCTTTCCCGCCCAACGATTTCTTCAGGAATGATGCCATCTCTGTGAGCGATGTGTGAGTGCCTTGTCAAAGCCTGTGTGGGTCAGAGGTGAGCCTTTGCTCTTATACAGGTTGCTGCTTTTGGCCCCTGATGACACACCCTATGTTGTCACCTCATAGGACAGCAAAGGAGGGGCGGGGCTTGTGGCGATAAAGCATCATCCTGCCTATGGCCATTGATGGGCACCATGGGGGGGGGGGTGCCCCACTCTGCCGGTTTCTCCTGTTTGAACACTCCTGCTGAAATGGGCGTGTCTCCTCTTGTTTTGTTTTCTTTCTGCCCAAGCAACAGGGTATAGGAGCCCCTGAATAATTTATTAATTGACAACATCTCATTGGTATGGAGAAGGCCTCTCCCTTTTAGCTCTGATGATGGCAGTGTGATGGGGTTTATACTCTGTAGACACGTTGTTGCAGTTGCACCACTAATGCAAAAGTGAATAGCGCCAGTGGGTGACAATAAAAATGTGTGACATGACATGGGAGTGTCTGGCAGAGCCTGCTTTCGCTGCCTGGGGGTGTGGTTTGAAATGGGCTGGTCACCATGGAAACACACATAAGATGGCAGGGACCACCACACTAAGCGTTGCCCTGACTACCAGTCATGGCTGTAAACTTTGTTGTTTTTTCTTTGCATAACGGGGTGGGGAAATTCCTTTTTATACGTGACCAGAGGTGTTGCTAGGTTCTGAAGACATCTGGGACTTAAACATATGAGGGGGGGATTGTCACAATCAAAGTCAATACATGGCCTGTAACCTGGGGTGGAATTTTTGCTATTAGCCAGTTGGGTTAGTTCAGTAAAAAGTGTACTAAATCCAGACAAATATCCCACAATGTCATTTGTCAAGCATAAAGAGCTACTAAAGGCCATCATATTTACCAACAATAAATTACCAAGTGCAAAACTTTTGTTATATGAATTATTAATTTCCATAAACACTTTACTCAATCAGAGAACCACGTTAATAACCACTAAGTCATCCTGGTATCCAAAAATTGTCTCATTCTTGAATCCTCATTTTTTTAAAGTCTGCATTAGGATGCTTCCGTAAGTTTCTTTTTGATCTAGCTTGCCAACATCTCTACTAATTCTTCACTCTGGAAAGTGGAGAATTAAGGCTGTCAAATAATATATATTTTTATCGCAATCATTCACACACTTTTTGGTTTTAATGGCATGATTAATCACATATAGTCATGTTGAAATACCACTGAAAACAAGATTTTATAGTCTGTATATGCAGTGTAGAAATATATTCATTCCAAAAAGAAGTCTCAAAATAAAGACAAAATGCATATGTCAGGTTTCAGTGTGACGCCGCTAAGTGAATGTTTTGATTTTACTTGTGAATTCTGCCATTCTGTGCGACGTCATGACCAAAGCTTTTGCTATCGATCTCTGTTAAAAATCTTTTTGCATCTTTGCTCATACTATTCTCCCATTTAGGCAACAAGAGAAGTTGTATGCTGATGGAGTGGAAATCCGTGGGTCATGTTTTTGCATGGTGTTAATATATTATCTTGTTAATCCAGTTTTCATTTTGCGTGCGAGTCATTGACTTTTATCACTCTTGTCCTTTGCCTTAGCAAAGGGTGGATAAGGGAAACAGGGTGTGTGAAGGCGTGTGAGGGTGAACATTGCTGAGCACACGGCCCCTAATTCGTATTCCCCCAGCTGTGTGTGAGCAGTGCTAGTAACCCAGCCTGGTGTAGCAAAACAGCTGTTCAGGCTGGGGGTGACCGAAGCAGTTCATGGACAGGACAGAGTCTCCTCAGAAAACATGCCCTCTTTCAGCTCTTGATTTTCTCTGCCTCAGTTCCTAATGGGTGAGACCTGTTGTAAATCTATTTACAGCCACATAGGTTGGGTGGTGCAGGTCGAGCAGCTGAGCACCTGCAGTTCTACAGAAACTGTTGTCGTGAGGTGGCACCTGCACACGCTAGCATTGAATATTTTGGTGGTGTTATGCCTGCGGTCCTCCCTGTCCTCAGGCTATCCTCTGACAGGCTCTGGCACATTCTGCTGCCTTTCCATTGCATTACATGCCTTAGCAACACTAGGAAAACCCTCCAGAACACTCCAGAAACCTGCTAGGTTGTGGCACCTGTAGAATTTTAATGTGTATTAAAGTATTAAAGGCCATTGTATTAATAGGATCTGCCCTCATTTTTCTTTCCAGTTCAGGAAATGATTTCTTAAGGGTTTCACAATGCTTAGACAGTCGTTGACATCCAAAACACAGGAAAACATGAAGTTTTTAGGGGCTTCCTATGAAGAGATGTTGTTCCTTTTAGCTTCCTACTGAGATGTTTTTTTCTGATCTTACTCGCCAGACTTTCCCTTTTACTCATCCACCAGATTGTAATTCAACAGATGATATGTGAAAAAAGGCCCTTCACAGAAGTAGTGACTTCCTCTAGGGGGTGGCACTGACTCACATAACCCCAACAACCATATGCTGTTTTGCACCTGTGAATAGCCATGTGGACCATTTTTATTATGGTTTTGATTTGTTTATTTAGTTTTTATTTTTATATTATTTCAATTTTCATTTGAAAGCCAGTTTAACATTATTTAGTTTTCAGTGTGTATTTAGTTTTTTTAGTATTCATTTTAAAGATATTTTCCATTTAGTTTTGAAATATTTTATTTGTGGGGCGGCAGTACAGTGGTTAGCACTGTAGTTTCACACAATGGGACCTGGGTTCAAGTCTCTGCTGGGGTTTGTGTGTGTGTGTTTTCCATTTAGTATTTAAAAACAGTAATAACAGAAAGTATTTGACATTTGTTTTTATTCTATTTCAGTTAGCTTCGGAAATGTAATTCGGAAGCAATGTTTATATCATTTAGTTGTGGTTTTTGTTTTATTTTCATATCTTGCTTTATTTCAGTGTACAACAATGTCTTGTTATAGTTGTAGCTTTAATATATCATAAAGAATAATAACCCTGCTCAGAACTGACTGTCACATCCCTCCTCTCCCCCCAGGAGTATTAGCCCAGCAGCATCAACACCCTCAGCCCTGTCCTTCGTCAGCAGGGGACCCAACAGCACCTGTGCCTCCATCCCCCCCATCCCAAGCTTCAGGTCTCTCTATGCTTATGTATTTTTTGTGATTTTTTGTGGCTTTGTATCAAAGCCTAAACTCCCCCACCCCAATGCACTGCTGACCCCGTCCTCACTTCTGCCTTGCCTCTGAGTCCCATCAGTGCCCCCTCCAGTGGTCACATGGGCAGGGGGGACTGGGCTCTCTATCTGAAACACACGTGCCTGACAATTGTACATTTAACCCTCACCGTGTTTGAAGCGCAGCAGTTAAAGATCTATGAATATTATACACGTCGGTAGAGAATTTAACACCTGAGCTAGCATATGATATGCATTTACTGGCCACTTTATTATGTACACCTGTTCAATTGCTTGTTGAAGAATTATCTAATCAGCCAATCATATGTCAGCAGCACAATGTATAAAATCATGCAGAAACAGGTCAGGAGCTTCAGGTAATGTTCATGTCAAACACCAGAATGGGGAAGAGAGATGATTTAAGTGACTTTGAATACGGCATGGTTATTGGTGCCAGACAGGCTAGTACAAGTATCTCAGAAACTGCTGATCTACTAGGATTTTCACACACAACCATCACTAGGGTTTACAGAGAATGGGCTGAAAAAGAGACAACATTCCGTGAGCAGCGGTTCTCTGGGCAAAAATGCCGTGTTGATAGCAGAGGTCAGAGACGAATGGCTAGACAGGCTCAAGCTGGTAGACAGAAACAGAAAATAATCACTCGTTACAACCAAGACATGCAGAAGAGCATCTCTGAATGCAGGACACGTCAAACCTTAGGGTAGATGTGCTACAGCAGCAGAAAACCACACCGGATGCCATTCCTGTCTGGTAAGAATGGGTAACTGAGGCTGCAGTGGGCACCAGTTTTCATTTTTGCAAAAATTAAAATTTTTCATTTGTAGTTGGATTAAAGTCACATTTTAGTCTTTTGTTTTTGTCAAGATTTAGTCTAATTTTAGTTAACTTTTTAGTCATAATATTCTGATAGGTTCATGATACTGAAATGGATATTGCTGCAAAAATTCCCTTGAGAAGAAAGGGACCTTATACCTATACACACCCAAGTCGTCTAGGCAGAGAATGTGTTACTGACTTACTGTACTTTCATATATAAAAATGAATGCCTAAAGTTTGTTAGACAAAGTGCATTACGGTTATATTTCCTTTACTGGTACTTTACTTGTACATTTTCCTGTTTCATTTTTGTTATTAGGGCATTAAAACACCCATCAAATTTAACTGTATGCCCATTTTTATTATATTTTTTTTTATAAAGGCATCAAAATACCCATGAAATTGAACTGTGTGGCCATTTTAATTCAATTTTTGTTATTAGGGCATCAAAACACCTAATAGTATGACCTGTCCACAAGCCTTTCTTTAGTTTGTTGTTCTTTTGTACCTGGATGGTACTTTGATGTCAAAGAGAGCATATGCAGAACGGCAATCTGTTGTTTCTCCTTTTCATTAGCTGTTTTCTGCAGTACAGCTATAGTCTCCGGAATCTGAAAGATGAAAAAGTTTTATGTTATTTGTAAGCCTACTGAATTAGTACATAATTAGCAGAGATGGGCAGTATTTCAGTAAATTTATTTAATTACGTTTGAGTATTTTGTAATTTGTATTTTGCCCAATGGAAGAAAAAATGTATCACATTTTTGGAAAAAATATGTAACACAATACTTTCAGAGATTGTATTTTATGTATTTAAAATTTTCTGTGATTTTCAAAACCTTCATCACTAGGTTCACAGACCAATAAATATAGCCCATCTCTGTCTTTGACGAGATGCAAGTTGTGACACATCCTGTTGGGCCCAGCTTGCTCGTTGTAAACGTTGTTTTCCCATGACCAGTAATCCAAGGAAAGAAGTCACTTTGGTGCTCAGTGCAGATTGCCAAGGTAAAGTATGTAGTAAAATATACTATCAAATATTTCTCGTTGAATGCCATTATAGGGAAGAAAATTAGCTAACAGAATTAACTTGCTAGCCTGTTATCGACATTTTAGTTAACTGCACAGGCATGCTCAGGCAGGGGTACATTGTGGTTTGTCATACATGTAGACTTCATTTCTGCTGGAGAAGTAAGTTGTGCAAAAACCTAAAGTAAACTAAAATGGAAGGATTGTAGTGCAAGGGGGTACATGAAGGAGAATACGTTTTATGTGTTTTAAGTCAATTAAGCAGGGGGAAGCACTTATCTTTCTCATATTGTAAATGTGAGTACGTTACTCTACTGTAATGGTTCATTGTCTCTTCAAATGATTTCTTGTAAATTTAAAGATTTAGGGAATTAGCTTGATCTACTGTCGCTTTTATGGTAAATTGTTCCTGAAAAAGGTATCTGCTAAATAATACTAAATCACACTTCACTTGGTGGATGGCATGGCGGTGCAGTGGTTAGCACTGTTGCCTCACCCCTCCAGGACTAGCGTTTAAGTGGCGCTGTGTGTGTGGAGTTTGCATATTCTCCTTGTGTTGTTGTGGGGTTTCCTCCAGATTCTCCGGTACCCCCACGGTCCAAGAAGAAAATTCTGAGGTTGATTGGAGTTACCAAATTGCCCGTGACTGTGCATTACAATGGGTTGGTGCCATATCCTGGGTTGTTCCCAGCCTTGCACCCATAGCCTCCAGGAGAGGCTCCAGATCCCCCATGACCCTGAATAGGACAAGCAGTTATAGAAATTGTGTTGTCTCCAAGGCATTTGTTTTATCTTTACATAAACGTTCTTCAAGTAATTCATTAATGCATGGTTCAATTAAAATCATTACAAAAAAAACAGATTTAATTGTTAAACTCGTGTTAAAGAAATTGGGTTTGACAGTAGGTCGCCTGATGACATCATGTCTGATAGGTCACCTGTTCTTAGCTCATTTCCTGTTTTTCTTCCTGGTTTTATCCGAATCGAGCCGTATGTGTGAAGCGTAGCTTCAATTTAATCGGTTGCCGTTCTTTCAAAGTCATCATACAGGCAACGCCGTAAGTTCATGCAAGTGATGTTAAAGATGTTGGAAAGTATAAATAGCGATAATTTGTCAAAAATCTTATTTTTAGCGAATGGTTAAAAAGATTCTTTTATATGTATTCACAAGCTAAATGACATGTAGATGGTCCTTACGACACACTGCACGAGAACACTATAGAAATATTTCATCCATAGATGGATGAAACAGTTTATTTGTATAGTACTTTTCATACAAAGAATACAGCTATAAGTGCTTTTAGGCATGTGAAAAAGAAAGTAGACCCTCTTTCAGTTCTACGGTTTTACGTATCAAGACGTAATAATCAAAAAAAATCATCTGGTCCGTACCAGGTTCTAAAATTATTTAAATCTATCCTCAGGTGAAACAACACAACAGATTCCACTGTGTCATTATTTAAAAAAAAACAATGAAGCCAAAACAAAGAAACTGTGTGAAAAAAGAAGTACACTCCATGATTAAACAGTTTGTAGAGCCATCTTAGGCAGCAATAACTTGAAGGAATCATTTTCTGTATGGCTTTATCAGTCTCTAACATTATTATGGGGGAATATTGGCCCACTCTTCCTTACAATGTTGTTTCAGTTAATTGAGATTTGCAGGCATTCGTTGATGCACAGCACTCTTAAGGTCCACAGCATTTCAATTGGGTTGAAGTCTGGACTTTGACTGGGCCATTGCAACACCTTGATCCTTTTCTTTTTCAGCCATTCTGTTGTAGATTTGCTGGTGTGCTTGGGATCATTGTCCTGTTGCATGGCACATTTTCAGCCAAGCTTTAGCTGTCAGACGCCTCACATTTAACTATACAATACTTTGGTATACAGAGGAGTTTATGGTGGACTCAATGACTGCAAGGTGTTCAGATCCTGTGGCTGCAAAACAAGCCCAAATTATCACCCCTCAACCACCGTGCTTGACAGCTGGATAACTGTTTGCACTGAAATGCTATGTTTGGTTAACACCAAACGTGGCGCTGTGCATTATGGTCAAAAATATCCACTATGGTCTCATCTGTCTAAAGGACATTGTTTCTGTGGTTTGTTCAGATGCAAATTTAGCAAAACTAAGCTGTACTGCTATGTTCTGTTTAAAGAGAAGAGGCTTTCTCCTGGGAACCCTTCCAAACAAGTCATACTTGTTTGGGTTTTTCCTAAGTGTACTGTCATGAACTTTATCATTTAACATACACACCGTGTAACAACACATTGTGTAATAACACTGCATTATGTAATAACTCAATGAAATATAATAAATGTATAGACATTATAACTTTATATTGCAATATTACCGTCATGCCCTGCCTACCTGCCTCTCCCATTTTCACCATAATGTGGCACTAATGAACCACGCCTGTTATGTGTGTCTTACCTCTCGCTCCAACTGCTTCCTGTTTGCTCCCTTGTTAGTCCTTGTTATAAGTGCTTCCCAGTCCAGACATTAATGTTGCTGTTAGCCTTGTTGTTAGTCCCAGTTTTGAGATCCCTTGTAAGCCTGTTGGTTTCCTGCTTGCTTTGCCTTGACTCCTGCATCTATATCTATAGTCCTGCACTTCATAACAGAATGTCAGCACTCCCCAAATGGACATGCAGTTACCCCAGGGAGCTTCAGTCGCTCTCGATATCAGTGTGCATGTTTTCCCTGGTCTCCCACCTCTGCCTGAGTCTCCAGTCTTCCGATCCCAGTGGTTCATGGATAACCCCCCAGATAGCTCCGCTAGGTGATTAGTGATCTGGGGGAGTCAGATGAAAACCAAGACTCTGAAGAGCTTTCTGGTGTATGGATTGCCCTTCCAGAGTGGACTCCATACTGGGTGCACCAAGACGATCTGCCCACACTGCTCCTTCCGAAGCCCCATATCCCTGAGATGAAGTTCGCTGTCGCTCCTCCTGCTGTCTCCAGATGTCAAAAGTGGAGGATGTGGTCTGAACCCGTCCTGCAGTCCATCTTGTGGGACCCAGGTCAACTTCAGTCCAGGCTCTGTGCAACACTTATGCTTTCTGTCCAGGAGAGGTGCCCAGGGTCCAGGAGGCTCACTGGACATTCCTCATTGCCCTTTGTCTCAGTCTGTCCCATATTCCGTGTGTCTTCTGCCATGGTTCTGTCTTGAACAATTGTCCCCTGTGGTCCTCTGTAGTTTTTTTGTCCTGGCTGTTTCTCTACCTATTTGTCCTGTCATGGTGTGCCTGGTGTTGGGTGTTTCTCTTACTGCCTCTAATCCTTCCCAGACCTGTCCTGTGTCACTAGCGATGTCCCATATTACTCATCTGGTGCCTGATTGTGGTATGTGCCGTTAGCTATCCCGCTTGCTGTCTCTAGTCTTGTCCTGTTCTATGCCCAGGCATTGTCCTGCATTAATGTCCATCTGGTTATCCTGTCTTGTCCTATCCTGGGGCTTGGCTTCTTCAGCCCTGATGTGGTGTTTATTCTGTTTGTCCTGGCATCCCTTGTCTAGTCCAGTGTCCCATCTGTCTTTAGCCCTGTGGTTTTGATCCCTTTGGTTCCCCCTGGTCCTTCCTAAAAGTCTTAACCCACTAAGTCACATACCACCTTCTAACTAAAGACATTAAACAGATAGCTACACAAAATTAAATGACATTATTGTAGCTTATTTTGAAATCAATGATGTTATGCTTGCTGATGGTAGCTACTAGCTAGGTAGTTGTAAAACTGATGTGACCCCATCATAATGGGACCCCATCATGCACATTTAACACAAGAAATGCATGTACTGTAGTACTTGTATTTCTGAAAAGCAATATCTTGTTGTTGTAGTGTGGAGAGGCCCAATCATAATACGTAGTGTAACATAGTTGTATGTGCACTTTATTTTTAGCTACATTGTATGTATGAAAAAAGTCATTTAAAAATTCTTTTAAAAGATTTGCAATTTGTTTTGTTCAGCAGGATATGGCCATTTTACAATGAAATTAATAATTACTACAGGATGCAGTGGAGGTGTGTTTATGTTTGTGATTGATGAATTTCTTAGTTGACAATAATTATTTTATCAAGTTTTGTATAAATATTTTTAAATTTTTTTTTACTTTAGGTATTTTTTAATCTTCAGTTTATGGTTGTGAATTCAGATTTGTAGCCTAGAATTGAACTTGTGTTTTTCTGGACTTGGATTTGACTACCCAGCTCCAGTAATGGACTCTGTATTGTCTCAGATTCACCCCCTGTTGAGCTTGTCCTGATTTGGACTCTATTTGTTAAAGATACAGTCTTGACTCAGACTTGACTCAAACAACACTGATGTGGACATACGGTGATGTGGGCTTATGTTACAATGCTTCTCATTGTCTTGAGCCAGAGAGAAACATGTTCAGCAAGGTATCTTCTTTTGATATCCCAGGAAGCAAACTCATGACACCATGTTTGAACATAAACAAAATTGCCTTTATTTCAGTTGTACAGTTTATAAAATCGGCTGTCTGCCCTGATGCCTGTAATGTGCATTAGTCTGGCATTTGAAGGTTTATGTATATTGTACGTTGTATGTGTATTTGCCTATGTATGAGAAAGATAAGGCAACATGCAGTCTTCCAGCCTCACGGCTGTATTGTAAAAGGCCAGTTTCAGTGAGCTAAACTTGACAGAGCTGTGTGAGGGCCAGGGTTTGGTATTTGGTGACTGGCCAGTGGATGGGCAGAGATGTGGTGGAGTGGAGTTCCTTGCTGGAGGCTGGATTTTACACTGAAATGCCGTATAAAAATCTCAAGGTCTTGCTTAATGTTATTACCCCTAATGGATGGCCGTGTCTCATTCCCATCCAGCTCCAATCGAATAAATGGTGGAAGACAAGGCCCCAAAAAACCTGGATTTATGGCCCACTCACTCTGTAAACCCAGCTATATTAGGGTACTGTCACAGGTCTTATAGCACTTAAATTCATAGCCTGGCTCAGCCCGTAGTCCTATTGACCCTGGGTTGGGGAGAATTCGTTAAGATGGGCTTAACATTGTCCTTTATCAATATTCACCATAAAGCAAGTTAAAATAACTACATATGTCATATATTAGCTTAGGTGTTAAATTCTCTACCGACGTGCATAATATTCATAGATCTTGAACTGCTGCACTTCTAACACGGTGAGGGTTAAATGTACGATTGTCTGGCATGTGTGCTTCAGATAGACAGCCCAACCCCCCCTGCCCATGTGACTGTGGGTGCAAGCGCAGGCAGGGTGGGTCACTGGAGGGGGCACTGATGCAGTTCAGAAGCGAGGCAGAAGTGAGGGCAGGGGGTCAGCAGTGCATTGGGGTGGGGGAGTTTAGGCTTTGATAGAATCACAAAAATTACATAAACACAGAGAGACCTGAAGCTTGGGATGGGGGGGGGGGGGGAAGCACAGGTGCTGTAGGGTTCCCTGCTGACGAAGGACAGAGCTGAGGGTGTTGATGCTGCTGGGCTAATACTCCTGGGGGGAGAGGAGGGGTATGACAGTCAGTTCTGAGCAGGGTTAGTATTCTTTATGATATATTAAAGCTACAACTATAACAAAACATTTTTGTACACTGAAATAAAGCAAGATATGAAAATAAAACAAAAAAACACAACTAAACAAAAATTATAAATATTGCTTCCGAAGCTAACTGAAATAGAATAAAAACAAATGTCAAATACTTTTCGTTACAGTTTTTAAATACTATTTAGCTAAAGTAATGATTTGGTTATCATTAATTTAATTAATTATTAATTATCATTAATAATGAATAATTTTTAGGACATTAGTACATAATGTGCACTGTGTATTCAAGGACAACTCTCTTATGATTAGGTACATAAAACTGCTGTGCAACTTTCAGTCTATCCGTAGATATAAAATTACTAAAACTTAAAATGAAACTAATATATGTAGAAACTAAATAGAAATATGTCTTTAAAATTAAAAGCAATTAAAACTAATAAAACCTCACTGAAAACTAAAATTAAATATTAAAATCATAACTACAGTAACTGGTTTTGGTTTATGTATCATTTGTTTGTTTCTGTGCTATTTCGGCAAGCTCCAAAAATATTCCCATTCAATTGTTCATGGCCGGCTCCAGAATAATCAAAACCATGAATTTCAAATTTGTGAATCTGGAAAGACGACTGTACTGTATAACAACACTGGCAGAAACTGAGGTCCCTCTCACTGACATCGGTGGAGAGACCAGTTTTCCCTCTGTCCTTACACCATGGAATGGTTACTAGGCTTTTTGTTGCAAAATTCAGTTTATTTCTTGTCAGAGTAAGCATGGCATCAGATTGTTCCGAATGCAGTAGGAAGTTGGATATAATGTGTGTATGGTACGCTGTGTGTATTTGTGTGCCTGTTGTCTGATGACTGTGTCAAAAGTTACCTTGTCCCCCTGTCTGTATAATGAAACTCCTCCCCACCCACCACCCTGACTTGCCTGCTCGCCAATGTTTCCAGGCTGCTCCTCAGTTCCTCCAGGCTGCAAAATGTCCGCCTGAATGAGGCATAGAAGGAGCTATTAGTCTGGGAGTCACCAGGAGGGCGGTGCTATAGTAAAGCCCCCATTCCACACAATACCTGGTGGTGAAGCCAGCATTAACCACAAACATGATATTCAGTACCAGCACCATGTAGAAAGCCAGCAGCTAATCAGTGAACCTGTGGCTGGTCTTTAACTTCATGGGGACTGACAGGGACATCGACGCAAAGACTGGTATGTGGTGGAGTCTCTGAGAGCAGATAGGCCTTTCAGAATGTGTAAACAGAGGGGAGCCATGCTCAGAGCAGACGAAAGTTTAGCAGCCAAAAGCCTGCTTGTGTTCTCCTCATCTGTGTGCTTCCCTTTATTTCTCTTCAAGCCCCAGCACACGTTGTTTCTCTGGCCCTAAATTTCATTTCCAATAGTGCTGTCTGTCCATCTAGAATAACAAGTGTGCTGCCAATGTGAAAAGCATCTCCATTAATGAGATTACTGAGCAATAAAGGAAATGAGGTCCCTGTGGTGAGCCCTCCCCCTTTACAAACACACACGCAGACGCGACTGACATTCTAGGGGGGGCAGCAGAGGCTGAGAAAGAGACATGAGATGGGGAGTTGGGGGGGGATGCTATGAACTCTGAATAGAAAGCAGAGGTTTTTAATTACAGCAGAATCGATATGCTGGTTTTAGAAAAACAAGAAGAGGACACTGAAAGCTGTGCACACGCACACAATGTAGTCATGTCATTGCAGAAACACACACAGACCCACACAAGCACGTGATAGGGAGGTAAGGCTCACACTGCCACTGTGGACTGTGTGGTGCCACTTTCAGCCCCCGCCCTCCGCCTGTGCGGGGCACCTTGTCCCTGCTCCATCACTATGCCTGCTGTCTGTTACTGTTTGCCGAAATCTGATTTTGAAGCATGTGGAAGATGGAGTGTTTCATGTTTTACTGTCTGCGATTTTATTTAAATACAGCCTATAATAGTGTGGCTTTTTATATGGATTGTAATCTGATAGATTATCAGAAAAATACACGGTATAACTGAGCGAAATGGACAGAACAGGTTGCCAGAGATAAGATGCCAATGTTGTGTGATGTAAGAGTATTGTTAGTGGGGTCTGTATCTGAATGTGTAATGCTTATTTGTTAGTTTATTAGTAAAGCTATAGCAGTGATGCCGCACCCAGATTAATGGGGTAGGGTAGAAAGCTTTGCATGTCTTAAAAGGCACCTTATTGGCTGGTTCATCCTGCCATCAGTCACAGTGAAATTTCCGATGGAAACGGACAGACAGACAGACAGACAGATGGACAGGACAGGACAGGTTAAAAGTTCATCATCAGCTGGCTCATCGCAGAAATAATGTCACCTTGGTAACAGGGTGGCTCTTATAAGCCAGCAATATGTGGGGGATGGGGAGAACTACCCCCCCTCCCAAAACAGCCCCCAAATATTACCCTGCCTCAAGAGGAGTTTAACATTAGTGCTCTGAAGTCACTGTGTCTTAAGATAAGTAACAAACTGTGGTCTGACTGTGATGACCATGATCACCACATTTCGCTGTCCTTGTACTTTGTAGCAATTTATAAGGTCACACTGAGAAACACCTTGCCATATTGTCACCGACACTGTTGACATCTGGTGTATGAGGCATGCAGAGGGAGGCCTTGGACAGCCTCAAAACTCACCGGATTCACCAGGCCGGTCGACAGAGCCACATTCTCCACCCCCTCCACTGTTTTCTGGGAGATTTCATTGGCGTTGGCAACTGCCGCATCACCCACAATGTTAGCCTGCTCAGTGGTTTTCATCGCCACTGAGACAAGAAAAAAAAAAGCCTTGTTGTGATTTTTCTCACCTCTAGGAGGAGTCTACCTGAATCAGGCAGGCGTACTTCGGTACAGATGCAGGCTAGAGCTCAGGTACAGCTCTGAGGGGTTCAGAGGTCAACCATCACACTCCACTCCGCTGCTTTCTGAGCATGAGTGGGACAAAAGTGCAAGGCACTGGCATGTCCTATGACCCAGCTCTCGTACCTGTGTTCACACTGGTTACCACCCCTTCTTTGGTCTTTGTACCTGTAGTGGAGAAAAATGGAGACAGAAACAAGACCCCAGAGTTATGTACTTTTAGCAAAATGTGATCGGAAACCTCACACTGTATCCTGATGACCTGCCCCCTCCCTCCTGCCCTGGCTCCATTCTCACCATTCTTCCTGGGTCCACCCCCACAGGCCCCTCCCCCTGGCTTGACTCCACCCCACAGGCTCCTTTCCCCCTCCCTCACTGTGATACAAAAGCTCTTTGAGTGAAAGGGTAGCTGTTCGGTTCCTAGCTGCTGCACATGCCATCCGGGACTTTGTCCGTTGGCGGACTTGCCCAGCGCAGCTCTCTGATGGCCTGGCATTGACTGTACATGGCCAGACAAGCTGTATCCCTGTTCCCTGTGTGCAGCAAGCTAATTATGGATGCCTGAGAAAAACAAAGGGCGCTTTGAGTGACAGTGAGTGCTGTGTGTGCGAGTGGTGCGGGGTTGGGGGGAGGTCGGTCTCCCTGGTGAAGCGGCATTGAGCACTCTGTGAGTGTGAGTAAGTATCTTGGCCAAGACACCAACCCACTCCATAGGGACAGTAAATGGCATTTGGGTTTTTTTTCTGGAAGCCCTTGTGAAGCTCATAGTCTGCTCTCTGCCAGCTTTCAACACCCAGCCTCTGCTGATGATGAAACTTGCGTGCTGGCCGGTGAAGGCTAATTGTGGACGCACAGTTCGGTGCCTGTCACCCTGCTTTCCATCTTCTCCTTCTGAGTAAAAGTCTGATTAAAGTTACTTTATATGTGTCCGTGGCACACAGTGCTCTGTAAGCTGTTGCTTTGTCCCCAGGGCCCATGACCAGTGTGGCTGTCAGGCTGATTTCAGGTCACAGGGTATTTATTTAGTAATATCCAAAGTGACCTACAAGCAGGGTCAGCCAGTCTATGGAGCAAGGCTTAATGGCCTTGCTTAAGGGCTCAAAGGTGAAAACACTGTAATGACCATGGGATTTGAACCGGCAAATTTCTCCTCACACGAGTCCAAACCCACAGAGCCACATCATGGTAACCCCTCCACCCGCTGCTCATTGTGTGATCCCCATGGCTGCTGTGTATCTGTGGTCAGCTAAGCATCCCTTCTTGTCTCTGTCTATGTCACAGCTGTCCTTAGGATGTGCTGTGTGAATTACTGTACTGTACCAAACTGGTCTCTCCTGGCTTATACCACCTAAAACTGGCTCAGAACAGAAATATGTCGCCCAAACCCACCCCACATCATCCAATGTATGCCCATACCACCCTACCCTGCACTGGTCCACTCTGTATACACTCACTCTACAGAAACACAGTAGTAGATGGAGCAGAAATGAAAGTAGATGGTTTGACCTTTTCTTAAAGTACACCACCCCAGCAGTCCTCCTGGGGGCTGAGAGGAGCATCGCATTGATCCATTGATCTGACAAGGGGCGGGGTGGGAAAGATGAAGAGCACGATGACGAAAGAGCCCATTTCTGGAGTGTTCTGGTAGAGGCAGCAGGCTGGATTAGCGCAGATTTGTCTGAGTGCCTGTCTGACTGAAGTATGGTTTCAATATGGGAGGGGTAGATGAGACGTGGTGTATCGACTGGGCTCCCCATCTTCCTGTCAGCCACACCTCATGGCAGCTCAGTGGTCTCCCGGGTGGGTTAGTGGTTCTGAGTTAGTAGTCCTGGGGTTAATTAGCGTGTGCTGCAGAGATGTGATCCTGTCAATAAACTCCCAGTCGTGGGCCAATGAAAAAGGCCTCACCATGGCCCATAGTGATGCAGCAGAACCACAGCATAGTGATGATGTGATGAGCACCCCTTTGTGTTCGCCCCAAGGCATTATGGGTAATGCAGCCAGGTAAAAGACCTATGTCACTATCTATTGTCCCTGGGACCCTGGGGCCAAGAGCAGCTTGGGAGGAAATGAGAATCCCCCCATGAATTTGGCTATGTTTCTGTTTGTGTTCCTGGTGCCACCCAACTGGATCTTTTCCTGCAGTTACATTCCCGCCGAGTCCTACTGAAGCAATCGCAACAGAAATTCTAGAGTTGTCAAGACAGAAACATTCCACTCAGCACTTAGGGGTCGCCCTTAGAGCCGTCTGCATTTACCCAGCTGAGGTAATGCAATGCCGGTTCCCCTGCTTTCCCTGCATCACACCGACACTCACAGCCTGTCTTTCCCAGTCCCTGGGCCCTGTGATCCAAGTGCCCCCTGTAACCTGCTGTATGCAGCAGTTAGCGGCCAGCCGGCAGCCCACCCCACCTCCCTACTCACCCACATACATGACGCCCTCTTTGGTCTTGGCGGCTGCCTCCTCGACCCCAGCCTTGGTCTTCTCTGCAGCAGCGACCACCCCCTCCTTGGCGATGGAGAAGCCCTTCTTCAGAACGTCCATCCCGATGCGGCGTGTGTCCCTGCGGTGCTGAATGGGCGTCTGTGGGTGCGATTGTGGCTGCGTATGTGTCTGCGTGTGGTAGTGTATGAGTACAGCGGGAGCAGCACGTCCACGGGGCACACGGGGCAGGGAGAGCAGCAGGCAAGGAGCGAGAGCAGGAGACCAGCTGAGGAGGAGACGCAGGGTGGAAAGATGGATCCTACTGGATGCTGCAGTGTATTTAAGTGCCCCCCCCTCCCCCTGCCCCCTCCTCTCCTCCCTCCCCCGGCGAATACACAGGCAGTGGACACACACTCCAGCTGCAGTGTGCGGCTGCGCGTCTGCATATTTAATGCACAGATGCACACTCCCAAAGTACGTATGAACCACGGGGGCCCATGGCGCTGTGTCACACCAGCAGACAGTTGTCCCACTGGCTGGCCATTAGCCCCCCCCAATTACAGACACACCCACTGACCTCACAGTAATCAATGATGACCTTTATTATAGCATTTTCATCTAGTCATATATCATATATTGATGGTGCTGCTTTAAGCTTAATGGTCTGTACTGTGCCGACTATCTCAGGGACTCGGGGCAGAGCCCAACACATAGGCAGCAGCACAAAGATCCTCTGAGCTAAAATTAGCCACATTGGCTCCCACTGCCCCCGAGGGACTTGCCTCCTCTCTCCTCCCATGCGTTCTCCTTCACTTTACTCCTGCCTCCGCCAGCTACACACGCAGGACTCCCCTGAATAGGGAGGAGGGTTGTTAAACTGACGTGGTGGCCTGGACCTCACCCACGTACAGTTTTCTGTTAGCCACCCAGGGGGTGACGCTTGTCTGTCTGGACGCTGGATTATGGGGAACTTATCACAGGCTGCTCTCCTGTTGGAGATGTGGACTGTCTGTACATTAATGCACAAAAGATCTGGCGATTTTAACGAGGGCCTCACGACTGATGGGTGTGTTGAGCACCTGCCCTCCACTCCACAGTGGCCCTAACCTCCATAAAGGGAGGACTTGTCAATGTGAACAGGGAAACGGCTGAGTCACATCTCCTCCAGCCTGACTGCCATCCCAGTGCAGAAACCTGGCAGTCAGCACTCAGCCTCCACCTGGCCCCTCCCTTCCTCACTGCCAATTGGCCGGGAGCCGGGCCTTGGGTATTTATAGAGCTTCCCATTTGTCAACACTGTGAGAAAATGCATGCAGTTATTGGCTCTGGGGCCTTTCATCACCAAAGCCCTTGGCTTTCAAGGCATGGTGAGAGGGGCCTGCATTGTTCACACTCCCCAGTGAAGTAATTACTCACTCACGCCCACCTGTGAGCATGCACTTTATTGGGGGGTTGAGAGTAAACCCCTGACACCTGTGATGAGTGTCAACACTGCAGTGTTTAGGTGAAAGGTTCAACAGTAGTATCCAGGCTGTGATCCTTTAGTCATTAGTCTAAAGGCCTAGACCTGAGCTTTCCATGTAGGACTCCCCTCAAACCAAGAATATAGATTTAGGTATGGATGGAAGGGATGTGTGTCTTTGGTGGGGGGGGGGGTTGGGGTTGATTTGGTCCCTACCAGTGTTGAAATTAAATCTGCAACATTGTTTCAAACTGCTGCAATTCTCATTACCAGTCCAGCAGACCAAGATGAGGAGGATGCAGATAATGAGAGAGGAGGATGGCGAGAGGGCAGGTAGGTCTTAGCGTGGCTCACTGCAGTAATGGGCTGGGTGGCGCCTCGGAGGAAATTGGAAATTGTGTTTTCCTCAGCAACAATGTCACAGAGGATGACCTTGAGGTGACTGAAAAAAAAACAATAGGAAACAGCCACAGTTAATGACGTGTTTACTGCTGTGTGACCTTGAGCCCTTTCACAGGTCAGCAATTGAACTCTAAAGAGCAACCGTTTGGTGTTGAATTACTAATAATCCGCCAAACACAACACATCCGAACTCTGATCATGTTTTTTCAAGCAAGCTGTTTAATGTTTTAGTCCAGTGGCTGATAAACACTGTTACTGTCTGAGGCCTTCAGGAATTCAGGGACGTTCATCAAGGCCCCAAGCAAGAGGTTATTTTCTGTTTTTAGGCTCATAACCATGGCCACAATGTGCTTTGATCCCGTGGTTTGTTATTGGAAACATGTGGGGGTGTTAGTCAAATTAACAGTGAAGTGGAGTCTTGTGAAAGTCTTCTCGTTTCTTCATCCTGATCCCTCCCAACCCCTCTGGGAGCACAAGAGCTAAAAATGAAGCCAGAGGCACCAAACAAAGCCATGCAGTGAGAGGCCCCGGTGCCCAGCTCATCATCAGAGGGCTGCTCATTAGTATAGGGGTGCCACAGGGGCTCACGGCGGGGTGCGGAATTCCAGGCTCAGGATGCTCTCACCCTCCAGGGCTTGCACCCGAGCGTCAGGGCTGCTTGAGTCCCCTTCGCTGTCCTTGTCTATTTAAGTCATGCTCCGGCACCTTCCACCCTCCCAGCCTGAGGCTTTGTCTTGGATGGGACAGTACGGGAACGGGCAGGTTGGAGGGGGCCTGGGGTACTGGGTGCACTGCCCGTGGTGGGAGCGTTCTCGGGGCTCAGTTACGTATTGACAGCAGAGAGACGGCAGAAGGCATGATCCATGACCAGCGTTGTTATGGATTGGTGTCCAGTTACTCTTCCATGCTGTTCTTGCTGCCCCTGCCCCCCCCACCGCCACCGCTAGACCGGTGAGGAAGCCACTGCACCATCCTGACATACCCATAAAGCTCCAGCATTAGCACATTTGTCATCTCCTGGCACCTTCTCTCCCAAAAGACACCTTCGGGCCTGGCATGGCACTTGGGGGTTTCATCGACATGCCATATAGGCAGCAAACCACACACACATGCACACACATACACAGGCAGAGGCTAAGTTCAGTGCTGCAGGGGTCAGTGTCATACTGGCACATAAGGTCATACATGGTCGCCTCCTCTACTCCAGTCTCGTTGCTGTTTTTTCATTTTCATCTGTCACCCTGCAGACTCACATTGGAGTTGGCCATGCGTTCTTCCTGTGTAGCAGCCAGGAGGGGCCCACTGTTTCCGTCTTGGGGTCCTGTGTCTCCATCTTGGGAGGCCTAGTGTCTCAGTCTCAGTGGGCCGTGTGTCTTCATCTCAGGGGACCTGTGTCTCTCTCTCGGGGTCCTGTGTCTTCATCTCGGGGGCTCAGTGTCTTCAACTCAAGGAGCCCTGTGTCTCTGTCTCGGGGGCCCAGTATCTGTTTCTCGGGGGGCCCAGTGTCACCATCTCTGTCTTGGCAGGCCCTGTGTCTCTGTCTCGGGGGCCCAATCTTTTCAAATTGGGTGGCCCACTGAAAGCTGAGAGGGAAGGTCTGTCAGCTTTCCAGATGAAATCTTCCCTGTGCAAATTCCTGCTCACAGATATGTACAGGGCCTGATCAGCACAAGGGTGCCCAGACAAAGTGATGAAACAAGAATAAGAATAATAACACAAAAACTAAAAACAGTAAAAAATTTAACCATATACAACAAATTAAAACGTGTTTGTGCAGACAGTATACCTATATGTAGGCAGAATAGGCAGTTGCTTTGGGCCCCTGAATTACCTGTATTGCGGAGAAAGTGAATTGAACATCAGTTTTTTTAGTAGGGGGCCTCCCAAATAAAGGTTTGCCTAGGGCCCCTGAAAAGGTAGAGCCGACCCTGTAAATAAACTCTATGGACAAAAGTATTGGGACACCTGTCAATTACACCTACAGGAACTTTTTTAACATTTCATTCTAAATCCACAGGCATGTGGAGTTAGTCCCTCCTTTGCAGCTATAACAGCTGGAGTGTGTCTGTGAGAATTTTTGCCCATTTATCCAGAAGAGCATTTGTGAGGTCAGAAACTGATGTTGGAAGAGATGGCCTGGCTTATAATTTCTGTCCTAGTTCAGCCCAAAGGTCTGCAATGGGGTTGAGATCAGGCAGGGCTGCCATCAAGGGGGGACAGCAGGTACTCGATAAAAATATCACTTTCCAGGGGCCCTGACATCCATTGCTGTTATGTTGGAGTGGTGGAGCCCCACCCCGGCAGCCAAGACATTTACTATTAGGCGCCAAACCGGACAAAAGCCGAACGAAAATCGTGAGACGAATGTATGCGAGAGATGTTGAAAGTATCAAGCTCCATCAAGTGCTGGTAATGCTGTCTAATGCTTCTACGAGGCATCCTCTGTGTCTGGTGACTAGATGTGCCAGCTCCTTGCAAATGAAATAATTTACATACCCATCGCTGGTTTGCACATGTACTAATTTACATCCAAATCGATCCATTACTTCTGGGTGCTTAACTTTTTTGTCAATGAGTGTATATATATTATTTTGAGTATGATGGCGTTCCTCTCTCGCGCACTTCAACATCTCTCGCGTGCACTTTCAGCAGCTCTCGTGATATTCAATCGCCTTTTGTCTGATTTGGTGCCTCATATCTATTAGGGATGGGAAGTTTGGTTCAATTTACAGAACTGATTCTATTGAACTGTTGAATGGGTCTGAATGAATCGAATCAAACATTCGATTCAAAGAGTTGGTGGGGAGCATTACATGCTACTGCACTTCGTTCAATTACTTTTATTAAAACTGCATGTTTGTTGAAATATTATTATTATTAAAATAATGGTAATCTTCGAGGCTTATGAGTTTATATTGATCAGTTCTGTTATAATTAACTGTTGAATAGACTTTTGGCACAATCAGAATCAAAGTTTTGGGTCACAAGATTTGCCGAGAAACCACTTGAAATAAACTTGCCAAAATGCAGAACTACTGAGAGAGTAATAAATTTTTTTTTTATTAAACTAAAAGCATGAGACACGAAAATAGAAGTTAAAACTTGCTAACATATTGATTACCGGAGTCAGGAGGTAGTGAGCCACCATGGGAATGAGCATGAACACAGTACAAACACGAAGGATTACTGTATGCGAAGGGCCAATGAAAGCAACATGGCTATGGAGAGTATAGGAAAAGCAAATAAGAGAATTTAAAAAGGTTTCTGCATGTTTTTTATATCTTAATTTGTCAAATATTTTTAGAATCTAAGATGTGTACCCATACAACACGTGGATCTACAAAAAGTTTGATTTTAAATTTGAGAACCGGCTCAAAAGAACGATTCCTTCACGAAGCGGCCATCACTAATATCTGTTTGCTGCCAGGCGGCCCGAGGAGGCAATACATGTGCGCCAGGCTGGCAAGAAACGTTGAGTACTGTATGTGATAGTCTTCTTACTATAGGTTTTTATCTAGAATGTTTAGGAGGAAAGTATGATTATACTAGTTTTAATTAGTAAAATCTAGTATCATCAAAAGTATGATGTTTATTCATGTATAGGAATTTGGAGCGTAGCACCTGTGGTCAATGATTCTAGGATATGAGTCAAGGATAATATAGGCTTAGAGGCCCACAAGAGTCAACAGATCTGAAGCTGAGATTAGACATGCAAAAATAAACAGCTATTTGCATTAAGGGTGTATTCTTATGCCGCAGATGTTAGTGCATCATATTTTTCTTTAGTAACCAAGTAGTGGAGATTGTTGCTACATGGTATTTCATTCGGTTAGGTTAGCTTAACATTGAATTGTTTACTTTAGGTTAGGTTAGTTAGGGCCCTGCTGAAAGAGTCCACCTTGATGTTGTGGCAGGCTTACAAATCTTTTGGCAAAAGTTATTTACACCACAGAAGTTTGGGGATGGGGTCAGAAATAAAGTACAAAAAAGGACCACAAGGGACATTTAAACAGGGGTAAAACACTTAACAGAACCATAAAAAGACCTACAAAGGGAACCGAGTAATACAGAAACCAGGCCCACAGAACATACTGCAACTTGAACACTTAAATACAAAAGGCAACTCAGCTAACGAGAGGGCCAAGGTGTGGAACATCAGCCAACCAACCAATAACACAGGGAAAATAGGCAACAGGTGCAGTAATCTATACTAATGAACACAAGACTAGGGAAACTCCAACAAACAAACACTAATCGCACACTAGGAATTCAACACTCAGAAAATATAGGAACATGTGGAACATAATACAAGGTAAAAGCTTCACAAGAAGAACACAGAACTAATACACTAGGAAGAACCAAAAAACCAGGGGTGGCGTTACAATGTACAATGTTGGACTTTAGGTACAAGCCAATCTCCCCATGCTAAACGACAGTATTCATATTACCATTTAGTATCCTGCCATCAGGCTATTGCTTGGTGTTTGTATCTCCCTGAGCTCAGTGCGGGCTACACAGCATAGTAGTTTGTCTGATGTCGGTGTTGGTGAGCCCCCCCATCCTCCTCATGCTACCTCCACATGTGCCTGTGTTGAAGCTGTATAGGAGGGCACATAACAAAGATGGCAGTATTTCCACCAGTTACACTGTGTCCAGTGGCAGCCAGCCATGTTGACAATAAAGAAAGACAAAAGCTGAAGGTCAGGCATGACACCACCCATCCATGTGCTTGCGTGGCTGCCTAAGCTCTATTTCCACTGGCAGGGATGTCGCCTCCCACTAATTCTTTCACGCCATCCCATGAGAATGCCTTGCATCGGAAGAGGCCGGGAAAAACAAGTATGAGTGTTTTTTTGTTTTTTTTCTTTTGCATAAGTTTGGCGCCATCTGCTGGTCACTCCAAGGTGTGTGCCAGTGTTTCTCAATGCATACGGCCAAGGTTGAGCATGTCTTATCACATCAGCAGTCATATGAGGCCAAAACACTAATGCAGTGAAAGCATCTGGCGTTAGATAAGTATCGTCTGGAGAAAGGTTTTTTTTTCTTTTTAAATACCATGAGCAAACTTTTGGATTGGCAGGGCAGAAGTCTTTTTCTCTGTAACCTTTTACATGAAAAGTGTTCAAAAGCCTAAAGCTGCAGATCACAGATTAACCCTTCAGAAGTATCAGGGTGGGATCACACACTGGGATCTGGAGGATTCGGGTGACACAGGTAATGTGAAAATCACTCTGACCCAAAAGTAAAAGTTAAACAGGATGAAATGCAGTGGAACCAAATGAGTGGAGAGTTTCAGTTTGAAAGAAGTACAGTTTCAGGAGCTTTCATTTGTGGTTTCTGGGAAAATACTAGCTCATCTCTGAACTCACCATGACAGTGATCTTCTTATCTTTTTCTGTTTCCAGCTCAAGAAAGTGCCTCTTATTTATGGAGGCCATCTCCAGCATGAGCAAGCGAGAGAGGCACCTTCTGACCTCTCTGCTACGCTTATAAATTGTAATGTAAGTGCAGTCTGTCTCCTGGGCTCACACTTTTCTCCCACATTTCAAGCACATCCAGTCTTTCTCTCCACTAACATCCTTTTCCTGGACAAGGCAGAGGAAAGACGGAGGGGTGATAAGGACCACAGTGACCTGCCAAGTGAAATGGACAGCTTCTTTGCTGTCTCTGTAGCTCAGGGGCAGGTAGGAGAAGGGAGGCGGGACCACCAGCATAACCAAACCCATGGGGGGGCACAGCCATATTGTTCTTGGAGCCTGCAATCTTTCCGGAGGGGGAGGGGGCCGTGCCTGCGTGGGAGGCTTGTTTCCGATTATTGTTGGAGGGGTCTGGGGGGGTGGCTAAGGGGAGGGAATTGCGGGTCAGGGGGAAGGGGCTACAGAGTTGGGAGTTTCTAACTGAAACTTTTAAAACAAACAGCTTTCCCAGCGAAAGCCCCAGATTGTTTCTCAGCAGATTCAGACGTTGCAGTGAGAACATGGCTTTGTGGAGACTGGTGCTGGGGCTGGGGCTTGTACTGGGGCTGCTGGGGGCAGCACCAGCAGACCTGAGGGCCAGGGACCCTGGGCTAGAGGACAAGCCCCGGCAAGTCCTAGCACACACCTTGGAGGGCTTCCTGCACGGCGTCCGTGGGGGACCACAGGGGCACCAGGCCGCCGCCTCCGCACCTGAGCACCCTCCGCTGGGGCGCGAACACCTGGCGGACCTGGCTCGCCACCCAGTAGAGGAGATGGCACCCCCCTTAAGTGATGCTGCAAGCCAACACTCCGTAAGGCGTATAGGGTGAGTGGCTGTCCATCTTGTCTTACACTTCCACAGTCTCTGCAATTCAGGAGTAGAGGGGAGTGCAGGAGTGTGGGAGGTCAGTCCTGGGCCAGCTTCATTCTCAGCACATGTCAGATCATCCCATGTGGGCTGGGACACAGACACGCACGGTCCCCTTGGTTCTTAAAATACTGATTTCTGACAGTGACTTGATATTGGGTCCAAATGCTCGCTTTTGGCCTTTGTTGGACCTTACTGATGTTTTTTCTGGGCTCCTTGTTACTAGAGGTGAGTGTGTCTCAGCCTGTGTGCTCAGGGTGCCCTGCTGGGGGTGAAACCTCGCAAGAGGCTTCAGCAGATGTCCGGATCACTGCTGGTGGGCCTGCACATCTCCCCTGTGCTCTTCACGTACTTAACAGTGCTGTTAAGTATGTGATTTTACGAATCGATATGGATAGTAAACAGCCTCAACAGTTGGAAAGAGGCTGCAGACTTCCTGTGCTCGTCTTTCATCTCTGAGCTTCACTTTTAGTACCACATTAATCATTTCAGCCCATATGCAAGCATTAGGCCCTGAATTGCAGCAGCACTATTATGACGAGATGATAATGAGGTCTCACAAAGGGCGTGTCTGAACTGGCTGCAATTAGCAGCAATGAGATCTTTTAAGTAGCTTATTGAATGACATCACTGCCCCAGTGCACAAATGCCCAGTGAGTATGTTGGGTGGGCACCAGTATTCAAATTGTGTCAGATGTTCAGGTGGGCAACTGCGAACCATAGGGATGGCAAAAGTAGTCAATGGGGGTGGCGTTAGGGTGGCGATCTGTAGGTGGATCTGTAGGTGGATAATCCATTTGGGTCACCTGTAGACACCAGAACATGGGTGACCCCTGGGGGAGCGTCCATAAACTGAAACCTTCTTGACTGTGCAGCTTAATAGTTAAGTAAGAAGTGAACAAAAGCATTACTGAAACGTATGGATGTCATTGGATCAGTCTGATGGACGTGGTTCAGAGTGCTGGGTGGCTGGGTGGACCAGCACCATCAACATCTGCAGTGTCAGTAACCGTCAGTGAAGGGGTGAGAGGCACTGTTTATTGGATTAGGACATGTTTGCGGTTTGCTCATGGTGACCAGATATTAATGGCATTTCAATGTGTCTGGAGGGGCATTTTGGTGATGATGCCAGGGTTTTTCTGGTTATAACTAAAGAAAACCTTCAAGTTCCCATTCAAGCCACTAGGTGTGGGACATTGGAGAGGAATCTGGATACTGGTCCAGAGCAACCGCTCCGACCAGGCAGAACACGTAACGTTTCAAAATATAGTAAATGGGGGACTGAACAACAGACTAGATGGAATCATTGGACATGGTGGTGAGACAGTGAAGAATTTCATTATGAAGCATTATGTCTGAGATTCATTATTACCTTCAAATTTCATTTAAATATCTGAGCAAATTGCAGGCCCATATTTGTATTATTTGTTCTTTTACTTGTGCTACTAGTGACTTGGTGCCAACAGGGCTGTCCTGCTGGGCGCTGGGTCATGATGCTTAAACACTCAGCAGGGCTGGGTAGAAATGAACAGCACTGCATGTGAAGTGAAGGCCTGAGACACCATCAGTTAGACACACTTAGTCTGCAGTTTTCTGAGAGGTTCCCATTCACTGATAAGATAAAAAGACCCCCCTCATCCGCCCTACCATCTGCTGATGTCATCAGCCAGGAAGTGGATGGCCTGGCTGTATCAGCAGACCAGTGCCTGACTGTAGATAGTCACTGTGTGGTGAAGGGGCTTTACAGCTTATTTGCTGTCCCCAGCTCATTCTCTGTATGTGAGACATTTTCAATTCCGGCTGGTTTTACTGGAAAATGTGCTGGAGATGGAGCTCAATAAGGTAACCAGGCTCAGCTTAGTTCGGTCTGCTGATGGGGAAAAAACCAGGAAATACATTAATGAGTGCAACCAGTCTGCTAGAGGGCCCAGCTGGAGACGGTGGGCTCGTGGGCTCTTTGAACGTGGTTTGTTAATAAAACTAAACAGGCCTTAGTGTTTCACAAATGGTATGCAGGAAACGACAGTGACCCTTTAGACACACCTGTGTGTGTCTCCAGCAAGGAAAGTGGTCTATAGTCCATCTCTCTGTGAAATCAGAGGGTGACACAGTGCTCTGACTCACCCAGCAGGGTCCATCTCCTTGTTGATTTGAGGTCACAGCGGAAATACAATGGCAAGCTGTAACCTCCCCCCTCCCCCCATCCTCCCCCACCATCCATAATGTGCTGGCTGGGCTGTGTGAACATCAGTGCACTCTGATCTCTGCCATCACAGGCACAGCTTGCAGACTCATTAACCTGACCCCAGCCCTGTACATGTGAAAACCCTTCTACCTAGGAAGAGCTTGCTGAGAAGAGCTTCCCACCTCAGAAGAAGGATAAAAGCTATGATTACCCCTGTCTTCTGGTTCTCAGGGAACCCTGAGGAACACACACAACCAGCTTCATATTCCCACCCATGCTGACATTCTCATTGTACGAAGATGTTTATGAGTATCTCCATAAATACAGCCCAGGTTCCTTAATTAGGTTTGTTCCCTGGCAGGACTCCATAGTTTAGACACTTTGTTTGGCTTGGCGTGTCAGGGTGAAGTGAGCTTCAATAAGCCAAGGCTGCCTGAAGGGGGGGCGGCATCCACATAACCTCATGCATGCTCCGTGGTCAGTAGTGAGGAGGGTTGTGTCCTCATGGCTGTGCTCATGGGTAGGGGGCATTGGGGGTTGGGGTCCAGCACCAGACTAGCCTTTCCTGTCAGAGAGAGCGTCTCCCTGTGCCTAATCAGGCCCTATTCCCTGACTGTGAGGCCCAAGCGGCAGTGGTCAGTGAAGTAGAAGAAGCAGCTGCTGAGTCACCAGCCTTTGAAGGAGGACAGGAAACACATACTGAACAGAAGAGTGGGTGGCCTGGGTCACTGACCTCCCTCCAATGCATATACGTGACCTTTGTGTTTGGAATGAGGTATGAAAGCCCCACCCCACAACTGACCTCCCCCCGATCTCGATGACCAAAGTGGTTACTAAGCAGAGAGCGGGGTAACACTGGGGCTTCGGAACTGTGATCAGCAATCTGTGTCCATTGGGCTAGCAGCTTGATCATGTGACTGGGATGCGCACCCCATGGAGGCCTGGCTTGGTTCAAATTGTCAGGATCTGGTCATGTCAATGGCAATCATAGTGGTGCCAGAACTGTCCCACTGAAATGAGTGTGTACGTCTCATCACCTTGTCCTCAGGAACTGGTGTTCATATGTCAGCTACCGCGTGGTGACCATGAAGGTGTCCTGTGGTACAGAGAAGTACACCATCAAGTCTCAGAGCCCCTGTCCCAGTGGCTCACCAGACTGCCAACTGGTCATGTGAGTATGTTGCCCAGGACACCGGGCAACTCAAATATAGTCATCTGACGACTTACGTCCTATTAAGTACTGTCGATCATATTTACATCTCATAAGAGCTTTATTAAAATTTATCGAAAGTCTTCGGAAGCAGACGTAGTGGACGTTAGTGAACATTTTTTACTACAAGAACCAAAACAAACCGATCAAAATGTTGCTATGGAGAGTTAATTAAACATATATGATATTGTATTATATGTTATATGGTAAATGTGACCTCTCCCTTATAATGATTCATCCAGATTGATTTCATCACGTCCTCATTTCAGGATACGTAAACATCTTTGGATAATTGTAAGCCTGTCAAGAAGTGCTGAATCTTATATAATAAATCATGACCTTGTTTACATAGGCAGGGCTCTCAAGATTCATTAAAAGTTTAGAGTGAGATTGCATCTGATAGGGGAACAGCGTTTGTCTCACAGTCAATGAGAGACACTTGAGAGCCCTGCCTACCGCATTCATTAGATCTTGCTCTGTCACTTCCACCTTGTCTGCACTCCGTATGTATGTGCATCTATGTAATAACGTGCTTGCAGCAGGATTACATGCAACAAATGCTATTTTCTGATTGACTGGTATGTGGCTATTAACTCTGTCTAACTCGATCAGGACAGCTCTGAACTTGGCGAAAAACTCCACTCTGTATGCCTGTGCATCATCCATTAATTCTATATAACGGGACACCTCGGTGGGCATTATCCCTTACTTTTCAGCGTGAGAAACACAAGGTGTGGTGTGTGAACTGGTTGAAATGTGTGTCTCTTGGTCAGTGCATGAGACTTGAGAACCCTGAATATTTCCTTCTGCAAGTCAGCCCTCGGTGTCCTTTGTTGGTGCCCCTACATTTCTTACAACTTACTGAAGAACTGTAAAAGAAACGTCACAACATATTGTGTACATTTGTCCCTGCATGTGTGCCCAGGTACAAGCTGTCTGTGCGGCCTGTGTACAAAGAGTTGCCAAAGATCGTCTCAGCCCAGCTGTGGAGATGCTGTCCGGGCCATGGCGGAAGCAACTGCGAGGATATGGGTATCAGCCTCAGCGGGGTTGGGGGGGGGGGGTCGATGCCACTAAGGGGCAGCAGGAGCTGGTGTTTAGCAGCATAACACACGTCCAGCTTGCAGATATGCTGCTGAATTTATACACACAGAGGCAGCCACATCTGTTTGGTTCCCCTCCTCCAGCACATGCTTTGATTCCTGTTTACATCCTCCTGCTGGAGGAAAAACCCAAACGCTTTTCCAAATGACCAAGTGGAAAGCCTCAAGCAGATTCCAAGCGTCAGTGTTTCCAGGTCTGCGACCTGGGGACCGTAGTGCTGGAATGATACTGACAGTCAGGGACTCCATCAACTTAAAAAACAAACAACTTTACCCACAAGGCACCTGGCAGCCTCTGATCTCCAGGGGTGAGGTCCCTGTGCTCCAATCAGCAGTTAGCCTACATATAGAGCAAACCAGTTATAGCAAACAATCAAATTAAATTTAGATAAGAGAGACACTGAGATTAAAATGGAAATAATTGGCAGGAAGAGAAACACATTGTGTAAATACAGCAAAATTATTTGGAAACTTCTTTGTATGGAGGGAGATTTGACATTGTTTTAACATCCTGGGGGAACGTTATAGTCATATTTTTGGGTTGAGTTGCAGCAGTAAGGCATTTGTTTCAGTGCACAAACTTCTGGGTAAATATAGAGAAGGATCCCTATTTAGAGCATTAGCCGAACCTCGATCAGCCTCTGGCGCTTTGAGAGAGATTTCCTGTGTATGACTCTGAAAGCCAAGGCTGGGAAACTGTGTGTTTATGAAGGAGAAGAAGCTGGCTAAGTGACCCCCATCCTTGTCTACTGCATTCTCCCCCACACAGTCATGCAGGGTCATGTCTTGGACAGCAGCGACCAGACAGGAAGCTCCCCCCCTGTACTGTCAGAGATCCGCCGCAGAGGTATGTCTGCTTATTCGGCCTGCTGTTTACCTGCAATATACTGCCCCCTTTCTGGGAGAGTGACAAGGAAATGTTTGTATCAACAATGGGAGAATGATTCTCAGGGCTGCTAATACAAACCCAAAATAAAGGGGGCACGGACAGATATATTATTGGCTGCCCTTTCAGTTTAATACTGCAAATAACTGGGCAAAAACAAAGCAAACAGTTCATTCATCTGGTCCCCACACCCTTTTATTTGTGGTACTTCTAACATTAGAAAAGTTTCAGGGGAATAATCCTCCCCTTCCACACGAACAACAATGCAGCGTACCACAGTGCCCTGGGATCTTTGAGGGTGGGGTTTCCATGCTAGTTGAAGTTGTGTTGTAATGCCTTTCTGGGGGGTTTGGCCATGGTCTCTGGGAGGCCGTCATCATATGCTCTTCATGCCGTTACCCAGCAGATGAGAGACAGGCACATCCCGAAGGTTTCCAGGCGTATGAGCATTTTGAGGAGGAGAACAGCACCGAAACAGCCTTGAAACCTGACCTGGCTGATACGGACGACTTTGGTCACCACCATGATTACAGTGATGGTGATGATGGCGAGCATGACCATAATCGTCATTTTGACCAACATCATGACCACCATAAAACAGGTAGGAAGTTCTTAGATTCCCTGGACTGGTGTACCACAAAACTTGTATTTAACCTGGAATTTCTGAATGTGATGGTGAGCTTCTACAATAAATTCTGTATTATGATCTGTTATTCTTGAACACCAGTGATAGAAAATGGTCAGTTGAACCACCATAATTGAGTGTGATGTTGCCGACCTGTCTGTCAGAAGCCCTTAACATAGCACATGTGCCTTCGTCTGAGATCCAGGAAGCTGGGAGTCTCACCCACATCCTTCAAGGGGCTCTCCCCCAGGGTCAGAGTTTATATTATAGCTGCGAACCCAAAAATAGGTGGTGCCCCCCAGACCTTCTCCATTTCTGCTTCCTTTGCAGGAAATCCTTTGTTTCTGCTGGTCTCATTTTCTCACTTTGTGAAAAAGATGATGTAATGGGCAGTAGGGGAAGTAAAGGGTCCCTACGCCATGTCAAGTGAAGTGTTAAAACAAGCAGCTCCCCATATTTGGAGAGGATTCAGGGGCCAAGCAATGCTTTCTCAGCAGGGAAACTGCTGAGGAGATGTAGTTCACAGCTGAATGCCAGAAATTGGTTTAAAGAAATGTCATAGTGTTATGGAATTGTTGACTGAGTGTGTCTCTGGAGACAGTGTGACTTTGGCCAAACAGAGTGACCCACAGGCTCTGTAGGGATCTATGCGCCTTAGCCCAGTTTCCTGTGCCCTGCCTCTGGATGCCCATGCTGATGGGATGCTGTTTGTGTACATTGGAACTATTCTGTACCCCCACTGCCCCCCATTCTATTAGACAATGGGAGAACAAAGAAAATCAGAGGTCTACAGTAACTTACGTAAGTTACGTGTGGCTCTGGTGGCAATGAAATGCTGCATGAAAAGTGAGAATGTGTATGTGTGTGGGCTGGCAGATGTGGATCGATCAATTCAACTGCCCTTCCCATATGGTGGCGAGCCCCTGTCCCTCCTGCACATTGAGACCATGCTGCTGGCCAGAATCCAGCCCCTCCTGGATGGCTTCAACCAGACCCTGCAGCATCTCTCCCAGGAGGTGGGGGACTTGTCCCAGGACCTGGCTGAGCTCAGACGAGAATGGGAGAGTCCAAAACCAGTGGTGATAGAGCCCCCAGAGGTGTACCGGAACCTGGAGTCCAGGCTGGACAACATACAACAGGAGATTGCAGACATGAGTGTGCAGCTGGAGGGCAGATTGCACTCCCAGCAGGCTATGCTGCAGTATAACCTGACCAACTTCAAGACTGATATGGACAGCAAAATAAAACGCAACCAGAAAATGATACAGGTCTGTCCAGTGTTGTAAGTCTTGATAACAGATGATATGATACTCACAGCTGTTTTCAGGCATGCTTTTAGTCATCAAAATGAAGATTTGCACTAAAATCAAATTTCTTTACACTAAAGGCATTCAAACCAGAGCTGGTTTTAACAAATTTCTTTACTAGTGATATTTATTTTTTTACTTTCTACTAACTTCCATATTCCCATGTTGTATCTTTACTCATAATTGTGACTACTACATTTTCATGGTTTCTAAATATTAACAGGTCTGTCTCTTGGTGTAGCTCTTTGAAGACATGTCTTCTTTTAATTCATTAGGTGAGCGTCCAGTCTCTGAATGCCTCCTTAGCTGATGTGAGGGGGGACCACAGGCAGATGGAGCAGGGGGTGCACAGAGGAGGTGACCAAAATGGGAATGTCAGGCCAAGCCAGCAGCAGGATGACACTGCAGTGTGGGAGGCAATCAGTAGTCTGGATAAAAAAGTGATCAACCACACAGTTAAGGTCGACACCTTGCTGGAGGACCTGAATCTGGCCAGAAACAACATTGGCAGCCTACATGCAGAGTACCACCGCTTGGAGGGGCGTATTATGGACACCGGCCGCAAAAGCCAGATGCAGTACATGGAGACAGGGCTGGACATAGAGGCGGCCAAGGTGGAGGTGCTCAGGCGGGTGAACGAGTTAGTAAGCAACCTCACAGAGCAAGAGACCCAACTGAGGGAAATAGACTCAGACACAGACTACCTATTTATGCAGTTTTACAAAATCCTGAACTCCACTTCCTGTAACTGTGAAACCTTTGCTGAAGACCTGTCCAGGCTATCATGGAAGGTGGATAATGTTACGGAGCTAGCCAATGAGAACAAGCTGGCCCTGGAAGCCACAGAAGAGCCAGATCAATGGGATTTTAACTGGGATACCTCCCTGGAAGATATGAATATGAGAGTACTACAGGTCCAAGAGTCTCTGGCCGTTGAGCAGAACAAGAGCCACCTCTTAGCCAAGGACCTGTCACAGCTGAAGTCTGGATTCCTTGGGAACCAACAGGACATTTACAACCTCTATAAGAAGCATACAGTGAAGGAGGAAGAAATTAATCGGCTCTCCAGCTTCTTTGATACGCTCCTGAAGGATGCTATCCGACATTCGGAGGTTCTGGAGATCCTGCTGGGAGAGGAAGTGCTGGAATTCAAGGAACGGCCACCCTCGGAACTGGAAACGTACTCCATCCCTGTGCTTCAGGCAAAAATTGAACACATGTATGAACAGATCAAGAGCCAGAACCATAGCTTGCACAGTGTTAGGATGTCCATTCAATCTGAGGACCCAGACATGTATGAGCACACAGCACATGCAGAATGGTCCACTAGAGGCCTAAAGAGAAGAAGTGGGGACCAAAGCAAACATGCTTTTCCAGAATCACGACTGGGAGATCATCCCAGACTGTTGCCCATAGAAATCCAGAACCTGGCGAGAGAAATAAACGGATTGGGGGTCGATGTGAGCAGACTGAAAGCTCAGGGCTGCCTCTCCTGCTGCAACTGCACAGATCAGATGTCCTCTGCTGGACAGGTGGCACAACTGTATTCTGAGGTGGCTTCGATGCGCGCAGCCCTGCAGGAACATCTACGTCTCTTTAAGGGTGTGTTCAGCAACACTGAAATGTTGGCGAGCTCTGATGACACACTGGACCTCGATCAGCTGTGGGCCATAGTCATGGACAAAGTAGAGAAGAGGCCGAGAAAAGGTCACAAGGAGAAAAAGAAGGGTCACTTGAGACAAAGCCAAAATGGAGATCAACACAAGAAAAGGGACAGTGACCAGCACCCAGGCGATAAGGACTGAGCTATGAGCCAGATGATGACTGATTTACACAGCAAGCTTTTCGGTTTTGTCACTGAATCACAGACTTTGTAAATGTATGAATTCACATTAAATTTTAATTTTCTTTTTACAGATATTTCAGAAGGTTGCACCTGAAATGTCTGAAGAATGTTTCTGGCATTTCTTTGAAAGAGTATGCAGCCTTCTCAGTGTAATTCATGTGTATGTTTCATATACATTTTATATATGTTTGAAACAATGAGTAAAGCACTTTGACAATTTTATTATACAGACTGCAGTCAGTATTTCAGTAGCTGGTTAGTTAATTGCCTATTGACCTGATAATTTATTTAGTGAGTTAGGTGTTCAGACTGTTTCTTTTTCCTGGATTCATTCAGATTTTTAAAAATCTTTGCATTCATAATGAGTAAATGAATGATTTTGCTGTATCATACAGTTACACACGTCAAAGGTAACAGCACAAGTCAGTAACCAGCATATAAAACCTCTGCAATTATGAATAATAAATTAGCCAGTTAATACTATATGTTACATTATATTATATAGTTATTGTTGCTACACCTTATAAATGATCTGATCAGAATTGTGTCTGGTATATTCTCCATAAGACCTTTTTTTTTTTACACTTGACAGCTTTTTTTTACTTATTACTCATCTTGTTTAATTTAATACTCATTTTAGGTGCACTCCAATAATCCTACTTATTTTGTTACATTATTACTTTTCACATGACCAGGTGTGATAGATTGCCTGTGAAACGCACAGGTGACATTTCAGCAGAAGTAGCTCAGACATATTTATTGGAGCTGGGAATTGTGGAGAGTTTGGCCAGCTGTCACATCTGAGGTTCAGTCTTTCTTAAAATCCCAAAACAAGCTGAGGCCCACTGGTGATTGTTCAAACACATGTCATTTGTAAACTTGTGGATATTAAGAATCCGTCTTCCATAAAATGTTTTTCACAAATTCACAATATACCAGTTTTATCTTAATTACAACTGTCAAAAACAAGCTGGACCCAGGCAATGTGGTCAAAATCCAAATGCATTTCCATGGAAATGTGTCCCTGCGTAGCCCAAGGAACTTCATGTCTTTCAACTGTGAAAATGTATCACTTTGAGTATTCTGTCACCTGGTGGCCAAAACACAAAATGTACATTAACGTAATTTCTAAAACTTGTAGGGACCGTTGAGTACAGACCAAAGGCTGTGGCTATCAAGCAATGATTGATTGATTGATTGATTGATAATGGGCCCAAAGTGTGCCAAGAAAACATTCCCCACACCATTACACCACCACCACCAGCCCGACCTGTTGACACAAAGCAGGTTGGAACCATGGATTCATGCTGTTGATACTAAATTCTGACCCCACTATCTGTGTACCTCAGTGGAAATTAAGATTCCTCAGACCAGGCTGCATTCTACCATTCTTCAGCTGTCCAGTTTTCGTCAGCTTGTGCCCACTGCAGCCTCAGCTTTCTGCTTTTGGCTGACAGGAGTGGAACCTGACATGGTCTTCTGCTTTTGCAGCTCATTCGCCTCAAGGTTTGATGCGTGTTACATTCTGAGATACTATTCTGTTCACCACAGTTGTACAGGGTGGCTATTTGACTTATTGTAGCCTTTCAGTCAGCTCAAACCAGTCTGGCCATTCTCCACTGACCTCGCTTATCAACAAGGCTTTTCCATCCACGGAACTGCCACTCACTGGAAGTTTTTTTTCCCCCACACTATTTTGAGTAAACTAGAGACTGCTGCGAGTGAAAATCCCAGGAGATCAGCAGTTACAGAAATACTCATACTAGACTATCTAGCACCAACAATCATGCCACAGTCAAAATCACTGCCATCACGTTTTTCCCCCATTCTGTTGATTCTGGTGTTGATGTTAACATTAATCGAAGCTTCTGATCTGCATGATTTTATGCACTGCGCTGTTGCTACATGATTACCTGATTAGATAATTGCATGACTAAGCAGACATACAGGTGTTCCTAATAATACCAAGTAATAACAAATTGTGAGTATAATGAGTGCAAATTATTCAGTCAAATTTCACTCGCATTCTATTGGAGTGATGTTTAACCCGAACTTTAACAGCTATTGCTATGCAATAAGCCATTGAAAGTAATGACATCGACAATGACATCATCTTTCCAAAGAATTCAGATTAATATAATGGGCTACTCTATTCTTTTAAGAGTAAGAGACCTGCGGAATATGTTAGTATTTGATATGACAGCTTTCCAGGACTAGGGCTGAACATTCGTAGGAACCTAGTCTAACTTCATTAGCCCTAGTCTGCTACATGATGCTTTTTTTGAGCTGCCAGTTGGTTCAGTTCTCTGTTTCCGCTGTTGCACATATTCTGTGGTATTTAAATGTCTTTGGTCTGGGAAAATATTCTGGTTAGAACCTGGATACTTTTAAATATAAATATTTTTATAAATGTATAAATATTTCAAGGGTGATGGTGGGGGTCAAATCTCAGTGGGGGAGGTCCCCATGGTTTGGATTAAGGTGTGCAGGGAGATGGTAAACAGGTAATGGCATTTTGTTATTTTTTTTCCTGTGGGAGGGATGGCACCCAAATCAAAATTTTAAGATACTTGTTTTTGTCAAATGTATGCCAGAGTATGCCTTGCTTTTGCATCACATCTTGGATGCAACACATAATAGTACTCATGGGCAAAGAAACTCTGGCTTGTTTGATAAATCATCCATAATGGTCTGCTTCTGAAAGAGTGAATTTAACTGCTGGCTAAGACTAGCCAGGGGAAAAGGGTGAGTGTAAATCTTACAACTAAAGTCTGTCTATGCTGAATCGAATATGTATGTTTTAAAGATCTCAGGATTTTAAAAAAGTTTTATGTAAGGCAAAATGTCAAGATTATACTGCAACTGCAGTAACAGAAATGTGACAATCCCCCATGATCTTATGATCATATTACTCTGATAGGTACAAGTTATTCACTTGACCTCTAGTCATACTTAAATTTTAGGATGCTATTTTTGAAAGTAGTAATTATAATAATTTGGCATGCATTACAATAATTTCGATTTCATCTTTTATTTCCAAATGATTAAAATTCAATAAATGGGAATGATAAAAAAAATTATCTGCTGTGAAAAAATTAATTTTCTTGCGACTTACTGCCATCTTGTGCTAAAAGTAAATGGCACACTTTTCTCAAAAACACAATTAACATATTTGGCCACAACACACCAAACACATGCCAAACACAGAACCTATCGCCCAATGTTAAACACATTAAATATCTTTAGTTACTGTAAGTGTCCCTGGATATTAAGCTAATTATATATTAACAGACACCAAAGATAGGAAGGTGCCCACTAAAGCATCGTGTCCCTTTTTTGTAGAGCAGCCCACATGTCAATGCCTGAGCACCTGCCCATTTTGCCTGACAGTGTCTGCATGGCCCTGTTCAATATCTCAGTATCTCTGTATTGTATTCACGCTTACATTATCTTATTTCATCCATCTATTTTTTATATTTTTCCATGGCTTTTCCAGTTTCTTTTGGGTGAAAGGGGCTTTACTATATATATATTTTTTACTTGAAGTGTTTTCCCTTCTATTTACTTTTTAAATTTTCTCCCTTTTTTTAAATTTTAAATATTTCTCCCCCTGTTCATGCCCCCCACCATCTGGCAGAAGTTTCCAGAGCATCCGAATCATCACTGCTAGATATTGCAATGGCTTCTTCCCCTACGCAATCAGGCTCCTGAATACCCTGTAGCCCCCCAAGGACTGACACTGCCCCCATTACTCACCCCCCCAACCTCAAAGATTGCCACTACCCCCATCAGAGCCCCAAAACTACCCTTCAATGATACACATTCTTTATTTCTACTACACTGCACACATGCACAAAATCAAACATAGTTTTGCACACTATTTATAAGTATATTTGTATTATATTTATTGTATTGTGCTGTGAACATCATACATTTTTTAATTGTATTTGTATTTATGTGCAGCACCATAGAGGGCCTAAGGGAAATGGTATTTCAATGCACTGTGTACTTGTACATGGATGTGATGTTAATAAAGAACTCTGGAGTCTTGAGTACATACAGACTGTTCCCAACACCCTAAATCACTTGAAAGTAAGTATACATACCAGCCATGGACCCTGATCTCACAGGTTTCATAACTAGCTTGTTTGCCACTGAGCCACTAACATTGGTGTAATCATGTTGCCTGTTAATTTTATAATTTCAGAAAAAAACACACCCATCTCTCAGACCAAGGTCTTTCAGTTGGTGTTATCATGTTGTCTTCTTAACGGTATTCATTTCACAATTTAAACAATAACTGTAACTATTACACTACTGCTTGTTCAGCACCACTAGATATTAGAAGCACTGGCAAACCCAGCAATGTGAATTTATCATAATGTGAATTTATTACGCCTGTCTTGAATACCACCAGCACATTGCTTGATAACCACTGGCCTGCCAAATGTACACAAGTTAATCAATGAATCAACCAGAATCACAGTTTACACCTCAAGTCCCTGCAGTAGATGGTGAAAACCTCTGAAAACATAATTGAGGTATTTCTGCCCTACATTCAAGACCCACAAGCACCTCCAGCCTTAACATAATAGACAGAAAATTTAGATAACTCAGGAAAAATAAATAATTTTTATAAACATTTATAAAGTTATAAGGTTGTAAGGTTAGTGTAGAGCACAAGGCAGGGCACACACCCTGGATGGGATCTTGGTCCAATCAGAGACAATCACACAGGCCGGCACAAACTGCAATATTAATATCAACGATGCATGTTATGCACATGCATTTGTCACATTGTAAGGACTGGTCGCTGGGTTGAGACAATCAATAAGCTTCACTAAAACATTTTTACTGTGTCAATGAAAACAAAACTGAGCAAGTTTTAGATGTTTCATGATTGTTCCTTATTAAGATGATCAAGTATACCAGTATAAACTTTAAAGTTTATCACAGCTGCTATTTGCGTGATCTTGTCATACGGTGTCCAAGCCAATCATAATCATTTTCATCCTTGCTGTCATTCTTACTCACCCATAGACCATGTGGTGCATTTGTGAGAAATTTTACAAAAATGAGTGAGGAGGCGAAAGCAAACAAGTCACCAAAAGACTGGTCACCAAAAGATGTTCGTCACTGTGCCCTATTAGGACTTCTGACATTAATAATTTAAATGCAGTTGTTATGTGCTCTTGGACACTTGGAATTTGGTGATGTCAGAGCAGTCACTGAGCTCCACAATTCTGAATGACAATTTGTTCCCACTTTCTCATCGTCACTGACAGATCAGTATTGGGACACCTGGCCATTACACCTGTTATGACATCCCATTTTAAATTCGTAGGCATCAATATGGAGTTGGTTCCCCCTTTGCAGCTGTAACAGCTGCCAATATTCTGGGATGGCTTTCCACAAGATTTTGGAGGGTGTCTGTGGGAATTTTTGTCCATTCATTCAAAAGGGCATGAGTCAGACACTGATGTTCGACATAAAAGGCCAAGCCAGCAATCTCCATTCTAGTTAATCCCAAACGTGTTCAATGGGGTTGAGGTCAGGATTCTGTGTGAGTCAAGATCTTCTACACCAAACTGACCCAACCATGTGTTTATGGAACTTGCTTTGTGCATTGGGGCACAGTCATGCTGGGATAGAAAAGGACCTTCCCCAAACTGTTCCCACACTGTTTGAAGCATAGAATTGTCCCAAATCTCTTGGTATGCTGAAGCATTAAGAGTTCCCTTCACTGGAACTAAAGGGCCTAGCCCAACCCCTGAAAATATTTACAGTTGGCACAATACAGTCAGGCAGGTAATGTCCTCCTGGCATCTGCCACACCCAGACTCATCCAGAATTCCAGACAGAGAAGTGTAATTCATCACTCCACAGAACATGTTTCCACTCTTCCACATTCCAGTGGCGGCATGCTTTACACCACTCCAATCAATGCTTGGCATTGTGCATAGTGATGTGAGGCTTACATGCAGCTGCTTGGCCATAGCCTCCCATTCCATGAAGCTCCAGGCACCTAGTTTTTGTAATGGTCTTAATGCCAGAGGACATTTGGAACTCTGCTATTACTGCTATTACAGCAAGTATATCTGCTCAGGAAGTTGAGGTCATTTGGGGTCAGCAAGAACATTCTTACAATATTCTATTACTCCTTTATTGAAAGTGTCATGACATTCTCTTTCCCCTGCTGGTTTTACTCCATCAGCCTGCAAAATAGGAACCATCTGCTGAACACTGCCTCCTGACATTATTGGTCACCCTGTTAGAGCTCTCTCCACCTTATGTGAACAACAGATTGTGAAAGCAGCTTGCAAGATTTTACAGGCCCCCTTACTTATCTTGTACCCTGTGTTTGAATGGCTCCCTTAAGGGCACAACGTTTGCTGTCCAGGTTGCAGGACACAGAGGAGATGGGCAGCCTTTGTCTCCAGGGCTATCCAGCTCCTCATCTCTCAACATCAGTGATTCAGCATCATATTAATGGAATAGGCTCCGGACCCCCCGCGACCCATATGGAATAAGCGGTTATAGAAAATGGATGGGATGGATTAATGGAACTTTACTAGAACACACAGCATTAAGGTTTCCCTAACAGCAATGCACCTTGCCTTTTATATGTGAATGTCCTTGTTATTCTATATTTATTTTCATGTGTGAATGGTTGCTATGTTACTCCACGTGCCTTTTTACTTGCACCTTGGGGATAAATGAAATGATTTGAATTAAATTGAACTAAATTGAACTGAATCTTGCAGGGAAGAAAATTCATGAACTGACTTATTGCAAATGCGGCATCCTATGACAGTACCATGCTTGAATTTACTGAGCTTTTCAGAACGACCCATTCTTTCACAAATGTTAGCAAACCTGACTGCACGGATAGGTACTGATTTTATACACCTGTAGCAATGAGTCTGAATGAAACACTGAATTCAATGATTAAGAGGTGTGTCCCAATACTTTTGTCCATATAGTGTATTTTTTGCATCATACCTTCTAGACATTTCACCCCGGTATACAGTATATGATGGCATTTACAGTTCTTCTCGAATTGCTTTGGAGCATTTCTCAAATGACAATTAACCTTTGCAAAACAACAAGTGTAATCCACACACAATATAGTCACTTCTGCACAGTAGAACATCATTTCTCATTGTTTCACACAAATTTCCAAATGTTTTAGTGCATATCCGTAAATGGTTTTGTACAATTGATATCATTTGGCACTATTTTCAGTTGCTTTAATTTTATTGGTCTTACAATTACAGTTTTTTGTGATTGCTTACACATTTATTGCAGTATTTGGCTCATTGTGTCAAAACTCTACACAGAAGCCAAATAAGAAGCAATACTGGGAGATAAACCTACAACTTAACCAAAATAATTTACACGTCTCAAAAGTAAATAATTTCACTAATGAATTAGTCATTGCCACCAAAATGATAAGTACAATCAGTGTTTTAACCATGAGACCCAAAATGCTTAGTCAAAATGTCAGTGTAAATAAACTCCAATTCAGAATGATAGTTCCCACTTTCTCATTGTCAATGACTGATCATTTTTCATTAGTAAACTTATTATAAGTTAATATATGATACTTATTCATGTCAAAGATACCAATTGCAAGGCTCTGCATTACAGTATGTTTACTGGCAAGAGAAAGCACTTGCATGCACATGAAACTTCTTCAGATCTCAAGATACAATGCAATGGCAAACAAAGAAGTCATACAACACTGTATAACACAAAAACAGCAAAATGGCAATATAAGGACAACAAAATTATGTACTGTGGGAACCAAAAATACAACAATGCAGTGTCAGTGCAATTTATGGAATATATTTTTAAATCATTTTTAAAGCTTGGTTAACGGTTTTGCAAGTGATGACTAATACAATGATCACAAACGTATACTTTTGGGTGTAAAATTATTGCAATGGGAAACTCCATAATCTATTTTGACCAACAAGTTTAAGATAAGATAAGATAAGATAAAGATAAGATAAGATAAGATAATCCTTTATTAGTCCCACAAGTGGGAAATTTGCATTGTCACGGCAGAGAGTAGATAGTACAAGATAAGAGCAGCAAAAATTAGAGACATAGAATAAAATTAAAAAAAACTATACCAACAATACAGTAAAGGAGTACACTATACAAACAATCTGGAAAAATAAATATGGAAGAATGTATTGTAGATATAAATGTATAAATATGCATATGTAAACTTAGATAAATATATGTATGTATGTACACAGAGTATATGTATGTATATATGTACAGAGTGGATATATAAATACATGTGGAAGAGAAAAAATTGCACTCAAGAGAAATATTGCACATAAAAACCGCCATGGTGTATTGGATATGTGTGTTTGTTAGTCTGTGTGTGTGTGGTCAGCAGCAAGGACTTCGTTGTAGAGTCTGACAGCGGTTGGAAGGAAGGACCTCCTGAATCTCTCCATCCCACATCATGGATGCAGGAGCCTGCTGCTGAAGGAGCTGCTCAGTGCTGTCAGAGTCTCCTGCATGGGGTGTGAGATGTTGTCCAGCAGGGATGACAGCTTAGCCACCATTCTCCTGTCACTCACCGCCTCCACTGGGTCCAGAGGGCATCCTAGAACAGAGCTGGCCCTCCGGATCAGCCTGTTCCGTCTCTTTCTGTCCCGAGCAGAGATGCTGCTGAAAATCTTAGATCAGTCATGCTTAAAGAAATGTCTAAAGAAAACTGTACCAAATGATGACAATAGTACAAAAGCATTTGCATATATGTACTGAAACATTTGGAAACAGAGCCAAAATGGTTTACACTGAGCACATTCTCTTGTCTAAAATAAAATTTTATTCTTTAGGGGAAGGAGGCAGTCAGAACTGTGATACCTTCTTGTAAATATACACACAATAGGCCTACACAGCACACAGCAAGGATAGATCAGGGGGAACTGTGAACGAGACAAACTGTGTCATTAGCATTGCTACTAATGTTAATGCTCTTGGTCAGAGAGGACTACAGGACAGATATTTATATTTATTTATACTAAAACATGCAAGATAATTACAAAGCTTCCCATATGCTTACCATACAGAGTTTCTAATTCTGTTTGTCTGGAATTTGATTGCCCATACCACTTGCTGGGTGGTAATGGTGCAAACATGATAGCCTGGGGTTTAGTGTCTATGGTGATGGCTCTAGCCTTCTACATCAGTCGGCTGGAATAGACACTGTCCAAGTTCAGGAGGTCAGCCCCAATGATCCATTGGTTAGCTTTCAGCACCTGCAGTAGTTTGCTCTGATCTGCAGCTATGCAGCTTGCATACCACACAGTTTAGCTGTTTAGTTTAGCCAAAATGCTTTCTATGGTACTTTGGTCGAAGCTTGTCAGGAGCTGTTGAAGGACGAAAATGCAGACGTTTTTTGGCTTTCCCCATCGGTGGGTGCTGTTAAGAGATCATGTGAGATCTCTCATTATATAGACTCCCAGAATCTTCACACGCTCTATTTGTGCACCATGAATTTGGTGTGGATGGTAGTCTTTCTCTTTTGCTCTCATGTAGTCTATGATGATCTCCTTAGTCTTCCTTGTGTTTAAAGCTGTTTTCACACATGAACTTCAGACATTGTCTGGAGAATCAGGGCCTTTTTTGGAGTTGCCCTTTCACACATGTGGCACATAACCAGAGAGTATCCGTGTTAGATGTGTTCACACCTACTAAAAATACATTAGATAGTTTAAACAAGGGGTGGCACTTGGGTAGAGCATGCAACAGGCAAGACATGATGCAAAATGGATGCTGCGTAAATCGCAATGTTTTGTTTATGGCACATCAAAGACGGTGAATGAGGCCATTGCCTCCTCTGCAATGACTGTTTTTGTGTTGATATCAACTCTACATGAATTACATGTATTTATAAATGGCCCTTCTTCTTTGATCTCGGTGTTTGTATTCTTCCGTTTTTGCACAAATGGCATGATAGAAATGTCATCAACACGCCCAGTGACTTGTGGTGAAATCTCCAGATAATTTCCTACTCCGTTCACACAGGGGGGTCAATCAGATATTACCTGGACTTTGTACCAGGGAACTAGGAGAGTAAAATCTGGTTAATGTCCAGTACGACTGATTCGGATATTTGTGTTTAGATATACACCCCTCCGGGTGATGTCTAGAAAGGTTCACGGTGGCAGTGCATGTCTGAAAGGGACTTAAGATTAGATTGTTGCCATCCTATATCCCTTGTGTATTTTACTTCTTCCGTTCTAAATTCTAGAATCTATAGAATTTAATCTAATTTTGAAAATGGCCTGGGGTAACTTCAACCCCAAAAATAACACAGGGGATATGCTGATTCATTGTTGCCCGCAATCAGGCCCACTATCATAGTGTCTTCCATCAATTTGACTATTCTGTGTGAGTGAAACATGGGGGTGTAGTCGTGAGTGAAAAAAGTAAAGAACAATGGGCTCAGCACACAGCCCTGTGGTCAGTGTATGTTCAAGATCAGTGTCAGGTATGCATTCCAATCCTGATACTCTGTTTGTGAGGAAGTCCAACAGCCGGGAGCAGAGAGAAGTGTCCAGGTCTACAGTAAGCTGCTCAGTTTATTAACCAGTTTATGGGGGGTAATAGCATTGAATGCAGAAACCCACAAACAGCATCCTCACATATGTGTTTGGTTGTTCTACGTGGGATAAGGCTGTGCTGAGTGCAATGGAGACAGCATCGTCTGTGGAACGGTTTGACCAATAAGAAAAATTTCAGATAAGAGACTGAAGCTAACCCCTTACCATCACTGATGAGGCCAGTCATGTTGGTGTTGTCCACACAGTTGTAAATGAAGAGACTATACAGGAGAAGGCTGAGGCAGCAGCCTGTGGGGATGCTAGTGCCTACAATAAACGAGGGTGACTTCTACTGCGTATTTGCACCGTCTGCCCTGCTGAAAAAAACAGCATAGACGAATATGATTTCCATTCTGGTTTCTACTGGTTAGTGCTGGTTTGGTGCTGGTGTAGCTGGTGTACCAACATAGCTGTGCTGGTCTACCTGCACAAGAAGCTGATCCACCAGCAGTATTTCATTAATGATGCTGGTCCACCAGCACCAAAACACAACATATGCCGGTGTAACCAATATGCATTATACTGGTCATGCCTGTAACCAGCTATGCTGGTTTACGGTGGTTTTTGCAGCAGGGTGGGGACTTTTTAAAAAAATCAAATCCACAGATTCTGACGCAGCACTGTTCAGACCAGGTCTCTCAGTTTTAACACCAATTTAGATGGCACAGTGGTGTTAAAAGCTAGGCTGTAGTCAATGAACGCATCCTAACGTACATGTTCTTTTTTCAAAATGTCTCAGAGCAGTGAAGGCAGGAATTCTTAACTTAAGTTGGTTGGGTGGTTGAGGGGATCTTGATGGGATGTTGAGGTTCATGTGTGACACGACCACTTTTTCCAGACAGATTTTCCAGAGTTTAAAGCAATGGGACGGTAGTGTTTAAGCAGGAAATGATAGCTTTCTTCAGCACATGCTGATATCTATTTATATTCAGATATTTTTTACCTGAATATAAGTACCTTTTATATTACTTTTATTATCTGATATTATGTTATGATTATTTACTATTCTTTGGTTGTTGTTAATGTGTGCTTGATTTTTTTAACACCCAAATATCCCCTCAGGGGATGAATAAAGTGTTTTATCATATATTTCAGATAAAGACATTTTTTAAATTTTAATTAAATATCATATATAGTAATTATACTAACAACTGATAATTTATCATATTATTATTTTAATTACTAGTACTTCTATAATTTCAGCACAGTTGTGTTCTCATGCATGCATTGGCACTGATCAGGGGCTGCCAGAAAATCAGCTTTTGGTCCAAATCGGGGAGTAGTGTCTCTGTGCATGTGTCAATCCAAGTGGTAGGGGCCTGAGAGTGGCAGAGTCTGGCTGTGCCTGAATTCAGGGGCTGCATCCTTCTAAAGCTGCATTCATCAAGGCCATCCCATTTTGAAGGCTCCTTCAAATGCAGCCTAAAAATGTGTTATGCTTTTGCTGAGATCCCAAGATTCATTGTGCAAACCTTCGAAAGACAGTCTACAAAGGCTATATAGGCTGCATCTGAAATCACAGACTATGCACTATACTATATATATACTAGTATAGTATATATACTGTACTAGTACACAATACGGCAACAGTCACTTAGTGCGATTACTTAGTGCTCAAGTACAAAACTGTACACTTTCCAGACACACTACATTACCTTTGAATTGCTACAATTTGATGGATGTCCTGCATAACAACAAGTACCAAACAAACCTCAGAAGTCACATATAGGATTTTGGGATTGAATAGTATTAACACATTTCAGGAGTGAATCTCAATATGCATACTTGACTGTACTTGTGTTCTCATATACCCATGTTACATCATTTTCCATTGCTGAAGATCGGTTCCAATACTAAGAACACAAGTACACAAGGACGGTAAAAATCCCAGGATGTTGGTCTTGCCCCGGCCCAAATAACAAGGATACTTTGGTTGCATCCTCACCGAACGAGACCAATCCCATGATTCACTGCAGACCAAGTTCATTCTTGGATGGCAAGTTAGCAAGACCGAGCATGCCAAGACCACAAGTATGGTTTTTGCGTTCTTGGTATTGAGATTCACCGCAGATTTTCACCGGATGTAAGGTGCCATCCGGGAACATTGTGCAGTAAGTGATGCACACTATGGTTTCGGACAGATTATTATGTCTCATGTACTCACATGTAATTGTTATCACTATGTTCAGGTGTCAAAAAATTATACTCTATTGTCTATGTCATCAGTCAAATATGGAGTGCCACAGGGATCAGTGCTTGGTCCTTTATTGTTTTCTCTCTACATGCTGCCATTAGGTAAAACAATGAGAAAACACAATATTAATTATCATTCCTATGCCTACGACACCAAAATATACATTTTGGTTACGCCTAACGACTCCACATCTATTGTCACTCTAGCTAAGTGCTTCAATGAAGTCAAGACCTGAATGGCTGAAAACTTCTTATTATTAAATGCTCAGAATTCTGACGTTCTGTTGTTTGGTGGCAAGTCCATAGATAGGAATGCTATAATGTCTGCACTCCACTCCAGAGGGCTGAACTTTCCCCTCAGCAGCTCAGCCTGTAATCTAGGTGTCATCTTAGTTACAAGCCTCTCATTCAAATCACATGTGGATGCAGGTAAGGTATGCTTCCTACGGCTATGCAACATCGCAAAATTACGATGATTTCTTACTATTCAAGACAGAGAAATTGATACATAACTTTGTATACAGTAGGTTAGACTACTGTAATGCTCTGTATTCTGGGAGCACACACTGCACATTAAACACCTTGCAGCATATTCAAAATGCTGCAGCTCGAATCATCACCAGGAGCAGGAAGTTTGAACACATAACCTCTGTTCTTAGTTCCCTGCATCGGCTTCCTGTTAGGTTGAGGTCTAGCGCCTGCCTACCTGACAGTTTACAAGCCGCATCATCCACTCAGATCACAAAATGCAGGCTTCCTTGTCGTTCCACATATAAACAAAGTGACAGTTGGCGGTAAAGCATTCTGCTACAGAGCCCCAATATTGTGGAATGGTTTACCAAGCCATGTGCCAAACATATGGGACGCCGAATTGGTCTCAGTCTTTAAATCTCGATTGAAGACCTATTATTTCAGTTTAGCTTACCCACAATTGAACTTATAACACACCGTAACTATGGCTGCTGGTGCTGCTGTACATGCCATTTTTATCTACTATCCTTGTCCATTAATATGTTAATACATGTTCTGATCATCCATTCTCTCTCCGTTCCCACATGTCTGGGTGGTGCCCAGGGATGGCACCATCTGAGCTGGAGTCCTGGTTCGGTTCCATGTGGACACGTAGATGTGACTTATGAACTGTAACATCTGCCACCGTACACAGGCCAGCATGGAGAACAGACTCATTGTTGTACTTTGGCATGACAGTAATCACAGCTTGCACCTTGCTTTTAGCAAGCAAGCCCACTCTTGTCTGTGCAATAATGTTAGCATGCCCAAGGGGGTTGGGCAGCCAGCTAACCTTGGACCCCCAGAGGTTTTCCTTCTCCTTCCTTGGGAGTTTTTGGTTCCTCTCCTCCGTTGTCATCTGGCCTTCCTTCTTTCTTAAATTTTTTTCGTCTTTCCTTTTTCCAATTTTATTCCTATTCTCTCAATATCATGTAAAGCACTTTGGGGTGACTCTGTTGTGAAAGGTGCTGTATAAAAATGAATTGTATTGTATTGTATTGTACGATTTTGGACACTATTTAATGTGGAAGTATGCAATTTTGGATGCAGTCATAGACTACATCCTTCGAAGGATGCGGCCCCTGAATTTGGACACAGCACCTGAGTACACTGTAGATGAATTGGATCCAGAAGGAATGAATCAGGTAGACTGTATGGATTATGGTAGTGACAAGCCCTGCTGGTAAGCAAGGCCGTGTCTGGGCTGGTACTGGTCCGGTATGGCTTGTATAATTTACAATGGAACACTTTGTTTTTGTGGTTCGGCTCAGGTACAGGCTAATGGAATGGGTTGAGGGGGGCTTTAATGTACTGATGCCCAGCGGCCTGTAGAATTCTCAATCCGACCATGGGGAAGACCACTGGGCTAATGAAAAATACAAGGACCCATACCTGGGCTTTCATTCCCTTTTTTCCTGTCACAGTGTAGTGGCAGAGTTTCTCCACTCGATGGCACTGTTAGATTTCTATTGAAAACAGATACCGTTACAGTACAGTGGTTTTCTAATATTTTTGTCTGGAGATCCCCCAATAACATTGGTCAAGTCAGCCCACCCCTATCGCCACGATAAAACTTGGTGAGAGGGGCCGGGATCGGAGGTTTCGATGATAATAATATAAAATATGAATACAATAAAGATTTTTTTCTTTAGCACATTCAGGATTATCTTGCGACACAGTTTATCAACCAGTGCTATAGTAGACAGTCTCAGTATAAAAAATTAGCATTTTCTATATTATGTGATGTGATATTTCACTATGGTAGTATCGCACTATAACTCTGTATGTATGGCCTTGCTCATTTCCCACTTCCTTAGGGCCAGCAATCTCTTTTGTTCTACTGATGGTCAGGGTAAGGTTATTGTTATGGCACCACTCAGCCTGAGCTATTCTACCATGTATGCTGCTGACTTATTTTGTTTACATGCAATGCAAGGCACTGTATATATAAATCCTTGTGCCCAGCCCTGCCTGTGTTTTTGCACTTTAAGTATTGTGAAACCCCCATCCCCGCCCTTGTTACTCGCTGTTTGTACTATTTTGGAGTGGTGTCAAATCTTCACCGCTGTTATTATTGTGCCTATTTTTTTCATTTAGTTTTTATTTTTTATATTATTTCCAATTTTCATTAATAATCCAGTTGAGTTTTCGGTGTGGCTTTGTTTCTTTTTTAAAATATTTCAATTTAGTTTTTATACATTTTAGTTTCTGTTTACGTTTTAGTAACTTTATATCTAGGGATAGACTTAAAGTCGTATCGATTTTTATGTCTGATCCTTAGAGAATTCTACATGAATGCACAGTGCACCAGGCAGTGAAAACGGGAAGCAGATCACCCACGTTCATCGTAACGCCGGCGTCGGCCAAGGCTGCTGCCTCAGCCCGCTTTTGTACTAATGTCCTAAAATAGGAAAAACATGTATCATGTATTATTTATGGTAAAGATAAGCAAATAATTACTTTAAACGGTATTAAAACGGTAAATGGACGTACTTGCCGTTTGTTTTATTTTATTTCAGTTAGTTTCAGGGGCAATATTTATCGTTTTCTTTTCGTCTAATTTTTAAAATTGATTTTCGTATTTTATTTCAGCTCTCTCCAATGTGAACCCACTTCTTTCATGGCTCACTGTTTTCACCAAATTTTATAGGTTGTTATCCTTCTCACTGTTTTCACTAGCTAAGTTAAGTTGAATTATGTCAATGGCAAATTTCTACTCCCTAGTACTTAAAGGCGGTCTGCAAATATGTCCACATTACTAAAAGCTCAATCCTTATAATCGATGGACGCTACAAGTATCTGAAACGCCTCCAGGACACCTTTCAATAACAGCAAGGGGACTTAACACGGTCGACGGGGTCCTCTAGTTTAAACCGAATTTTGGGCGGTGTCTCTTATGGAAACTGTGACGACGACCCAACCCAAATGGGGCGGGTGCTGCTTCTTAGCGAAGCTCTTCCTGGATTATCCAGTTTTCCTCTGGACCGGACCTCGTTTGTTGCCGTTTTCGAGTAAGTGTCAGGCCTTTCATTTAAACTTTTACTGAAAAATAACTGACACCAAGTCTTACAGGTAACTTTACCAAAATAAATGAGATGAGAGATTTAACGTTACATTTTTTTACCCTGCATTTTTCATCTTCTGTGTGTTTTTTGGTAACTGTGTTAGCTAGATACTATGCTATAATGCTCTTTTACGGGCTATTAATCTACACACTGGCGCGTAAATGAGCAAAGAGCAACTGCAGTGCGGAGCCCATTCCCCCGGGCTCGCGGCCGCCGCCTCGGCCTGGAGGGCTTTCGTTCCCCCAGTTCAGACACGCAGCATGCGCAGCCTGCGCAGATTGCGTAAGGTGTCGGCTCGGCAGTCTTTCAGTCTTGCGCAGTTGGTTTCACAAGTAAAAACAAAAATCAGTTTGTCGTAGTTTAACCGTTACATATTTCATCATTTCATCTCTTAAAATACGTTTCTAGTTCTGACTGACGTTGTTAGTAATACTGTTGTCTCCTGTATTTTGCTGAACTGTTTATTATTATTGATGCTAACAGCTAACCGACTTGGCGTTTATGTTTCAACCTGTCAGTAGGTAAGAAGCTGATGCGTCGGCAGTTGAAGTTAGCTATTTGTAAAAATAGAAATTTAATACTGCTATTAAGAATGAATTTTCAGTAAGAAACATATATGTCAGGCGGTTGTCTACTGGGGACGTGTGTTCGTGTTGCTGTGACGAGATCATACGTCTTTAGATTTATATATAGTTGCACACGCCCTTACTCTAGTGGGTGCGACGATTCTTTCTGTATTAACCATTTGCGGCCTTTCTTATACGTATAGTCAGCACAATCTTATAACAAGTACCACATTTTAAAGTCGGGGTTAGTGTTCTGTGTTTGTAATAGCACTTATGTAAGTCGCCCTGGCTAAGGGCGTCTGCCAAATGATGTAAATGTAAATGTAAATGTAATAGCATTATACAATGGGGAAATGGAAAATAATTTTCGTGGAATTTTATCTGCAGTCGAAACCGGGGGGGTTCTTAATATAAAAAGCATGGTATGGGGATATGAAAAAAGTTCACGCTGTGTGTTCACATTAAGGTGCTTTTCTGTTCTGTTCTGTTCTGTTCTGGGTTACTTGGGAAAGCATGAAATTCAAACAAAGGTATAATGTCATGCTATGATAATATGTTTTATCCAAATTAGCAATTGAGTGACCTCTGAAATTTAAAATTGCACCAAAATCTGGTTTCTCTGGTTTCTAAGGTCTATACAATGAGTTATCCCGGCTACCCGTCTCAGCCTGGTGGCTACCCGTCTCAGCCTGGTGGCTACCCGTCTCAGCCTGGGGGCTACCAGTCTCAGCCTGGGGGCTACCCGTCTCAGCCTGGGGGCTACCCGTCTCAGCCTGGGGGCTACCCGTCTCAGCCTGGCTTGTACCCTCCCCAGGGAGGTGGCTACCCCCCTGCCGCTGGAGGATACCCTCCAGTGCCTCCTACAGGTAGATATTTATTGTTAATGACTCACAACTTTATGTTTTGTCAGTATTTGATACATTCTTGTCACATTTGAAAGAACACTTTACATTACAATATACTATTCTGTCAAAGAATTGTAATGCTGTGAATGTGCATGTGAGTCATTTTGTACTAATGGACTTACAGACCTGAATGAAGTTACTGTGTGCCATTATAACATGCATGTTTGCTTAGGGTTTGTCTGTCAATGACTTCTGGTTCTTGTATCATCGAGTTCAATATTATGCTCCCCAGCACACCACAACATGCGCACTATACATGCATTTTTTCAGCTGCTGTAGTTTTCTCTAAGAATCCCCTTCAGAGCTTCCCTATCAGCACCTATCTTACCATTATTTGTTTGGCTTTGGCTTTACCTGAAATAAAAGAAGTTAAACGCCATTGCTGCACATGACTACCATGGCGATCGTCATTGAGAAGAAATGTTCAGTTCCAAAATGGAAATCTGAATTGTTAGTGGATAATATTTAGAATACTGGAGGGTTCATGGGAGCTTGCCCAACCAGTGTACATGTGTTTTGTGGACTTGGAAAAGGCATACGACCATGTCCCTCGGAATCCTGTGGGCGGTGCTCCACAAGTATGGGGTACGGGGTCAGTTGTTGCGGGCCATTAGATTCCTGAACAAATGGAGCGAGAGTTTGGTTCGCATTGCCAGCAGTAAGTCAGACTCGTTCCCGATGGGTGTTGGACTCCGCCAGGGCTGCCCTTTGTTACTGGTAGGCGTAGCCAAGGGGCGGAGGGGGTACGGTTCAGGGGCCTCAGGATTGCGTCTTTGCATTTTGCAGATGATGTGGTCCTATTGGCGTCTTCAGGCTGGGACCTGCAGCATGCGCTGGGGCGGTTTGCAGCTGAGTGTGAGGCGGCCGGGATGAGGATTAGCACTTCCAAATCTGAGGCCATGGTTCTCAACCAGAAAAGGGTGGATTGCCCTCTCCTGGTGGGGGATGGGTTACTGCCTCAAGCAGAGGAGTTCAAGTATCTCGGGGTCTTGGTCACGAGTGATGGAAAAAGGGAGCAAGAGATCGACGGGTGGATCGGTGCAGCGTCGGCAGTAATGCAGACGATGCACCGTTCTGTTTTGGTGAAGAGGGAGCTGAGCCAGAAGGTGAAGCTCTCAATTTACCGGTCGATTTACGTTCCTACCCTCACCTATGGTCATGAGCTCTGGGTAGTGACCGAAAGAATGAGATCGCGGATGCAAGTGGCCGAAATGAGTTTCCTCCACAGGGTGGCTGGACTCAGCCTTGGAGATAGGGTGAGGAACTCGGACATTCAGGAGGGGCTCAAAGTAGAGCTGCTGCTCCTCCGCATCGAAAGGAGCCAGTTGAAGTGGTTCGGACATTTATCGAGGATGCCTCCTTGGGGAGGTGTTTTGGGCATGTCCAACTGGGAGGAGGCCCCGGGGCAGACCCAGGACACGCTGGAGAGATTATATCTCTCGGCTGGCCTGGGAACGCCTTGGTATTCCCCCGGTGGAGCTGGAGGAGGTGGCCAATGACAGGGACGTTTTGGCATCCCTGCTTAGATTGTTGCCCCCGTGACCTGACCCTGGATAAGTGGCAGAAAATGGATGGGTATGGACTACTGTATTCTGGAATTTTTTTATTATTAATTTTTGTTGATCATTTTTATTTTGTTTTATTTAAAATAAGACGGGTTTGGAGGTTTCATTTGAGATACTCAGTTTTTATAATGGATTGTTTTTGGGGCTTATTGTAATGTGGCATATTCAAAAATCATAGCATCATTGGTGATTTTGGATGCCTAGATCAAAAGGGATTTTTAAGTTGAAGAAAATCAATCTTCGGGTTGCCTGTGAAAGATGCCTATTGATATTCTACTTAATCTGGTTTAATTGCTGCCTAACTTAATCTGGCCTTGTCACCATGCTAATGTTTTGCTGAAATGAGCTTCATTTTCGCGACTGAGCCACCATTCATGTTTGTAATGCAGCCACATGCTAATAGGTGAAGGTGCATTGTCTCTATGAAGGGTGAGCATGGACTTGTTTCCTGCTGCTTATAGGTGCTAACTCTGGATGGGGTGCTGGTCCAGGTGTTCCTGGCTTTAGTTTGGACAATGTGGGAAATCCTGCATTCAGCCCTGCTGGTTTGTCGGGAATGGTGAGAATTATTATTATGAATTATAAAGAAATGACAGATTTTATTGAAAACTAAATACACAGCTACATTTATTCATGTGAATTTTATGACCCCCCCCCCTCCCAGTGATAACATCGGATCTAAACTGTCTTTTACCCTCATCTTCTGTTTATAGGCCAGTCAGATCTCATCTACTCTGGGGGGCTTCACCCCAAACCCCTCCATGTTCCCTTCCCCCCAGCCAGGAGGCCAGGCACAGTACGGAATGTACCCCCAGCCCGGGTCGGGTCCTGGCTCATTTCAGCCTGGTCCAGGCTACCCTGGGGTCCCTGGGCCAACACCTCCTATGCAGGGCTACCCAGGTGCCCCAGGACCCAACCCATCCATGCCAGGCTATCCTGGGACCCCTGGACTCAACCCGTCTATGCCAAACTATCCTGGAGCCCCTGGACCCAATCCGTCCATGCCAGGCTATGGAGGAGGTCCTCCAGCCTCTGCCATCAATGTAAGTACTTTGTGTTTTTGTTAGGGATGCACCGATTGTATTTTCCTTGGCTGATCTCAATTGCTGATTTATTTTAAGCCTGACATGCTGATAACAGTCCTGTCCGAGTTTAATAAAAATGATCAAAATCATTTTTTTAACACTTCTTTAGTGAACTTAGCTTTCTGCAAGCAAAATATTTTAAATAACCGTTTCAAATAAAAATTGCTCTGCAAGTGTCAAATTAAATTGGTTGTTTCAAATTTTGTAGTGTGTAGCTCTTAGGGTTAGGGTTTGTAGTGTGTAGCTCTTAGGGTTAGGGTTTGTAGTGTGTAGCTCTTAGGGTTAGGGTTTGTAGTGTGTAGCTCTTAGGGTTAGGGTTTGTAGTGTGTAGTTCCTCCACGGACAACTTTTTGTTCACGTTGTACACGCTGTGAACTCGACGTCTTCGTCCCATACTGTAAAAAGTCTCCAAACAACAAGCATGTTATACCTCACCTATCATGTAACGTTTGTGGGGGAGAGAAGGTGAGGGGCCAGGGACACGATTGTAGATGGAAGCTGAGTTGGGACTAGTGGTGTGTGATATGGCCAAAATGTCATATCACGGTATTTTTGGTTATAATCACTATCCACAATATAGATCAGTATTTTTACCATTATTACCTTTACGAATTATAGTATTTATAGGTCTGTTTCAGATTTCATAAATACAAACCACTTCCACACAATCAAAGTTGGAACCTTTTTGGAACCAATTCTTCCCCATCACTCATACCACACACTTTATTTAATCGACAGCATAGCTGACCAGTCTATGGACCACGTGTTTATTGTATGACACAAGTACAATATTTTTAGAAGTCTGACGGTATATAAACTTTGTTTTTTCATCAAATTAGCTAACTGGTTAAAAAGAGCAATTAAGTTAATTCAAGATCTAGCCACTAAATTTAGGTCAACTGAGACATATAATTGATAAAGAAGTGAGACGTAAAGACAATGTTGAGATGTTATGTAGGCTGAAATTGCTTTGACTCGCATTGACAGAAACTTCTGCTAAATAAAAGTAAATGCAAATGTAGCACTGTATCGCAATTCTCATGATACCTCTGAAATGTGTACTCAACCGGGCACAATAAAATATTGTCTCATTGGCCATCACTACTCGTTACAGAAAGTACCATTAGTTGGTAAACTACTTAATCAGCTTATAAAATCTGTAGTATTAAAACTAATTGGCCGAATTCCGGCCAGTGCTGATCAGGACAAAATTTGGCCATTTCCGATCACTAGCCAATTGATTTTTTTTTTTTTTTGTCAGCCAATGTGCACACCCCCCCCAAATACATAGCGGAAATGACGTCTGTCCTCACTTAGGAATGTTAACGTTTCATTGATGGTTGGTTCAGATTCTTCCCATAGACCGTAACTGGTAATAAATTAGGATTAACCAACAAATATCTCTTCCTTAATTAACGTCCCTAATTTAGGACAACAAAATAGTTACGCTGAATGGCTGTTTTAATCAGTGCTACTGCTAGTTTTCTGTAAAAGCACTGTTGAAATACTCCAGCCCAAATGTACACGTTTCACTGTCAGTATTTTAGACCAATTAAGCAATTAATTCTCCTCCACATTTACACTCTAATCCTTTCTTTACTAGAGAGGCTATCGAGGTACTATCCAGGATTTTCCAGGTGCTGATCCACTAAAGGATGTTGAAGTTCTCCGGAAAGCAATGAAAGGCTTCGGTAAGAAAGTCTTTGCTCTCCAGGGGGCCTGACAGCTTCATGAATAACCCTTTGATTTGAATGTCTGCTGTGATGCTTGCTTTTGTTTCAGCCTTTTCCAGGAAAAGATGTCTGTTTTGTGCAAGGGAATTTACTAAATATATTAGTGCTAAAATGTCATAGAAATGCTTCCTAAAAAATTACAAGTAACCATAAAAATGTTTTCACAGGTACTGATGAACAAGCTATCATTGATCTTCTTGCAAATCGCTCCAACAGGCAACGGGTGCCACTGTTAATCACCTACAAAACAGCATATGGGAAGGTAAAATAAAATGTGGTATGAATCCACTGCAATTAACAATAAACATAATTGATAGTGGTATGATCTGATTATATCTCTTAACTTCACATGACTGTTCTAATCAGAAATCAAGTATTTTTAGTGAAACTGTTATGCTTAGGGGTTAATTATAAAAAGTTTGTAAGTAGCTACTTGGTTATCTGCCGTAAAATAAGCTGGCTAAATTTGTCAGTGCACAAATGTTTATATCAATCTGCTGCTCCGTAACAGTGATGAGGACTTTTTTTTCCTTAAGACTGAAATCTTTTCTTATACATTGAGTTTGTACTTTGCTCTAGAGCAGCGTTTCCAGGGGCGTATCAAGCTTTTTAAAAGTGGGGGAGTTCTAGGATGGGAAAGTAAAAATCCCCTTTAAATTATCACAGCCAAATTATAATATAAGTATAATCACAGCCAATTATATATAACTTCCTGCATTTCTACATTTTCTTTACATCTACACTATGCAAATTAAACCATGCAAATGACACTGCAACAAAATGGGCTAAATTTTCAACGCCATTTATACTGCTGAGGTGGTCTAAAATCAACTCCTATATGACATCAACGTAGCGCTATACCAGGCAGAACTGGCAACGGCCGAGACACCATATGCACAGTAAGTCAGTGTAGCATCAAAATGATTTTTACCACGTTTTAACGTAAAAGATCTACATTATGTTGCTTTAGGACTAACTTCAGATATGCAAGCAAAACATGATGCATCATATAAGACAAGACTTTTAATGTCTTTAATTATTCTACAAATTTTAAAACTCATTTGCTCCCAAAAATAGCAAATATTTAGCAAGTGACAATCAGTTAAAATGAACAGAAAGGGAATGAGTGCTTCAAGACACTATGATAGGAGCATATCATGCTGAAAGAGACAAAAAGACAGAAAAACACGGAGGTACTTGCCCAACGTATATGGTAAAGTTACTCCCTAGCTTGTTGCTATAACATTAAATGCAATGCCATTGGCTAGCAAGGGCTCACAGTGATAATTAACCTCATCTAGCATACATTATGTAGAAAATGCTGACATTACGATGTTGTGAATTTTGCTTTACTAATTTAGCGTGATGCAGTATCAGATATCACTTTGTTCTACCTCTAAACTGTTCTCCCCAAATCCAACAGGTCAGTACGTTGCCAACTTACTCACTTTGAAGAGGAGCGGCTCTTGTTCCCTCGTCACTGACGCTAACTGATATATTTGCTGTGATTGGCCGAATGGTCCTTCAATCAAACTAACAGACCTATGTGTAGTCTAAGTCAGTCTGTGCATGTATTTTTTTCTCCCAGATCGGGGCTACGGTTCAGTTCGGTCTTGTACCCGTAGCAGTATGTATTTTAGTGTTGTTTTAATCTGACAAAAGTGGGGGGGATGGAATCGTGTTTCGGCAAAAGTGGGGGTGTTGTAACACCCACATCCCCCCCGTTTGCAACGCCCCTGAGCGTTTTTCAACCTTTCCAACCACACGGCCCAGCTAGTCAACATTTATCATGTCACTGGCCCCAGAGGGGTTCTCTTGTAGGGCTGGGAAAATATTTCATCACAAAAATGTGTTCAATTCAGTCGGGTTGATTATTTTCACAGTATAATTCCAAATAATTATTTACTTCGTCTCCATTTTTGCAAATATTTTGCTTAGAATTGTCCACAACCAGATTCAGACCATGAAAATTGCGACAAATTGAAAGGATTTCATTCAGATATCTGATTTAAATAAGTAAAGTAATACAAATAATACAAAATTAAACTTTTTTGTCATAGGGCATAACACTAGAAAACACCAAAATATAGGGTTTTTTTTTCTCTGAGTCCCTCGCTGCTCGTTACAGGGGGCGGGTTTGACATCGCTGATCGAGTTGTCATCTGTCCTGTAGTGGAAAATAAAATGTTGTGTCCCCTTTTTAACCAATATTACATATGATTTGTCCTGTATTTATTCAGATTGAAAGTAGAAACACTAATTGCTGGTGATTGTGACTGTAGGCGCTTAAATTTTGCATGTCCTACTAGATGTCAGTGCTTCAAAAACGTTTACACTATTTCCAGTTTTAGTTGGCACAAGTTTTCAGCAGAGTTTATAGTACACAACACCAGTCTGTTCTATGTCAAACTTTAAACTGCAAACTGTACAGCCACACCACCGACATCTTTTTACATTGTTTTTCACAATATCGCTAGTAGTTGTGCCTGCTAAGCTGTCGCTATATTTACTGACATTTGAAGCTTCCTTTGAGGGAGCACTTATCTCTTCCATGATATTACCTAAACAATGGCATGTGGCATGCTCCGCTAACTCATTCAACCTTGCTGCGCGTTTGGGAAAGATTACCATATGATTAGTTAGAGACACGTTCATTTCTGTCATGTGATAGGCTTGTGTGCTGTCAAGCAGTGTTCCTTATTGATAGTTTATCGAAGTTTCTCATTTTCATGTTGTTTCAATTGTATATGACAATGAGTTGATGTATTGTTTATATTTCCCATCCCTAACCCCGCAGTCAGTTTCACCAACTGGGGAATTTTCCATGGAAGCAATCGAGTTGGCGTTCATGCTGCGACCCATTACCAACCGAACCGCGTTTCTCCGCCGCAGTTGCGTGGCTGAGTTGATGCCGGCTGCGGCCCACTAGCGGTGGAGGATAAAATGTTTTGGAGTTTTCAGAAACTATTGAAGGTGTCCTTTCTTTTTATAGGATTTAGTGAAAGATTTGAAGTCAGAGCTTTCAGGGAACTTTGAAAAGCTTGTGCTGGCCATGTTGAAGTCCCCAGCACAATTTGATGCCGCTGAACTCTATGATTCAATTAAGGTTTGTAGCTTTACATCTCCTGAAGAAATACTTCTGTGTAATTCACATTGCGTTTTTATTTTTGTCATTCATTTTGTTCTGTTATTAAGTTAAGCTATAGAAATTCATACAAAAAATAGGTGGATGTGTGAATGTGTGTGAGACCTGACAAACTGTTAGTGGTGTTTTATGTCTGTATCTGGTTGTGTGAGGGGGTTTATGTGACATAAATGTCAGCAAACAGGTTTAGTAGTGTGTTATGTTTGTAACAGGGCGCTGGCACGGATGAGGCATGCCTCATTGAGATCCTATCCTCACGCTCTAACGCTGAGATCCATGAAATCAGTCAGGTCTACAAAGCAGGTGAGTAGGTCAGCCATTCACTATCATGTAAAAGTATCCCCTACAATGTTTTTCATATGCTTTTGCATAAGTAAATTAAAAATACATTTCAGCATTTAAAGAAATACAAAATACCTCATCAGCTAGGCACATCCTTTAAACAATTTTTCTAAACTAAATACAAGTGTTTCATGTAAAACTGGTTATCAGTATTTTTGTTAGTATCATAGTTAGATGGTACCATGTCACCTGTACTATGACAATGTTATTTAGTTTTATAGAAATTCTCGACTTTCTCCACTCTAACCTAGTCTGGCAATTAAAATGTGTGATCAGATCAGACAGAATCGTAACAGGTCATTGCCATTTCCAGGAACAAGGTAGCTAAGATGACGAGTTTTTCAGGAAGGCTAATCCTTTCTTTGATTTGTCTTTGAAGATACCACACTCAGACTTTTGAGGTTTTCTGCTTCAGGATGTTCTTTTCCGGAAGTTGGGAAGATGATTGATTCCTGATGGAAAATTAGCACGTGAATAATTTAGCTGGGGGCGGCACGGTGGTGCAGTGGTTAGCACTGTCAACTCACACCTCTGGGACCTGGGTTCCTGTCTCCACCAGGGTTCCATGTGTGTGTTGGCATGTTTTCCCCATGTCGTCGTGGGGTTTCCCCCAGGTACTCTGGTTTTCCCCCACGGTCTAAAAACGTGCTAATTGGAGTTGCCAAATTGCCCGTAGGTGTGCATGTGTGTGTGAATGGTGTGCGAGTGTGCCTGGCGATGGCTTGGAGCACCATCCTCAGTTGTTCCCTGCCTTGTGCCTGCAGCCTCCGGGGTAGGCTCTGGACCCCCTGCAGCCCTGTATAGGATAAGCGGTTACAGAAAATGGATGGATGGATAATTTAGATGTCTGATTTGGTTTCTGTCTGCGTTCGCAAAATCTGTGGAAAGTACTGTGGCACTGTGGAAAACACTTTGGTTAGGTTTATGTTCCTAACTCTGTGTGTGCACATGCGCATGAGAGGGAGAGAGAGAAGAACAGAGTACTCTTCATTTTTCCCAATGCTGTTTCTTCTTAGAACATAAGAAAACCTTGGAAGAAGCCATCAGTGGAGACACCTCAGGACACTTTCGTAGACTGCTCATTTCTTTGGCTCAGGTAAAATCCATTTCTACAGAATGGGCCATATACTATATGAGGGCGTATCTTGAAGTTTCAAATCCAGTTATTTTTATAGAGTAAAACATTGTGATTATATTGGCATGCTTTTTATAACTTCCCTTGATCGTCTACCCATGCTTCTATTGCTCAGAATGTGACTTTTTGAGGGAGCATACTCTGCCTTTTTTAAAAGGCAACATCAGTGTTTGTTAGATATATGGACTGTTGGCTAATGTCATCTCTAAATCTGCTTCTTTTCTTAAGGGGAATCGAAATGAGAGTGAGACTGTGGATATATCCCTGGCAAAACAGGATGCTCAGGTACAGTTAAGAATTGTTTGACTGCAGAAAAAAAGCACATGGTAAAACACAGTATATTCAATAGTCAAACCTACAAAAATCAAAGCCCAGTTTATCAGATTGTATACAATTTCACACATTCCTTATATTTTTTTTATTTATTATTTGGCTTGTTTTTACAAGATATGATTTATGCAGTGTGGTTTATATTTCCTGTCAGACACTCTATGCTGCGGGGGAAAACAAACTTGGTACAGATGAATCAAAGTTCAATGCCATCCTGTGTTCTAGAAGCAAAGCCCACCTGAGAGCAGGTACCTCAGTGTCAGTGCAACTGTGGAGAGACTGAAAGTTGTTTTGACTAGTAACGCTGACAAAAGTACATGTTGGTTGTATTATTTTCCATATAGTGAGAATCAGTCAGGTCATACTTAACCACTGTGTAAATATATGAAACATGGGAAATCTGAAGAAAGGATTCTAATCTACACTGTCTGCCATACACATATTCATACACAATCAATTACAGGGTTATTAAGCAGTTTCTTTAGTCTTTAAGGCTACAGAATAACTTAAAATTATGCAGATGGCCTGTATGCTACAAAGTAGAAGCCTTGTTCATTTATCTAAAGTGATTTAAATAGTGATCTGCCAGTCATTGTAACCTCTGGACTGCAATACAAAGTCAATAAGGTATTTCTCCAAGTGTCTTCTTGCTTGAGTCACACAAAAATACTGAATAATCCCATTTGATGAAAGATGTCAGATCCTCTGTAGAGACTGTCGTTGGTGCTTCTGTCTGTTCCAGTGTTCCACGAGTACCAGCAAATGTGTGGCATTGATATAGAGAAGAGCATCTGTAGGGAGATGTCAGGGAACCTGGAGAGCGGCATGTTGGCCATAGGTGAGACTCATCCTCTGGTCACATTATCTGCCTGTTCATGGGACAATTAATGCATACATCAAGCTTGCGCTTACTGTGTGACGTAAGTGCTGACATTGATTTTTAAATTTCTTGATAATAGTAATTGTAATAACACTATCATTAATTTGAAAGTCTGTTGTAATCCTGCTTTTCTTTTTTTCTGATTATGCTTTCATTGTTCAGGGAGATGGTAACGTGTCTGCAGTAGATCCTTTATTAATCACAGTCTCTTTTGTGTGAGTGATGTGTATCTGTTTGCTGTTACTTGAACCAGTATGATGGGGCACTGGGGCAGGTCTGTAGCTAGAATACAGGTCAATAAGCCATCAACACCCTGCTCTGTGTGTGTGTGTGTGTGTGTGTGTGTGTGTGTGTGTGTGTGGGTGTGTGTGGGTGGGTACGTTTGCGTGTACGTACATGCGCACGGTCTATCTGTTGAGCCATTAAGGGCTATTACATTTTCTGTGTGTCAAGTCTTATTTCAGTTGCATGCCACATTTTAAAGAGTGAATTGAGTGAAGGTTTGTATTGTGTTTGCTCAGTGGTTACTGTTAAAGAGAAGTAGTCTGGCGTATGCCTCCCACTGAACATTTTCTGTGTGTCTGTGCTGCCTCTTTTTAACCAACTGCAGGGTTAGGGTTGGAGATGAGCACTGAATATGAGATTGACTGCAGTGTTATGACTGCTGTGCTGTACAGGCTCCTTATTGTATCTCTCTCCCTCTCTCTCTCTCTCTTTTTTTTTTTTTTTTTTTTTTTAGTAAAGTGCATCAGGAACACGTCTGCCTACTTTGCAGAAAGGCTGCATAAGTCTATGAAGGTCAGACACCTGCACCTTCTTTTCTTTCTGCTTGGGTCTAGTCTGGGTCAGGCTGCTGGCCTGAGTTGACCGTGCTGCTTTTACAGGGGTTAGGCACCAAGGACAAGACCTTGATCCGAATAATGGTATCCCGGTCTGAAATTGACATGCTGGACATCCGTCAGGAGTACATGAAAAATTTTGGAAAATCTCTGTATCACGACATTTCGGTAAGGACAGCATTTCAGCTGCATAAGTTTATCAGTTGTCTAAAGAGGGCTTTTATTTCTTTCTTCTAGTTTTCTTTTTCATTCCAAATGAGTGTGACTTTGCTATAGCTTGTCTAGCATTTCTGCTGTAAAATATAAATACTTTTCTGAATTCTAATGGCAAACACACTTATATGTGCACTTTGAAGGTTGATTGTTCTTGCTATTGCAGGGGGATACATCTGGAGATTACAAGAAGCTCCTGTTAAAGTTGTGTGGTGGAAATGACTAGACCTGGATTGTCATCCACCTCTGGAAGCCCCATGTCCTGTTTCATATGTGCTTACACGATACTGTCTTGTAGCGCTTACTCTCTTACAATACATGCATGTATTCCTCTCAGCTACTTATTTTCCAAAGAAATGGAGCAGTGTATTTTTCTTTAAAGGAATTTTCAGGAATTTAGAAGAACCATTTAAATTTTTTTTTCATATACATCTCATTTATGCTGTAGACAAATTTTACAGTGACCCTCCATATCAGGAAGAATATTATAAAACCTGGGGATATTACTCTCATGTTACAGAAAAGGTGGTGTTTTTTTTTTTTTACATAATTCTGAGGGCCAATACCAAGCATAAATGGTCTGAATGGCTATTAGAACACTGGCCACAGCTAAGAACTAACCTGTAGGTATCCTATATGGAGAGATCAGTAAGTGCTTTTGTTATATTTTGTTAGGCAGACCAGTATCTTTTGGCATAATCTTTTTAAACAAAGATGAAGTAAAAATAAAATTGGCGCACTTTATATGAGCTCATTGTCTCTTCTCTCTCTGTATCCACTATATCTGCTTGCAAAAGTTTGTATGTTCATGAAGCCATGAGTTGTATTATGGACCATAACAAAGGTTTTATATCCACCACCTTAACTGATACCAAATGTTGTTGACAGGCTGGTAAAAGGAAAAAGGAATCTGTTAGGACATTTAAGACATTAATTTGCAGATGAAAGTGTATTTGTTGTGATTTTTCATGCCTTGAAAGTGTTATAGAAACACAAGACTAAGAAAATATTGGATTTGCGATTTAGTAATGTACAGATGTACAGAATAATGATTTAAAAAGAAAGTGTTCCTATTTCCTAACATACCCCTTCTTAAAATATAAGGCAGTATGTACTGTACCATTTATCTTAGAGATGACACAGGGGTCTTATTTTTCAGCAGGTTTTCCTATCTCAAGCAAAGTGGATGTACTCCAGGTTTGTCAGGATAAGTCACTGGACACCATCACGAAGGAAAGGATAGTGAACTCTCCCTTCATCCCAGACAGGGCTTAGTCCCTCAGTCTTTCCTCCCAGTGTACTGCAATTAAGATTACGAGGGACTTTATTGATCCCAGAGGGAAATTCTGGTGCATACAGCAATGAGAATGTCTTACACAGACGAGCACATACATACTGCCAAACGGACAAGGTATAAAGACAGTACCCATAGTGCAAACAAGTGAACATCGTGCAAACACATTTAAAAAATACAGTGCCCAAACAGAGCATGCTGAAAATGGAATATTGTAATGCTACAGATAAAAAACTAATATTTCAGCCTTTGTTGAGAGAGGTCTCGCAGATGGTAGGAGCTTGAGAGTTCAAGCTGCAGAGGCACAGATGGCAAATAAACGAAGTCCAAGTGTCCAGGGAGCCTACGGCAAAACGGGCACTTATAGATATGCATCTTGTAATGTTGATAATGTTTGCTGTTGTTTTCTGTCATCTCTTGCAGCCACAAGGCGGCAGCAGACCATCGATCTGAAATCATATAAACAGACCACCTGACTGGCATATAAAGCATAAAGCTATGTGGTGGAGCCGATGTGGGAAGAGGCAGCACCCCCCAACTAAAATATGATTTGTGCATTAGTATTTTTTTCTCAAACGCACGTGTTTGAGGCAGGTACAAATTCCATGGATCCCAGAATGGCATGCATACGGACACGCCATAACGTTTTCAAGTGTTTAGACTTGTCGGTTCCATAGGTATAGGTGGACCAGTTAAAATTAGTGTGCTGACGGTCCACCGAGGGCTTTCGCAGGTAAACCTGACTCATGGAAACTTCTTGTTTTCGCTCCGTATTATTGTTTCTATTCGCCTTGTCTTTCTGTTAATCATAAGGGACGCATTTTTGTGCGCTGTCTTGTGATCTGAATTAATGTGGACATCACAGTACAAGCTCGCTTTTCACCGAGTCTGTGGTATCCCAATGGTAGTTGTATCACAATTTTTTCGCATTGAAGTGACGCTTTGAAGTATCAAGCTTTACAGCACGAAGGTGATTTTTGTCATTTCTGCGACAAAATGTATAAAAAACACAACATGACACCAAGTGCCTTAGGTACGGGGAAGCTCATACGGAAACCGCAGAATGCAGCTGTTTTGAAGCCTTGCTTTTGAAGTTCTAACCATTGTGCTGTACGCATATTAACGAAAGTATACAGTGTGTATTGGAAAAATAAAATTAAGAGGTCATAAGTATTTTTGTTGATGTTTTGAGTCATACTGTAGGAGAATAAATGGGAATTCTTGTAACTTTTACCGAAAAACATAAACAGTTCATTATAACCATGATTATTGTGTAATTTATCAAAATATGGTGAATATGGTGTCAGACTTCTGTTAGCATGTAAACGTTTTCACTTGTCCAATCTTTGTTTTCGTTAAGGAATTTGATTGCCTGCGCCCATGTTAAATTAGAACGTATGAGTTTTTTGGCTATACATTTCATAAAATAATAGTAATAATAAATACTGCTTAAATTTTGCCAGTGGTTGTCAGCTTCTATTCTTTGACCCATTCTTAGACCCATTGTACGAATAAAAAGATGTGCTCGAATGTTAACTAGTATTGGGAGACTGCCAAAAAGCGTAGACAGAACAGTATAACAAATATTGTTGCCATTTATAATTTTTTAAAGGTTAACAAACTCTTACTAAACGTAAAGCCAATTCAATCAATTGTTATCTATTCATTGTTAGTAGACGATTTCACAAATGTGGCAGTTAAAAGGGTAATCAAAAAGAAGGGAACTGCAACTGGATTGAATTATGCCCTGACCCACTTCAAGAAGGTAGTCGAGCACAACTCCTGGGGAAAAAAATTGGGAAGATTAATACAAAAAACACATCCACATATTTATACACCCATAAAAGTACATTTTCTTTAGCATAAAAACAGAAATGGAGCAAAGGGCAGGTAAAGGAGGATTGAAGAGGCTGTTTTTTATTTTAAAATAGATCATGAAATAGCAGACGGCCATTGCTGATTTATGATATAGGTTTACTTGCAGCTAAGGAAACGTCATCCGTAGCAGGTGTGGAAATATATTTCTTTTGAAAGGATTAATATCATCTAATACTCAATGTCGGTTTTGAAATAGACATATGATGGAGAGGGGGTATGTTTAGAGGGGCAATATGGACTGCGGTATAAATTTGAGGCTTGAATACGCCGGCTGACACTCGAGTCCCGCCTTCATACCTACACACGGAGCCTAACTAACAGCTCCGGCGCAGCAGCTGCTCTGATCCTCAACGGCGGCACTAGGCGTCCATCGCTTCTGCTTTAACGGCAAAATAATTTTAAACCAATTAAGGACGAAAGTGTTACATTTTGCCGTTTTACTGACGGAATCATTGTTGATAAGACTGCTAGGCAGAGGAAAACTGGTCAAACGCTCTGATCATCTCCCCTGGTTAGTGAATCGACGCATCCAGAAGACCATGATATGGATGAAGGCTGCATAATCAATTTTTGACAATCACATCCAAAGCTTTGAAAATCCACGGAGAGAAATGCATAGCTGTTATTAAGGTGAATTTAGAAATATTTTCAATGTCACTCATACACGTTCAACCGGCCTGCGAGTTACTTGTTTTCAGGGGATCGACGTGTGTAGGAGTCGCCGTTCTTGGTGGAAAATAGGATATTTCGAGCAATATGGCTGATACTTCAGGTTGGGGGCGGCGGCAAGCCCCTGGATGCTAGCTGTAGTAGGTGACGGTACTGCTGAGAGAATCGGCAGCATTATGAGTAAGAATATCAATAACATAAATCCGGACTCGTCCGCTATATTCATATCCAAGATGGACGTGATCATCCCGTTTTCACCAGACGTCCCCTGTGACAACAATGGCCAGCGCATGTGGTGGGCATTTCTAGCCTCATCTATGGTGACTTTTTTCGGTGGTCTCTTCATCATTCTTCTCTGGAGGACCCTCAAATATCTGTGGACGGTGTGCTGCCATTGCAACGTTAAAAATAAGGTACGGAACCTGCCGCACGTTGAAATAATGGCTTTTAAGTGTTTTATGTTGTCCATAATCATCACTTACGGTGTAGTATAACCCCATAGCACGATGTAGTTTGTGGCCTCCGCTATGAGGTTTTGGATGCATATGTTCGAAAATGCTATGAATTTTACTTCATGTTTTCTGACCAAGATGACGCTTGTGCAAAATACTATAAAAGTCTAATAACTACCATGAGAGGAGGGGTAAAGCATTTAAAAGACCATTGTGGACACAGGTTGGTGGTCATGCATGCGCAGTGACCTGCACAGCACCGGAGACCGGAGACTGACAAACATGTAAGGGCAGCCAACTGGTAGATCCATGTACTTGGCAAGTGTCCTGGTGGACTGGCCTCTGTGACTATTATCTTGGCCCAAAAACTCCTAAATTCCTGGTGATATGATGCCGTTTGGAACACAGATATGAACTGGGTTGAAATGTTGTGACTTGGGAGGTTATTGTGTCTTTAAGGACATGCATTCGACATGAGCATGAAGGCCAAGATGGGAACTTCACTCTGAATGCAAAAAATTGTACTTCACTTTGGCTTAAAAAATCAGCCAAGTAACATGAATAATAATAGATACAACTAGATTGTCTCTGTGAAACAGTCACTTTGGAAGCCTCTAGAGCTGGCAGTGCACCAGCTAGCCAGAGAGCTTGCATATCTTCCAGAGAAATAATATTGTACATTTTTCATTGTGATATTGACAAAATGGTGTCATTAATTTCACACAAGAGAGACTGATTATTTAAAACAAATGGTTAAGTGGGTGTTTGCAGCCTCCGCTTTTCATTACCTTTTAATATACCGGTGGGAATGCCCTGCCGTGCCTGAAGCCCAGTACCGTCTGCCGTTCATAGCTGCCATCATCTATGTTTTGCTCACTCAACGCAGTTAAAGAACATTCATGTAAAAAATGCCAGGAAAACCTGTGCAAGAACTATTTCACAATGTCATTTGCCAGAATTAATAATCACCCTTGGTGGTTGATCTGCCATTAAGAACGTGTGATGGAAGTTTTAGCCTCAGATCGTAGAGCCTTCAGACCTTAACAAGTGTGTGGGTGGCTCTGATGCTTTGAAATAATGGGAACATGCTTGTCAGAATTAAGTGTCTGAAATCCAATCTAGTAGCCTAGTGAGATTGCCTTGTTGGCATTGTGTTTGTAATGGGATGCTCCTTGTTGATGCCTGCTGTTGGTCTGCCTCTGGGTGGGGAAAGAGTATTGTGTGTCTGCTGGCCAGGTTACCATAACCTTAAGTATCCTGAACTGTGGAGTCCACTGACTTCTGTGTGGGGCTGAAGTTGGCTTAGGGAGAAGGTCAAAGGCTACTTTGCTTTGCCCATCATAACTGTAATATGATCACTGAAAAGATGAAAACATACTGTTTCGTTTGGTCAGTGAATTTTATTCTTTTTCCCTCTGAGATGCTTAAAAGGTGCATATGTTTTTCTTCTTTCCAGTATAAGGCAGACAAAATTCAGAACTACTGTCTGTTCAAACTGGTCTTCTCTTATACGGACATGCATCAGAATGTGCGTCGCCATAATTTGTGATTGGAGATGCATTGGATAGTAAATGATACACATTAATTTTTATACTGTTCTGCTGTAGTGGTGTTGTACCTACAGTCCCTGTGAGCACAGATCTCACAAAATTCGTGCCATTCTTTTCAGTTGCTATGTGATCATAGTTAAAAATCAGTGACTTAGTTTTTTGTCTCTGAGCTATTTGAGTGCAGCCTTTTCTTGAGCATTTTCATATCACTCCTCCAAAAAAGAGCACATGAAGCGTTTGGTTCTGCATTCATTAGGCTCTGAGCAATGGTGACAGCTGCTCTGTGGGATATCTCCATTTGCTCCAGGTGGAACACTGAAGGAACAGTTTTATGATGTGACAGTCGCTCTGGTTGTGGTCAGTCATGTGTCTGTCGCCGTAGTCATGCTGTAATGTTTGAGTTGTGTTGTTATGGACCGCAGTTATGGTCTGAATGTGAATGTGCAATTGTATCGTGGTTCTTGTTCACCAGCTGTGTGCTATAGGGTTAATGTCATTTGGTGTAGGCTGTCGTCCACATGTGCATACTGGAATGAGGTGGGGGGGCTACATCAGTCAACCTCCTCTTGCAGCTTGCTGATTACATTTACATTTACTTTATTTAGCAGATGCTTTTCTCCAAAGTGACGTGCAACTGAGGCGAATAGCACATTACAAACAAATGGCTGTCAAGGAGTCAAGTACACATTAAGTGCAGCTAGCTTGAGCTTGCAATGAATGCCCAGGTACAAGTGTCATCAGTATTGGAGCAGGAGCAAAGCAAGAAGCTAATAAGACAGCTAGACTTCAGGCATGAGTTTCTGGGTGAGAGCAGTTCAATATGAGACTTCTGTACAGTTTTTCCCGGTGATAAGCTCGTCTCATACACTTTGATCTATGAACTACAATGTTGCTTAATGCTTTTTGTGACCACAATTCAAGTGAGCCTTTTTGGAAACATATTGTGCTTACAAATTTACATTTATCAAAAAAATATGTAAACCTAGAACCTTAATGAACCTAGAACCTCAAGTATCAGCTCCCATGTAGTTTTAGGAAGTTAGAAAAATTATTTAGCAACTAAATTATGGTTTAGGCCCGAAGGAACGGGTGTTTACCAGGCAATTGGATTGCTAAGGAAAGAAGCTGTTATATGTATATTAATTTCTGTACTTATTTCTCCACTTGCTTGTTTGGCTCACTGCTTTGTCTACCTACCAAATTACACCCACTTATGTGCTCATACTGTAAATATACAACATTCAAAAGGGGCCCACGTTGCTAAGCGACATGTCAGATGTACTGAATTCCCCTTAATAGGGTCAGCTCTGACTAGTGTGACTTTCATTCCCCTTTTTGTAATTTCAAATTCCAGAATATCAAGGTGTAAACAATATGTGAGGGCTTTGTCTGACCGTATCTGATCAATCCAGAGTCAACCACAGGTAGTTTTGAATGAGATACTGTCATTGTATTCAGTCCAAGGTTTGAAACTGGTGATGCATGATTCAAGACATATTTTGAGTTTCTACACTTGGTGAAACTCTGTGTGTGTAACATGAGTGAGAGGTTGTGACTGGCCAGTGGTGCCAGTGATGCTAGAAATGATGGATAAAAATCTGAAGCAACCCTCTGGAGGGGCAAGAAGTCATTGCATTTTTTAGTGCTTAGTGATGATCGATTTCTATAACAAGACAGAAATAAGAAAGCAATGAAATCATCAGGCTGCAGAACTATGTGTTGCACTAGTGCCTCTGTTCTGTTACACCAATATCATGAGGGGATAACTTGACACCATTACATGTTGTTGCCAAATTGAGGACGTTCCTGCCAAAATGATTGTGAAGACCTCAGTGTTTCAAATGCCACAACGTGCCTCCCGTCTTTTGAAGAGGGTTCAGAAAGCACTATACAGTAGTCATTTTTATAGCTGTATAGTCTGTGAGTTTGGGGTCACTGCCAAAGCATTACTGTAGATCCCCACAGCTTTCTTTCCACTGGAGAGGGTTTGTCTTCCTTGCTGCTCAGTGAAAACACTCCCTGTACTTATCTGTCTCCTGGATACATGCAGAAGAGGCTACTTTGCTGCCTTATCACAAAAAAAAAAAAAATCATTTATCATTTATTTAATACTGATTTGACACATATAGTCAGGGATTGACAGTACTGGTATGCAAGTAAATGTGTACTTCATTCACAATATGAAAGTTAAAATGCATGGTAATTTCTTGGGATACCAGCACAATTGCACATAAAAGAAGTATGCATTTGCGCTGTTATGACAAAAAATTGCCATGCGTAATGCTTTATACAGCAAATGTGTCCTTGTGTACCAATTATGTTAATCCCTGGATATAGTATATGTGTGTGTCTTTTTGCCTCAATATGTAAAGCTGTCCAGCTATGCCGATAAAACTGACAGACCTACAACAGTTATTTTGCTTTTATGTTTTCTTTACAATGAGTACTCCACTACTTGTTTGAATACTTATTCTTTTGTCACACATGTGCATAGTCAATTTCACCTAAATTTAGAATGTGTTCCCTGCTCTTATGAGTATTGCACATTTTTCGGAAATATCAACCTTGACAGTATGAGACAATGCATTAAATACACGGGCAGGTGTATGTACTTGGCCCAAAATGAAATTCCTTTGTGATGATTTTATGCTCATGTATTACCTGCTTCACACACACTCTATGCTCACTGAATCCCTCACAAGCCTAGGACTTGCACACTTTCAAGTCTGTTGGGAGAGGATCTTATTAGGTTGCTCCTCCTTTTCGGCTTGCACAGATGCTGTCTGCACTCACCAGTGAGTAGTACAGCGGTGAAGTGGATTGGGACACCTTTCTGGAACACACCAAGTGTAACAGGCACTGTGTGTTTTGCTGGAGTGGCTGAGCCTTTGAAGAACTGATCACAGTTTAATCGGCATTCTGTGATTGAAGGTATCTAATGGTTACCCAAACCGTTCTGTATGTGACCACTGATCAACAGTGAAATATTGTTTTGAGTCTTATGCAGTTAAACGATTCTGTTTGATGGACGATTGTATTCATTTAAGGTGGTCTTGCCTCGAAATATAAATAAAGCACACAGCCTGGAAAAACTTGTGGGGGGGGATGGGATTGATACTGCTGGACCTGTTAGTTAGGCAGGCAGGACGGGTATGGTTAGGGCTGCTCGATTTATGGAAAAATCATATTGATGATTATTTTGGTCAGTATTTAGATCATGATTATTCAACGTGATTACTCATTGACTGAAAATAGCATACATTGATTGAAGTTTTAATAAAAAAACTTGAATCCAAATGAGAAATAAATAAAAAGGGTGCATTGGATAACACAAGACAAACACAGCATGAAATGCGGCACAAGAATCGTTTACTCTTGATTATTTTGTTTTAATAATTGTTGGAAACCAAAATACCAAAAAACAACCCCGATTATAAGAAAACTCCCCCCCACACTTTTTGGCAACTAATTTTAGAAAGTTTTTGGAATACTTACATACCTTATCTTTATAAAGAAAAACATTTTTTATTTGATAAGAACATATAAGTTAACCAGCACCGGATGGTCTATTTCTGCCTTATGGAAATCGATCATCACCTCAGGATTATAAGTGTATTAAACGGCAAACGTTCCAAAAAACAAATGTAGTATTGGTGTGGGGGGAGTAGATAATGAATATTACAAACTCCATAACCCTTGAGGGCGCAGAATATTTTCGATGCCGCAGACCCACGTGAAGAGGGTAAAAAAAACATATTGCGGAGAAAGGTTGAGCCATATTAATAAACGATATGACAGCTCTTTTAAAATGAATGTTAATGTAATCTTTATTAATACCCACCATCGGTTTAATACTAGCAGCGGCACAGCCAGGGAAGCCAACAATTTAGACGACACTATGGGATACACGCTAAACACACGTATTGCCAGCATTGCCAACTCTCATCTGGCGTGACACGCTTTCAGACTCTCACGCACACACAAGTAATCTTGCGGCAAATCTATATTACGGTAAGTCAAAACACTCGTTACAAGATATCGTATTTGGCGCCATCAATTCCGTTTTTTGTCTAGACCCAGAATATAAGACGATACCACGTTTTTAGATGTATTTTGAAATTAAAAAAAACGTCTTATATTCGGACCAATGCGGTAATTGCTCAGCCCACGGTCCATCTTTCTTTGTTGACCGAATCTTAGAAAGTCTCACCATGGCCAGCCCCCATAAAGGGCGCCACTTCAGTTCAGCTACGCAGCGCTCGTTGTCCATCACCGACCATGTGCCATTTGGGGGAGCTTCTGGACTTAGACTGGGCTGATGGTTAAAGTCTGTACTTGGCTCAGATCTTGCTAACCTGTGCAGCTGGCGTGGGCCTTACCTGCTGCTCTGTAGCTCATGTTATGATGAGATCTATGTTGCTATTTATGTGAACATGAACCATAGCCCCTGCTCTTCTCCTCTGTGCCTCAGAGGATCACACAACCACAGCATGTTTCAGTCCTATTTACACAAATTATAGCCTCTAATCACTGTAGCCCCAACCCAAGAATCTTGCTGCTCCATGCTGTGGTGTTTTCAGCTGTATTATGGTCCTCCTTTTTGTAGGGACAGGCCAGGTATCTGTTACTCTTCCCTTGTTGCACAGAAACTGACTCCCTTTAGCCTCATAGTGCTTTGCGTGGAGAAGTAATTTGTAAAAATGTGTGGTGAAGGTTGCTTACAGAAGCCGCTTACATTTTCGTAATATCGGCTAAAGATGACAAACTATTCTGTGCAATTGTGTATATATACAGTATTTTAAGCAGCAAGAAGTGTCAGGTGTAACTCTCCTTCTGTATAAATGATGCAGTAATGTTTTGTCACACTCTCATGTCAAGCGCCCACAACTCTGTTATGAAGGCAATATATTAAAAAACAATATTGAATTGAATTTTAATTGAATTATAAGTGCCCACTTGCTCCAGTCTCCACTAGCATCTCTGGATGTTTGGATTTTGGATCCTATGGGCTCACTAAGTGACCTTATGAGGTCACCTTTAGGCAGCTATACAGCTGCCTGTTCATTTAATGTCATATAACAGGCAGATAATTAGGCTTGCAGCGAATGGAGACACAGCTCCAGCATCGGCTGTAGGGGTGAGTGAGCAGTAGCTGGCAGTCCAGTTTCCAGGCTGCTTCTCCTCCCTGTGAGTCATGCTTCTGCCTGGAGTCTGCCCACACGCAGCTGCTTAAAGATGCTGTCACTGCTAAGATGAAGACAAATTCAAAAGGTCCAGCTCACATACATGTATTATACAGGGCTGCTGTGATGTCAGTTTGTTTCTGTGTTGCAGGAAGTGCAGAAGGTTAACAACCCTGTCAGTGACTCGGTAGACACCAAGGTCCCAGAGGAGAAAGACGACTCCTCCGCCAGTGAAGTGGGGTGGATGACCTCCGTCAAGGACTGGGCTGGAGTCATGATATCTGCACAGACATTGACAGGCAGAGTACTGGTAGGTTTGGTCCCGCTGCATGTGAGCCAGTGCTTCAGGCCACACTGCAATATGGTCCCATTGAAATGTCTCTTGGTGTACATGTTTTGTGTTTTAGAAAGGGATCAAGTGTTAGATAGAATAGATAGGTATGGTCCTGACAAAAATGTTTTTTTTAGTGTTGAAGGGTCACAACAGCACTTGGACTAGTAGTTTCAGGTATACCAGTGAGTGAATTCATTCCAGTGAAGGCCTCCAGTGTGCTGCAGATTCACCTGCCCCCCAGACATTCATTCATTCATTCAGTCAGTCAGTCAGCCAGCCCGCTAGCCAGTTGGCCCCTTTCCTTCTACCAGATATGGCTACACATTAAAATGTGATCTGCCGTGTGTGAAACAGGGCACATTACAGCTATTGTATTTCAAGTTGTATCTTGGTATTATATGTATGCCAGGAGATGCACTTACACTTAAGGCATGAGTGCTTTCGTTTCTTTAAAGGATCATTATAGACTTGCTGAATGAGGGCTAAGGGACTGTGCCCCCCCCCCCCCCCCCCCCACACCCCCCCCCCCCCCCTTTTTTGTTGTTGTTTTCTCTCTCCCCCCCCCCCCCCCCCCCCCTCCCCTAGTTCCCCCT
>JAAGVU020000061.1:17486772-17498665 GCA_011763525.2 Mormyrus iriodes
GATGCTCTTACACTTAAGGCATGAGTGCTTTCGTTTTTTTAAAGGATCATTAGAGACTTGCTGAATGAGGGCAAAGGGATTGTCCCCCCCCCCCCCCCCAGAGAAATGCTCTTTTATGTTGTATATGAGATGTCCTACTCCCAAACCCCTGCGCCCCTGCATTGACTGCTAATCTCATTATCTTGAGCTTTGAGGTCTCTCCTCAGCTGCTTTTATTTGTGTTTGCACAGTAACTTTATTAGCATGTTGTTCACTTGGGTTCTGCTGTTAATCTGTATTATTCATTAGGGTCGCTATGTACACTATTAATTTCTAAATGAAATGCTAGGAAGACCATCTCTGTGAAAGGTACGATTATGTGACCTGCATGACCATTTTTCATGTATCAGCTTTATTTACTGACTGACGTGTTCATGTGTAACGTAATGCCAGAAGGTTTTCTAACTGCCTGGAGCATGAATGCAGGTTTTATGTTAAGAGCTTTAGGTGAAAGCCTCACGTGAAATTAGCACAAGGCAGTGATCCGTGCTGCTGGCAGGGTCTTCTGCAGAGTGTGGTTTATGTCGGAAGATTTCCTCGCGGCCCGAGACTCGAAACAGACCTAAGCGTGTAGCTCCAAAGGCCTCGTTTCTTTTGTAAATTTTCACGTCTTGATCGCATCTCAAGCTACACGCAGAATGTCACTTACGTGGTTGTCAGTTTCAGTTCACATTTGATTTGTTGGTGTTGTAGCAGAAGGGAGTCTTACAAGATATGATTTATATATTTATTTCTGAATAATTTAATACACATACAACCTGAAGCCGGTCTTCATTTGCATAAGCAGTTGAATCATCATTTAAGTTTTGAGCCAAATGTTTCTTTTTTTGGTAATTTACACAGCACTGGCAATGCACCCTTATGAAAATGAGGACCTGAGCTTTATTTTGTTGGAGCCCTCATTTCAGAGGGAACATGAGCAGGGACAGGGTGGACTCCAGAGATGTTCGGGAGATTCAATTGGTAGAGACAAGTGGCACTCATATGAACAGGCAATCGTGATAAGGACCAGGAGAGGCAAATTAGGGCAGACTGAAATGGTCACGTGACTCCCTGTCCTGAGATGGGCGGCAGTTCCTACACCCACACTGCGCATTCAGATTCTTTGCTTTAACCTTGTAAGGATGTTCTCACAAGGCCCACTTTTCGTGGTTTATCATCCTCCTGGGGACATTTGGGGGAAAACTGACACAGACACACACACGACACACCACAGTGTCATTAATGGTCCTATGATGGTCTTAACTTCGGAGATTAGCCGAAAAATAAGAACAGTGATGATTAGAGTGACAAGAATAATAATACAGTTGTGCAGATTACAGCTTGTAGCTTGTTTTCTCTGGGGGGGGGCTGTTGCTTCAGCCTAGTGGCGTTTAACACCCCCAATTTACAGTGTAATGAGTGGAATGAGCCTGGCTTAGGGGACCGCGAGCTCTGTGTGCATTGGCTAACATTGCTGCATTCCTACAGGAGCAGGGCCCATCGCCTTCCAAGCATGAGTCCTGCGGTGGCCTGCAGGGGGAGCTGCTTGTCACATTGGGCCTGTGCCTTTGCCACGTATAGCCTGCATCAAAGGCTCCCCTTAGGCCTAAATGCACTGAGGGCTCAGCTTTCACATAATTGTACGGCTTTGAAATTGGCAGAGGAAAAAAAAATGTGTGAGGTTTTTAATTTCTGCCTGGTGGTGCCCTGTTAATGCTCTACCAGTGCCTGCATATCCATATATCTGTGTATCTAATATTGTACGTGCGCTTTTGTTGATAAACACACAGACATCTGGAGCAGTACAATGGCACCCATACCTCCAGCATACTGGCCGCAGGGATGCCGATGTGAATTTCACAACAACGTGTGGAGACCCTTTTCCATCCATCCTTTTGAGAATGTTAGTGATTTGAGTAGGATCTCAGATGATGGAAAGCACATCACTGATGATGCCTCATGTGTGATGCCAGTCGGTCCAGGCCTCCTCTGATTCACTCAGAGTGATTCAGAGCCACCAAATTTCCCTGAGCTGCATCCCGGACTGTAGGTGGTGCGTCAGCACGTCAACAGGGATCTGAAGTGAAATCTAAAGGAAGCTGAGTGCTGTCAAGTGGTACGGACTGCTCTGTCTTGGAAGTGTTAAAACGATTCACAGCAATGATATGTTAAAATGTGATCTCAGTCATGCTAAATCATGCTAAATATTTCTCTGGAAATTTTACAAATCGTAATGGTACACAAGTATGTCTCATTATGTCACAATCTCAATAAGTCTTAGAATTTACGAGCACAGTTGTACATTATTATCATCTTCATTACCACCATCATCTTCATCATCATCTTCATCATCATATGCAGGAAATGTCAGCTTTTAGGCTTATTTGAAAGTTAGTGGATTGATGCATAACACAAAAATTCATGAGGCCATCAGGATACCATGAGCTTTGGTAGTATATGGGGTTTCGTTGGCTCACATTTGGCTCGTGGTGAGTGCCATATGAACTGCATCATGGTGCAATGGTGGTCAAACAATCCTTTTGGTGCCTGGGGAGTGGAGCTTCTCCAGCTTGGGAAATTCCACTCACGTCGACGTAGGATAGGAATGTTTCACCACAGGATCGCACCTCACGACAGGATGAGGGGAGATGAGTTGGCAGTGGTTCGTACTGAAGGACTCCTGTCTGAGTACCGCTAGTACAGGCTAAAGTGTGCTTTTATGGCTTCCATTCTGTTACTTGTGCGCAGTGTATTGGCACACAGCCCGCTTGTGTTTTGAATGAGGAGCTTGTGCCGGAAGCTGATGTTTTTCCTTAAAGCTTTTGTGTCATATCTGCTTTGACCTTTTTTTTGTTAATCAGGAGTGATTTACGAGAGTCATGTTCGTTCTTGTTAATAACTAGAAGTTAATTATTAATTGCTTGTTATTTTAGTTCCACTTGAAAATGAACTCGAGTGAATTCCCTTTGTATAAAGATTGAAGGCCAGAGGCCATTAGCATAAATATTAGTGCTGGGAGAAAAAGTAGGGAGACCCCCCTCAGGGAGCCCTCAAAGAGCACACGGTAAGGACTCCAGATGCAGTGAAAGGGCAAGCCTTTGGGACCTCGACGATCATGTCTGAGGCATTGAGTTTAGTAGAAAATGTTTTTATGTCTAATGACATTTCATTTTTGTTTATTTTCTTGTAGGAAAAAAGTCAAAAAGAAATGACTGAAAAATCCTGCTGTTTTTCCTCTTTCAGGTTGTTCTAGTTTTTGCACTCAGCATTGGAGCACTTGGAATATACTTTATAGATTCTTCAGAGTAAGTATTTCTCCATCACATGACAGTCTGATGGCAGGGAGGGAGCAGAGCATAAACAACCGTGTGAGGGTGTACTCACTCTTAGTGCTCCTGAACTGAAGGGTTGCTCCCTTTCTTCGTTTGTTTTTCTTAAATATTTCTATTTTCTGCAACACTATGGAATTGAACTTCAAACTGAAATGCATTTTTAAATGTTGCATTTGAAACTGTAAAAATCAGAGTTGTTTTCCTCAACCACTTATTGGGGGGCAGTGTTTTGAAGGAATCATTAAAATGCCCCTCATCGTTGCAAAAAACTCTGCATTTCATGAATAGGAAAACTCCCCTATTAATATGAGGGTGTAGTATGATAGTGTTAAGATGTTTGTCTTTTCAGCTGCATTTGCGCTTGCACTGACTCGATGACTGTGAGGATGCAGCATGTCTGCCCCATTTAATGAGAGCATTTCTTTTCTTTGCCTGGTTATTTCTCTCTGATACACAAACGCATGCTGACGTTTCCCACTCTGGGTGAATCTGCAGGGGCAGGCATGCGCCATGCATGTGGAGAGCAAGATTTACAGCAGGCAAAGGGAGGTTAATTGGGAAAAAACAGTGTTTTTCTGAAATAGACCCTGCGGCCCTTTTTCTCCCAGGGCCTTTGTCACAGTTTATAGAGCCGCTGGGTGTCCTCTGGAGGCATGTCCTCCATTAAAAACACCAGTGGCAGTTCACCTTCTCTCAGCTGATGGCCACACAATGTCTGTTCTGTCACTGTGGCCTGAGACTTAAGCTGAAACTGGCCTTGGAAGATAAATGTGCTTCTGGACAACATGCCATTGCAGCCAAATGAAGGGTCAGAGGTTTCTTATATAAGGAGGAGCATGAGAGAATCTCTCTCCAGTCTCATCTCAGCGTCCCATGTTGTCAGACTTAACCTGTGCGGCCATCCCATCTTCATTTTCGTTTGAGATGTGTTTCACACTGATAGGAAAAGGGTAAAAGCCTCTGAGTATCTGTCAAACTGCAGAAGCTCTATGAACTCTGAGCTGTCCACAGGCAAATCTTCCAAGTAGGGGCAGTTCATGCCTGAGGGCCCTTAAAAATATCTTAGGCCTTAGATACTGTAGCTTTGGCCAAACAATTTATTTCACACTTTTTGTGGTTTTTAGTTTGAAAATTCTGATTTTGAAAAGCATACAAGATGTAGTGAGAGGCAATGCACAGAGGCTAAATGCTGACTCATGCTCTGTCATTATCTCATGAGCCTGTTGCTCGTTTTAAGTGGTGGAGTTGGTTTATGATTAGTTATCTTCATGGCTTGTTAGAAATTCCCTGATCTGAACATGTTAATGATCACATGTAATGTTTGTATTTGATGTGTTTCTCCTCTGTTTAGTGAATGCTGCAGGTTTACTTTTCATCCATATTGTATGTATAAGACTTGCAACAGTCCCTTAGATTTATAATGATGTAACTGTCATGTGTAAATAAAATTATGTAGCAATAAATAGGTATTTTCTGTTCATAGCCCTATAGAGTCCTGCCAGAATTTCTACAAGGATTTCACCCTCCAGATTGACATGGCTTTTAACGTCTTCTTCTTGCTATACTTTGGCCTGCGTGTAAGTACATGGAAAACTCAAACCAAAGTCACATGCTTCTAATGTCTGTGGCTGTGTGTTCAGTCTCTGGGGGAACAGAGTAATCTGTTTAACTCCTGAGTTTAGCACATGGGTTGGTCTTTGATACAGCTGGGTTATAGTTAGTGGATTGATCAGATGCTATGATGTCTATGCTGGGACCTGTGGAAAGATGGAAGCCTGTCACTTTGACCAGTAAACCTGATGATTGCTCTTGTGCCCAGGATGTTCTATTTGCCCAGGATGTTTTATTTACTAAAAAAGCCCATTGTGCAGACCTTAAGCCCAAGATTCACAGTGTAATGCTCGATAATAATAAGCATGGAAAGAGGCCCTGCTTCACTCTGTCAGCAGCTTCACAGGAAAGTGTTTGTCTGTCTGTGCATCTCTTGTGGCTGGTCACACTTTTCCAGGATGTGTTTCTGCTGTTTTATAAAAATACTGTGAAGCTCTGGCAGTCAGCCTACCAGCACATATGAAATTATATAATGCTATTTCTATAATGATTTTAAACTTGATTTCATATATGAATGTGTTTGTTTTTCCAACAGTTCATTGCGGCTAATGACAAATTATGGTTTTGGCTTGAGGTAAACTCTGTAGTGGATTTCTTCACAGTGCCGCCGGTGTTTGTGTCTGTCTATCTTAACAGAAGCTGGCTTGGTAAGTCTTCACTTCCTGTTGTAATTTATATTGTGCTTTTAAAAGACATGGTCTGGCTTGAGCGTTAGTAGCTGACAGAGGTTTCCTCCTCTTAGACATTCTAATCCTTTTTTAATGAAAAGCTGACACTTTAGTGTTATTAAATAGTTATTAAAACCAGTAGTCTTCCTATGCATGAAAAGATCAGCATTGCCACCTAAGGGCCATTCTGTGTAGAGCAAATATTGTGTTTGACACTTCTTACAAATGTAGAGATCTGATACAGTGAAATGTTTGAAGCAGTGGTACCTCTTTATGTAAAGTATTTCTCTGCAAGACCCAGTAGCTGTGTCCTTCAAGAACAAAATGAACAGAAGAAACTCACGGTTGGACGCGTGGTGTCTGGTTATCTTCTGTGGTTAAGCTCATGCTTAAAGTGCCTGGCAGGTTACAGCCAGTCTTACATTGTGTTCATTTTGAATTTTAGAATTTTAAGATGATTATCAGTTTTCTTATTTCTATGTAATATTGATCTTGATGCCTAAAGGCATCAAGCAGGCTTCTTTGGCCCGCAGTACCTGGCCAACTCATCTGTCACAGCAAGGCATTTTACATTATCTATCCCATTGTCTCATCTTGTCACGTCCCCATTTTGCCCTGAGGCGGATTGAAGCTGCAGGAAGCAGATGAGTTCTGGAAGAGCCACTCCCTGAGGGGGTGTTCCTGATAAAGGGCCTGTTATTTCAGTGTCTTGCCTGAAGCTTAAGCCAGGAACATACCCCCCCCCATGATGTCACAGTGATGTGTAGTCAGCTGATCTCAATTATTGGCTGTCCTCCTTTTTGTGACTATGTTGCTTTTTCCGAATGTTTTGACAGGCCGGGTGTCCATTTAAAATGAGAATGTTCTGACAGCAGACTGGATTAAAATAAGTTCCTTATCTTGTTGCTTATTTTGCTGTCATAGTGAATCAATAATTTGTTCAGACATTTAGAAAAATTTACAGCAGTTCAAAAGTACTGAATGAATATTAACTTTTTTTTGGAGAGCTGCTAATGTGTCACATTAATATTTACCGTTGAGCATTTACAAGGCAAGAATTTAGGATGTTATTTTGAAGGCCAGTTTTTTTTTTCCTAATTTCGAGCTTTCTCACAGATGTTAATTGCTGTTTCTTTTGTACAGGGTTAAGGTTTCTAAGAGCCTTACGATTGATACAGTTCTCAGAAATTTTACAGTTTTTGAATATTTTAAAAACTAGGTAAGTACATATTTTAATAATTTAACCAACTCAAGGATATTTGATTAATGTAAATAAAAGTACCTTTCAAATAAATTCCTATGCCCTTTTCACGCAATATTAAGTTGTTCTTTTGTTTGTGAAAGAGGCTAATGCAAAGTCTGTTGGCACAGTATGCTCACTCTAAAAAGTGGTAATTAAGAGCTGTTTATATTGATTAATAATGAAATTGAGCCATAATCAGTTAAGTAGTTTAATAGTATTGCTTGAATGTATTAAATTTCTTATACAATAGTATTATTTACCATTAGCGACATGGATGATTATTAAAATGTTTTTTGTCTTGAAAGCCCTTTTTCCTAGAATATAATTTTCGTTCAGCTCTACAAATATGAGACAGGATGCAGTAACAGGTCATTAAATTTCCAAAACTAGATGCTCAGTAGATCAAAGCTGGACACTAGCATGCAAAAACATTCTTCTGAAGGTTTCATTGTTGTTGAGAAACTATGTAATACCAAACTAATATCAACAAGGCCATTTTTAATGCTCCATAAATGCCCCTCCCTCAACTTGAATGCTATTGTTTGTTTGCTGTATTGCTGAAAAGCTTTAAGATGTATTACATTACTGAACTTAGAGCCGAGTACATTAGTCTATGATCTGGAGCTCCATTCCCTAATAATAAACATGTTCTGTGAGGGTTAGGCGACCTAGCAACCACCAATCTGAGGAAGGCACAAAGGCCCAGCCGCTGTTATTAATGCGTATTACATTGCCTACATCAGATTCAATTGTCCACGACACAGAGCTTTGAAAGATTTGGGAATTACACATTCCATGGAGTGCTATTTTCTGCAAAGCAAAAGGAATGGAACAGACCATGGCTCACCCTAGTACAGTATCTTTTTCCCTGATAGAGCAAGAGAACATTCAAGATACCTTCAAGGTATCCTACAGAGATATATCGTGATGAACTCATTTTTAGCCTGCTAGCCAAAGACTAGCTAGTGTTTGTTTTAAATAATGCATAGCATTATTCTAAGCAAGTAATGCTAGTCAGTTTCTTTATGGTTCGTTTGTCGGTTGTCTTTAAATAGCAATTCCATCAAGCTTGTGAATCTGTGCTCCATCTTCATAAGCACATGGCTCACAGCTGCTGGATTTATACATCTGGTAAGTCAGAGACCTCCTCCCACGCAGCATGACTGTCGTGATTGTGTTGCTAATGCAGTGGTGTAATGTGCTGTAGTCACGTGAAGATGTGGATGGTGCAATTTGCCTGTTTTAAATGCCATATATGTACATCATGTACATACTCTACATGATCCATGTTTTTCCTGTTTTTTTTTTTTTTTTTTTAAATCATATCGCTGATTTCAGGTGGAAAACTCAGGGGATCCTTGGGAAAACTTCCAAAACTCACAGTCACTTTCTTATTGGGAATGTGTATACTTACTGATGGTCACTATGTCCACCGTGGGATATGGAGATGTCTATGCAAGAACCACCCTGGGACGCCTTTTCATGGTCTTCTTCATTCTCGGTGGTTTGGTAAAAATGCTTTTTTTCCTCTTATGCCAAACATCCCCCTTGACTCACGTGATTAACATCCCAGCAACTGTGGTTGTGGATGCTGCTCATATGATTCACTGATATGACTCACTCCTCATTTATTCTGAATCGACAAAGTGGCGTTCCAGTGCAATTCGGATAACTTAATAATTGGCGCTTGTGCAGTGACCCGCCCTAGAGTCGTGTCACGAGGACATAATGTTGGAAATGCAGGCTTAAGGATAAGTAGACAGTAGATGTCGCAGTGGTTCAAGTACACCTGAAGTCTCTTCAGTCTTTTATGGAGCTGAAGATGCATGTATGGTTGGAGACTAAAGCGAGACAAATAATGGTCCCGATTCAGCAGGTCAGTGCTGAGATTAGCTCAGTTACACTGCTCCTTTAGGATCCTGGGGATGAGACTGAGTAACACTGATGTAATTCTGCTGTTGGAATTCATTGCCAAGCTGGCACCAGGCTCTTGTAAGTCACTGTAGTCCTGTTCTGAGTGTAATTCAGGAGCTGTTTGACCAATTTGAAAACTTGATGTCACTTTCGAAACTGCAAAAACTATCATTAGCTTTTAGTTTGAGTTAAAGTTGAGTGCTGTCACACCATTAAACTGAGAGGGTGACATTAATATAGATCTGTCTTCTAAAGCACAAACATGGTCCCTCCCAGTGTGTGAAATGGGAAACTGCTAGCACATAAGTGTTAGACTTTTGTATAAGGGCCAGATTTTAAATTTAACTGATGTTTTTAACGTGTTTGCCGCTTGTAGATTTATACATTTTTGTGAATGTGAATAGTGTCATACACATAGAAGGAGGTAAATAAGTTGGAAAGTGATCATTTTATTGTTTGTGAGGATGAAATGTGCTGTAGTGTTGATTGCCAACCCTGTAAAAATTAGCATTCATGTACAAAATGCCTCAGTTTGGTTGGATAGACATTTTATATAATATTTCAGGAAATTGTTTGACAAAATGTTTGCCAGTGGAATTCGGGGGGGGGGGGGGGGGTGTGAAACTGGGCTTTTTTTAGTGACAGTCAGTGTTTTCAGCAGTCTACATTTCCTGTTTTTTTTTTCCCCACAATCCACCAATGGCGGGGGGCAGGGAGACAAAGAGTATACCCGGGGGGTCACTGCACCACGTCCTCATACTCCACACACATGCTGCGTGCTCTCAGGCTGGGGGTCATCCTGATTTGTTGTCTCTGTCTGCTGCAAAGAGCATGGGTTGCTTTTCTCTGATTGACTGAGAATATCATCTGTATCAGAGAAACGCCAGGCTAGCTATCTCATAAATTTAGGGATCAAGGTTTTTAAAAAATGATTTTCTTCTTCCACTTTGCGGCCTGAACATTATGGAAATATTAGAATTATTTTGTCTTTGATCTCAAACCTAATGTTGTAGTACTTTTTAACCGTCATCTTTTAAAATGAGAGTTCTCCCATCTTTGTCCTGTCTATTCTAGCATTTTTTTCTATCTCCTATCTTCTCCTCAGGCCATGTTTGCCAGCTACGTCCCTGAAATCATAGAGTTAATAGGAAACCGCAAGAAATATGGGGGTACCTATAGTGCGGTTAATGGCAGAAAGTAAGTACCATGCGAGACCATGCTGTGCCTGTGCTGTAGGACACTGTGCATTCTGCTCCTTATCTTGTGCTTGTTGGCCATGTTTGCTCCCTCTGTACTAGAAATTGTTGTACTCAATCATAATCGGAAGTGCAATTTTAGCCAGTAGCAGAAAGGCCATGATAAAGGCACCTCATTCAGGATAAGCGGTCGCTGCTCTTTTATTGAAGTACAGCCTTCGTAACTTCGCCTTTGTTGTTGCGGTACACTTGCTCACCATCTAGTTGGCATCTGGTTAGTAGTCAGTGTGTTGCAGTACCTAAGATGGCCAAAAGGGTCTTATTGCCTCTTATCCCTTGTGTATTTTACTTTTTCCGTTCTAAATTCTAGATTCTGGGGTAAATGGACTGGGGTACCTACAACCCCAAAAATAACAAAGGGGTTAAGCATCCCTTCATAGACTCACACACGCACTTTGCAGTTCTTTCATTTTGTATTTTATTTGTTTGTATCATTATTTCAGCACAGTCACACATGTTCTTTATGTGCCAAGGTCTGGAGTCTTTTTCATGGTTATTTAATTGTTCTGCAGAGAGACTGGTTAGCTGCTGCTAGCATTAGCCAAAGCTGTTTCCAGCCTGAGATTTTTAAGTAAGCACTCAAAGATAATTTATATATAGGTAGACAGTCTGTCTGCACACAGAAACGGTGAAAAATGTGAAGGCTGTGCTGCCTTTGGTGATGGTCGTCTTCCTTTGGGGAGGATTTACCGGGAGGTTATGAGGCAGTGGCAGGTCTGTAAGGAACGTCCTTCTAGGGGAGGCTGGGAAAGTGCCAGCAGTTACAGGTCACCGTCAGTGCTCATCGCCCATTGCAATTATTTCATTCATAGTTTATTTTTATGACCCATCTCTCTTTATTAAAATTGAATTAAACATTTCACTGCTGGTCTACTCCAGCAGGTAGTCGGTCTGCTTCAACTACAGTTTTGTGGCCCTTTCTTAGTCCCATATACTTTTTAATTTTTCTTTTTTATGTTGACCTTTAAACCATTAAGAATGAGTCTTATTAAAAATTCTTTCAGATGTTCTTTCATCTGTTGGTACAATCACCCAACCTGTCTGTCTATAAAATCATTTTCAATGTAGTCTTCTTTCTCCTACTGAAGCTGCACTCTCTCTCATTGCAGACATATTGTTGTCTGTGGTCACATCACACTTGAAAGTGTGTCCAACTTCCTGAAAGACTTCCTACACAAGGACAGGGATGATGTCAATGTAGAAATTGTTTTTCTTCATAAGTAAGTATAATGATTGTATCTTTCAAGTACAGATTCACTAACAACAGATTTGAGGTGCTCATTTACTCTATCTTATTCCACATTGCGGCTTTCGCTTTACTAACTCTTTGCATGTTCTCTATGCAGTATTTCCCCTAATCTTGAGCTGGAAGCCTTATTTAAACGCCATTTTACTCAGGTGGAATTTTACCAAGGATCTGTTCTCAACCCACATGATCTTGCCAGAGTTAAGGTAATGTCTCTTATTTGTGGGGAAAAAAACGTCCAATAAATTTGATGTGGTAATATGACACGGCAAGGGTGCCTGTAAAGCCAGAAGGAAAGGAGTACGTCTCTGTATTTGAGGAGTAATCAACTTGTCGTTTCCTCTGAGCAGATTGAGTCAGCAGACGCCTGCCTCATCCTAGCTAACAAATACTGTGCTGATCCTGATGCTGAAGACGCCTCTAATATCATGAGGTAACCCATTAAAGCCCACTGGCTTCACCCTTCTCTGGTTTAAGTTTTTTTTTTTTTTTTTTTTTTTTTTTTTTTTTTTTTTTTTTTTACTTTTTTTTTTAAATAGCAAAGTTCAGTTACAAAATAACAAAAACATATTGTGCCAACACACACACACACACACACACAC
>JAAGVU020000061.1:17500179-17515729 GCA_011763525.2 Mormyrus iriodes
TGATCCTGATGCTGAAGACGCCTCTAATATCATGAGGTAACCCATTAAAGCCCCCTGGCTTCACCCTTCTCTGGTTTAAGTTTTTTTTTTTTTTTTTTTTTTTTTTTTTTTATTTGGATATTTTACATATTTGTCATTCAGATTACTTTTTTTCAAACAAAACTCTTGTCTGTAGCTTTATTGGTAGTTCTCTGTCTGACACAAGCAGCCCAGTACTAGATATAGAAGGAAGTGGAGGAGTTCAGGGCATAGCATTTTTACGACAAAATGCTGACAGGCATCCAGAGAGCACAGTGTCTCACTGCATACAAATACACTGCTTTTTAGATTCAGGGTACAGTGTGTGTCAGCTCTTTTAAGAGCCTCTACACGCAGCACGCTGTCTCACAGGAAGATGAGTAGACATGGCAGACCGTCTCGCGGTGTAGAGAGACATGGCAGACCATCTCACAGTGTACAGTAGACGCAGCAGACCGTCTCATAGTGAACAGTAGACAAGGCTGCCCATCTCATGGTGTAGAGTAGACATGACAGATTGTCTCACAGGGAAGAGTAGACAAGACTGACTTTTGTGGTAAAGAGTAGACAAGACAAACCATCTCACAGTGTAGAGTAGACGCAGCAGGACCAACAGGAAATAAGACAGATATTCCATGATATTCCATAATAGCACTGTATGGCTCAGTGGGTTAGGACACTTTGCTTATGATCAGAAAGTAGCCAGTTCAAATCCTGTGGTCTGCGGAGTGGTTTAACTTTTGGGCCCTTGAGCAAGGCCCTTCATTCCACTTGCTCCAGGGACGGACTGACCCTGCTATTGCAATTGTACCTTGCTTTGGATGAATGCATCTGCTAAATAAATAAAATATAATGATTTCCTCTGGGTACTCCAGTTTCCTCCCCCACAGTCTAAAAACATGCTGAGGCTAATTGGAATTACCAAATTGCCTGTAGTTGTGGGTTGTTTGGGTGAGTTTGTGGGTTGGTGCCCCATCCTGGGTTGTTTCCTGCCTTGTGTCCATAGGCTTCAGACCACCTGTGACACTGAATAGGACAAGCAGTTTTCAAAAATGGATCGATGATCCATGGGAAATTTATTTGCATACAGCCCCAAAGGAACATAGAGTTCCTGGACGCAAACATACTGAAGTACAGCATGACTTATGTGCAAACCTGCTGGAACTTTGAAAATGCCTGTTTTTGGGCTTTGTACTTGATATAGATTTTCAGAGCTTGATGCTAGCTGACACTAGAATTCTAATGATGGCAGCAGCTTTGATGGCGAAGATGACACAGCTGTTCGAGAATGTTGTTTGTCCATAGGGTCATATCCATCAAGAATTATCATCCAAAGATAAGGATCATAACTCAGATGCTGCAGTACCACAACAAGGTGAGTAAAGACATCCTCTTATTAATCAGTTTTTCTAGTGGCTGGCGAAACTCTGTTAGATATTAATGTATGTATATCAGTGTTACAGTTCCCGGTTTATGTGCCTGATGACCTGAACAGCCATGTCAGGGTGTTCCTGCTACTGATGGTTTCTACCTGTCTGCCCCATATGGCTCTAGGCCCATCTACTGAATATTCCCAGCTGGAACTGGAGGGAGGGTGATGATGCCATCTGCCTGGCTGAGCTGAAGGCAGGCTTCATTGCCCAGAGCTGCCTGGCACAGGGGCTCTCTACCATGCTCGCCAACTTGTTTTCTATGAGGTCCTTCATCAAGGTACATGATCCCATTAAGGTTTCAAGTGGTACATTTTTTATTCCCACTATTGATAATTGCATAACATCCAAACGGATACAGCTGTAAAATCTGAAGTTAAATTCTCTGGTTCACGTCTTAAAGCCTTTACTTATTAAATTAAAATTCCTACATCCTAGGAAGCAGCCCAGCAAAATAACCTCTGCTTGAATAGTTTAACAGGCTATTAGTTTCAAAGCTGATGACACTGTCTTCCTTGCCGAAAGATGTGGCGTGATTGAATATGAGCAGCACATCTACTATAAATATTATCATGTTGTTTGCAGATTGAGGAAGATACCTGGCAGAAGTATTACCTGGAGGGTGTGGCAAATGAGATGTATACGGAGTATCTCTCCAGCGCTTTTGTGGGGCTCTCTTTCCCCACAGTTTGTGAGTAAGTGCCCTGCTCCGCAGATGTCTTGCAGCTTTGACCACTGCAGTGTCCTTTTATCTCACTGATAAAAGTGATTCCTTTGTATCTGACACTGATGACACTGATTCCTTTGTAATTTGCATCAAATACTTTGCATGGAAATTTTATGAGACTTGTTTTTGAATTTTGTTTTTATATATTATATTTTGTCATCATGTGAAGTACAATGAATGTACATGTTGACATGTATTCCAGACTCTGTTATGTGAAACTGAAGTTGTTGATGATAGCCATTGAGTGCAAGTCTGAACAAAGGGAGAGCAGGTAAAATCTACTACTGTTTGCCCTGCAAAGTGACCATAGTAGAGGAATGTCTGATGGGTAGTGTGGTGCAGCAGAGGGTGAAGTGTCGGGACAGCAGGCCATGTGGTGTAGCAGAGGGTGGAGTCCAGTTGCAGTGGCTCTGTGCACCCTGAAGCTTCTTTTCATTTCTTTATCCAAAATGGGCATTTGTTAATATTCTACACTGGCCAAGAGCTCATAAATATTGGAAAATTAGGACAGATGTATTTACAGTGTTTCATTGTACATGTACAGTGACAATTAGATTCTTTTTTTCCCCCGAAAATAACGATTTTCCCTAACATTTTTTATGTGTAGTTATTTAAAGGTCTCCACAAAGATAACATGATATAATGCAGTCTAAAAATAAACTTGTTTTTTGTGTTAAATAGTACTTTGAACAAAAGTACAACAAAACATTAAAGTTTTTATAGATAAGAGTCAAATGTGTGTTCCAAACACGTGTGTTGCTGACAGGAGAGTTGCGGGGTGCCCTCTGGCGGACAAACTATGCAATGACAACACTCAAAACATGGTTGAAGGATTTATGTGCAAATGGAACCGATTTAACGGTTGGACTCTAATGTCAATAAAGATGTTCTAATCTGAACAAACTGTTTTATTCTATATGTGTTTTTTCATCAAATCTTACATTTTTTAGATTATTCAGGTTCCTTCCATGTTAGAGACTGATAACCAATCTCTTTCTTTTGAAATAGCATTCTTATCAACCCTGGGAACCATGTTAAGATTAAAGAAGGCACCCTGGGGTTCTTTATTGCCAGTGATGCCAAAGAAGTAAAGAGGTAAGTCTTCCTGTTGTATTCTGGACTGCTAATAAGACATACCATTCCCTGGACAGAGGCAGAAACCAGCCATTATTCACGTCATGCTTCATGTTTTTAATAGGTTTAATTTGATTTGTTATGGATGCACTCTCACTTTTCATCAGCCTAGGGAAATGTCTGTGTTTTTATTTTTATAGAGCATTTTTCTACTGCAAAGCCTGTCACGATGACATCACAGACCCTAAAAGAATTAAGAAGTGTGGCTGTAAGCGATGTGAGTATATGCCTGACCCAACCCCTGCAGCTACAGTCTGATCTGGCAGGTCTTTGAACCTTTTCATTCCATTAAGTTCTCAGCACTGCCCCCCCCCCCACTGCTGTCGGATCATCATCAGCATCAGCCATCTAAGACAGTAGCTGGATCTGTGCTGCATATCCTGTTAACTGTCCTGTGTTTCTGCAGTGTGGGTGCTGGATTAATATTATTTACAGGGGGTGCTCAATGAAACTGAAACATCTGGCCAATAGCGATTTCAATGGTGCAAAGCAGTGCAAATCTTGGGCTGTTGACAATGTGAAACATTTATTGTTTTCCAATGAGTCCAAAGAGTCTTTCTCACATTCGGGAGAGTTACGGTGTGGAGGTGCTCCAAAGAGGCTTACCACCTGGACTGTTGTGTACTCAGAGTACAGCAAACGGGGGAATTAGTGATGGTTTGGGCTGCAATATCATGGCATTCCCTACGCCCGCTACTTGTTCTAGATGGGCATATCACTGCCAAGGACTATCACACCATTCTGGAGGACCATGTTCAAACATTGTACCCTAAGGGGTGCTGTGTAATCAGGATGATAATGCACCAACACACAGCAAGACTGGTGAGAGAGTGGTTTGATGAACATAAGTGAAGTTGAGCATCTCCCATGGCCTCACCAGATCTGAATATTATTGAGCCACTTTGGGATGTTTTGGAGGAAAGAGTCAGGGAACATTTTACTCCACCAGCATCAGGTAGTGACCACTGTTCTGCAAGAAAATGGCTCAAAATCCCTCTGGCCACAGTGCTGGACTTGTATCTTTCATTCCCAAGACGAGTTGATGCTGTATTGGCTGCTAAAGGAGGCCTTACACCTTACTAATAAATTATTGTGGTCTAAAACAAGGTGTTTCAGTTTCATTCTCTAACCCATGTATGTCTGTTTTGTTGTGCAACTACTTGCATGCATACTTTCTCTAAGACATACTTTCTCTGTTGAAATCAGGACAATTTAATAGGGAGACATCATTAACAGTACTGATGTGTAATCACTTTCATAAATATTCCATGTATGTATATGTACTGTATGTGCGCCATGATTTTCTGATTTGTTGGTGTGTTTACTGAATCTGTCAGCTACAGTAGAATGGACATTTGGAGGGTGATTTGTGCTTTTTATGACCATTGACATATTTCTGATGTATCTTTTCCCTTGCTTCCTTGGAATACCACACTGTACTTTAACTGCTCACTGGTAGTGATTTATTGTGAGTAAACAGGTTCCCTGTTGGCCAGTTTAGTCCAGCTGTTTTTAGCGGTGGTTTATTTATCTGTGTTGCATGTGCTGCTGTCATGGCTGCAACCTCCCTAGGCGTGTCCCCGATGTGACCCCTCTGCAAACATCGCAAGCTGCGTTATTACCAGTGGGGTTGCTTCACACGCCGCGGCGCTATTTCTGGAAAACAGCCGATGGCTTTTTGACCACGATGCGTCCGGAGTTTCCCTCTCCCCACAGTTTCTCTGACTGAGCCCCTCAAAGTCTGTTTCTTAGAAATGCCATCAATGGGTCATTCAGTTCAAGTGCACTAATAGAAATTGTACTCATGGAGAGCTGGATGCAGGCACTGCCCCTGAATCTGTCTGTACAGTGCTTTTTCCCCTAGCACCTGTAGACTTATCGCTCTCCTTGCTGGGCTGAGCAGTAAGCAGAGGCCTGTGTTCACATTAACATCATTCTATCATAATAGTGCCCTGTCCCTGTGAGGCAGCCCCTGCTGATGGCATTCCTCACAATGTGAGGTTGCTTTGAGGACTCAGCTCCAGGTGCTGAGTGTGTGTGACTAAGTGGTCTGTTGTCCTGTAGTCTCTTATCATTGTCTGTGTGCCCCTAACTAACACAACAACATGCTACATGGTCATGCACCAGTCCTGCATGGCGATGGCTAACATGCATGTGTCTGCATGCCCCACTATGACCGCCAGTCCTGGGATGTGCCACCAGGGTGTATGTGAGATGCATTCCTCTAGGGTCTGGATCGACGTCAGTGACTGGTGGCCCATACACTTTGAGCGGCGTCGCTCGTCCAATGGAGAGGATATCAAAGCTCACATGTTCAGGAGCAGTAATGAAGCCATCCTATGTTCGTCCTCTGGCCAGTCAATGCTGTCTGCCAGAAACAGAAGGGGCCTCTCAGCTGAGCTTCACCCCATCACCAGCTCAGTCCCTGTCTCATGTCCCCTGGTTACATTCCTCAGCCGGTGTCTCACGCTGCTGTCCTCTTTCTGTCTTGCTTCTTTGTCTCTCCCATTTTTGGGTTTGCTGGGGGGTGGGGTTTGAGTAGTTCTGTTGGTTTTTTGTGTGTATTGCAGCCACAAGGTTTACTGGCCACTTATAGCATCCTTACAATCTGCAGGATGAACATTTCATTTCTCGATTTTTCCAATATACCATTTCCTCCTGACTGACCCTAGTTTGCTTTGGGGTGGAATGCATATTTGATGAAAACAGATTTACATAATTTACGTAATCCTGACTGCAGGTGACCTTGTATTACAGCACCTTCCCTTTACCAGAATGCACTGGGATGATCAGTGTGTAGGTTAACCTTCCTGTCCCCTTCTCATGGGCTTGAGTTTCTCTTTTTCAGATGGATACAACAGCTTTCATGTTATTTCACAGAAGGCTCCACCAAGAACAGCTGAGCATTCTATGCTTTTGTCAAACAGCCTTTAAAAAGGAGAAACACTAAGGTTTTAGTAGTAGGTCTATATATATATTTTGATATGTCTCACAAAAGACATTAATTATTACCATGTAGGATTTTTAAGACTGTGGATTGGCAACAGGCTCAGGTGCCATTTTATTCAGTCTATAATGGTTTTGGCATAATATGACTGATAGGTTTGTTTTTAGCCTTTTTTCACTCAGATTCTGTGAGGTCTCTCTGCATGTCCAGTAAAACACTGCTTCATTTACCATCTCTGTCTGCATGTCCAGTAAAACACTGCTTCAATGACCATTTCTGTCTGCATGTCCAGGAAAAACTAAGCATCTGTCTGCATGCGTGAGGTTATGAAGCACTGTGAGTTTATTATCCATCTCTGTGCATCCACCCAGTGAGCTTAGCCATCTCTGCCTGTCTCTGTCATATGCGCTAATTCGAATCTCACACTCTCATTCCTTTTTCGCGATTACCTGACTCACTCTTCATTGGCCCTACCCAGTGCCTGACCGGCAGAGCCATGTGGTGTCCAGTGGTGTCTTTGTGTATGTCCATTTCCACCCTGCATTTCCAGCTCCGGCTTGGTAGCTCTAATGGATATGTCCAGTTGAGTAAGTTTGTTTTTTTTATTGTTCTTTTTATTTCATTCCTCTACTCTATGTATACACTTCAGCGCTGCTGCAGTGTGCTCCATTGTGGAGGATGGGAACCATACCCAGTCATAGTCAAGTTGCTCAGATTTGTGAGGGGAAGGACAGATCTGAAACGCTTTCCTCACCGGCTGCTGCGGCTGCTTGCTGTTGTGTGTGGTCTGGGTAACTAGAGCGGGTGCTGACGGGCTTGTTGTGTTATGCCCCACACTAACCTGACATCTACCACAGGAATGATGTTTCACAGTGCATCCAAGTGAGGGAAAAACAGCAGTACTTTCCATGGAAAACAGCCACAAACACCAATTTGCATAGCATATACTAGATCATTTAACTCTCCATAACATGCACTAGGAAATGCAATTAGCTGGTTCACGTGGCATCTACCAGAGTGTTTCATTAAAACTCCCACTCCCATAAGTGAACACACATGCTTTGTTGACGGTGTTCCATTGTCGGGTTGTGCATCATCTGGTCCTTGTGCAAGCATGTTATATAACTTTAGTAGTAGGATTATCGTCATATAACAGCTACATACCTCCTATTATTTCTAGTTTTGATTATGAGCCTTCTCACAGGCAGCATGCACAAACCAGACCATTTTTGGTCTCGCTTTCCCTCTTCTTTCAGAATTACCAGACCTGTACAAATGTACATTACTATAAGTGCAGCAGTTGTCCAGGTCTCTGTGCCTGTATTAAATGGTATAAAATGACTTTCTGCTATGTACACAGCCACCTTCAAAGATTCAGGCATTGTTCCACCTGCTTGGCACTGTCTTTCCATCCCGCCTGTATAACTGCATTAGTCCCTGATGACAGCCTATGTTTTACTGGTACCCCATGTACTCATGATCATTAAAGGGCCAGTCCCACATTCCTGTACCCTGTGACACTCGGTCCTCAGTGGCATTCAGACACACTGATAGTGAGTTGTAATCTGTTCATTGTTGTGGTTCAGCCATGGCTGTTCTAATGCGGTGCATGGGGTTGGACTTTAAAGTGTTAAAGACGCCTGCATGTTGTTTTATCCTCAGAAAGTCTACTTAAATATCCGGTCATCTGTGTTTTGAGTGTCAATCCGCCTCATCAATGGCAAAACTTACCTGAATCTTGCATACTAGCCACAGGAGACGCAAGCGTATTCTTACACAAAAGCTCTGGAGACGCATTCTGTGTCTGTCTCTCCCGGGTCTGAGACAACCCCCGTCCTGCCTCAGGCTGTGCACTCGCAGGCACTGCACCACACTCGCACTGACGCTGTCCTGTGCGTTTACAGTTGAGGACGAGCATCCATCAAGTTTGTCGCCTAAAAAAAAGCAACGAAACGGAGGCATGAGAAATTCACCAAACTGTACAGCCAAGAATATGAGGTAAGGTGATTATTGTTGCTATATGTATACTATAAATCTCGGGAGGAAAAGTGTCAGGTGTGGAAAGAGTCACTCTCATCCCTGGACTGACACCTTTGTGCTTTAATTTCTGGACAGACATGATCCACTGCTCATTCCAGGAAAGGAGCAAATCAACGACATGGATGCCAATGTGAAGAAGTATGACTCCACAGGGATGTTTCACTGGTGTCCCTCTAAAGACATAGAGAAGGCTATCCTGGTGAGAGCAGCAGTCTAATGGCCCATCCCTGTGCCCGTTGCAGTAGTCACATACAAGCAGTCCTGCCTGCCACCCTGACTACACTCTGCCCCATCCGTCTTCCCAGACTCGCAGCGAGGCTTCCATGACGGTCCTGAGTGGCCATGTCGTGGTCTGCATATTTGGAGATGTCACATCCGCTTTAGTGGGGCTGCGGAACTTAGTCATGCCACTTAGAGCCAGCAACTTTCACTACCACGAGCTGAAGCCAATTGTGTTTGTGGGCTCGCTGGAATACCTTAGGAGAGAGTGGGAGACCCTTCACAACTTTCCCAAAGTCTCCATCCTTCCCGTGAGTAGTCTTGGCTCATGCAAAGCTGCTGCTGGTTAGGTGAGCTCATCTAATGGGGACTTTCTGTTCCTGCACTCCAAGGGTACGCCATTAAGCCGGGCTGACCTGAGGGCCGTCAACATCAACCTCTGCGATATGTGTGTCATCCTGTCGGCCAACCAAAACAACATTGATGACGCCTCTCTGCAGGACAAGGAGTGCATCCTGGCGTCACTCAACATCAAGTCCATGCAGTTTGATGACACAATTGGAGTCTTGCAGGCTAACTCCCAAGGTGAGAACCACTGTAGGAACCAACATTGTTCACAGAAATGAAACAGAGCCAGGGAGCAATTGAGGTAAAAGCATGTGGCACAGCTTGCTTGCTTGAATCAATGCTGGTAGCTTCTCATTCATAGATTCAGGGAATATTCTTATTCATGGTATCATCGTTTTGCTTGGCAGCTGTGTCATGTGCACCCCTTGCTGCCTGTTTTTTTTTGTAGGTTTCACACCTCCTGGAATGGATAGGACATCTCCAGACAACAGCCCGGCTCATGGTTTAGCGCGTCAGGCCTCCGTCACAACAGGATCGAACATCCCAATCATAACAGAGCTAGGTGAGTACCACTCTCAAAGGCTCGTCTCCACCAGCATCCACCCTGTTAATGGGCTTGGCACATGTGGCCCCCTTGTACCAGTTCTGTATGTATTAATATGGTTAATAATTCCCAAAAGTGATGCGATGCTCCTGCCCAGCCACTAAATGTACCACGTTCGTATCCTCAGTGAACGACTCCAATGTGCAGTTCCTTGACCAGGATGATGACGATGACCCCGACACCGAGCTTTACCTTACCCAGCCCTTCGCCTGCGGGACGGCCTTTGCCATCAGTGTGCTAGACTCCCTCATGAGCGCGGTAAGCTGCTGTAAGAATGAGCCCTTTGCTGTCATCCTAGTGTGTCCAGTCGGGGCCACCTGAGCATGTGACCTGTATGACCACAGACTTACTTCAATGACAACATCCTGACACTGATTCGCACGCTGGTGACCGGAGGGGCCACCCCGGAACTTGAGGCGTTGCTGGCTGAGGAGAATGCCCTACGGGGAGGCTACAGCACACCTCAGACTCTAGCCAACAGGGACCGCTGTCGGGTAGCACAGCTGGCCTTGTATGATGGGCCTTTTGCCGACCTGGGGGTGAGTCCTGAAATATTTAACCACACTTATTGTGGGGGCTTATTTATTCATGCCAGATAAAATTATTGTTGACAGCTGTGTCTCTACAGGATGGGGGCTGTTACGGGGACCTTTTCTGCAAAGCTTTAAAGACATACAACATGCTTTGCTTCGGTATCTACCGCTTAAGGGATGCACATCTCAGCACACCAAGTCAGTGCGTCAAGCGGTGAGTCAGTACGTTATGGCGTTTTTGGGTGTGACCCAGTGCTGGTGGGAGTTCATGCAGAGTGTTGGTGTTCTCACCTAGGTATGTCATAACCAACCCACCATACGAGTTTGAGCTGGTGCCTTCAGACCTGATCTTCTGCCTGATGCAGTTTGACCACAACGCAGGCCAATCACGCACCAGCCTGTCCCACTCATCCCACTCGTCCCACTCATCTGGCAAGAAGAGCGCTTCCCTGCACTCCATCACTACAGCCAACCGGCCAGGACGCAAGAAGTACGTTCCACTGTATGTCAATATGGAGGATCGACAGTGACGCCTGCTTGTATGTTTATTTGTCGTTGCACATATCTTGCTCCCACAGAAAGGAAACAGTCTACAGATGAAGTGGGAGCCCCCACTCAGGAATGATTAGAAGAAGGCCACCAACTATACAACCTAGCGGTACAAGTCGACAAGCAGTCCCCGAACAGAGAAGTCGCAGAACAGCCATGAACCTCAAGCAATTCATTTGTCCTCCTTAGATCCAGAATTGTTTGCATATAATCCCTTTCCATACGGGACTCACAAGGTCCGCTTAGACAAAAAACTTAATCTGATTTCAAAGAAAAGAATTAAATCTTAGAGTCATAGATGGAGATGGAGCCGTCCCAAACTGTGACTGAGCTGCCTTTTTTTGTTCCGTTTAATAACACAAACCCCATAGTGTGTAGCTTCACTTGGAGATAAGGAGATGCCACATATTGCGTAAAGTGGGCATAGAGGGGTCCTCCTTTTAAACAGCTCAGTCACGGCTGGGGAAATGCAACGGCACCCTTAGTATCCATTGGAAGGCGAAACAGGAAAAGGAGGATCCCTGAAGACCCACTACAGCGAAAAGTGGCATGAGAAGAAGAGTATGAGGAGGACTAATGAATACCAGTAGACTTATTAGCTATCATAAGGTTATAAGTGTAAGAGTAGCTGAAAAACTGCCGTCTGTACAATAATTGTACACGGTGTCAATTTGTATTGTCACACTATTCCTGTACCAGTAGTATTGTACAATTTTCAGCTTCAGCTAATAATAATAAAAGAAATCTGTATTTCCACATCTTATGTGAGTTTTGTTCTCATTTCTCTTGCATTCCATGTGATAGTGGAATTTAGTAACATGGAAAAACTCTACATCAAGTCTGTTTTTAAAAGTGTCTAACTGAGTAACTTGGAGGCTGAAGGTTCACATCTAGTAGTGAAAATTCCCTTTGAAATTGTGAAGTGTTAAGTACATAAAAAATGTATATGAGAAAGGTTGTCAATCTCCACCAGCACAGTAGTTCTGTGAGTACAGTATTAAGTCTGTAAATGTATTTTTAAATGTCAAATATCTAGAAAGTGTACATAAAAAAGACTTCTACAGCAGCAGAGTAGCACAGCTGGTGCTAAGTAGTGATGTTACATTAAAATCCGAGGTGAGTATCAAGTATAAAGGTCAATCCCTAATGTGGGATTGTGACACTGTGGGGACGGTGTCAAGCCTGTAACCTGCAGGGTGAAGGTTTAATTTTGCCATGATACTTACTTATTAAGTAATAGCGGAAAGAAAAATCTCTGTTGATGTATCTACCTATGTGTTTGCCAGTTAAGTTAAATCCTCAAGAGTAACAGCAGAATGAAAGTAAACCGTTTCCAAGAACACTAAGTCGACAGAAATGTATATTGGAAAAGCCTTTCAGATCTCTTTTCAGGCTGGTAATGTGGTGGACTGAGTCGGGGGGGGTACCTGACTAACCTCAAGGTTGAAGGTTTGAGACCTACAAAAGGACTCCAGAACACTGGCTGAATACTTGAATTGATGGCTGGTAAGAAGACTCCATTCATGAATAGAAAGGGACTTTTATGTTACTATATAAAAACTGCCATGTGATGTCACCAATAGTCATAAATAGACCCCTTTTACTTAACAAGATGGACTTCAAATCCTGTCCAGTGCTTTTATACATTATTACATTAAAAAAAATCCTGTTAGGATCTTAGGATCACAAACAAATGCTTTTTATATACAATGCTTTTATATGTACAGGTATATAAATGTTACTATTGATTGTTGCAGATAATAAATACAGAATATCTGTGTTAGTCATGTTGATAGTCTGCTGCTGCCTTTTGGTCATGGTTTATTTAGGTAGAGAGCCTGTTCGGAAAACAGGGATGAAGGGAAGCCTGAAAAAGAATGAGCAGTCCCAAGTCAAGAAAGAAAGCGATGGTAAACTATAGCTCCTGATGGTACTCACACTAGTATCCTCAGTTAACATCCATCCATCCATCCATTCTCCACCGCATATCCGAGTCTGGGTCACGGGGATAGCTGTCTGAGCAGAGTTGTCCAGGCCTCCCTCTCCCCACCCACATGCTCCTGCTCTTACAGGGGTATACTGAGGCATGCCCAGGCCATCCAAGAGATCAGATCTGCCCAATGTCTCCTGGATCTGCCATGGAGTTTCCTCCCCATGAGCTCTGCTTCGAGCTCCTCCCGAATCTCTACAACAGGGCCCAGACAGCCTGCAAAGAAAGCTCATTTCTGCCACTTGTATCTGTGATCTCATTCTACCAAGAGCTACAGACCATAGTTGAGGACAGAAATGTCGATTGATTGGTAAATCACTAGCTTTGCTTTTCGACTCTGCTCTCTCTTCACTACGACAGCCAGGTTCAATATCCCTTTACTCTGGCATAGGCCTGTTGGAGTTGGAGCACATCTTCCGGTCCCATTTCTTAATGACTGGGACCACCACCCCAGTCTGCCAAAACAATAGGCCCTGTCCTCAACCTCCTTGCAGTGTAGAAGAGGCATGTCAGCTACATCAGCCCAACAGCTCCTAGAGCTTCAGGAACTCGGGGTGAATTTCATTCACCCCTAGAGCCTTACCATCAAACAGTTATTTCACTACCTCAGTGACATCAGCCCTAGTGATGGGAGAGTCCTCTACTGACTCTACTTCCTCTACAAGAGATAGAAGTCATGTCAGCGGGATTCAGGCGGTCTTCAAAGTGCTTCTTCCACTAGCTGACTATATCCCCAGTCGAGGTCAACAGTACTTCGTCCCTGTTGTAAACAGTGTGGTCAAAGACCTGCTTCTCCCCCTTGAGTTGTCTGATGGTTTGCAATGAAATTGACTGGAAAGTAAGTGCCCTCTCAGTAGCTGGTGCCCAAATTGTGTAGCCATTCTGTACTAGCACTGCAGAGGGTGCCCCCTCCAAAATTAGCACCCAAAAAGAGCGATCACGCATTTATGCTAGGATCTGACATGTTGTGCAGATGCCTTGAAGGGTGCTGCCCTGGGCAATTGCCTATGTTGCATTTGCCCACACATGTGAGAGGCTCTAGGTGACAGCAATGCCAAGCTAGAATCACTGATCATGAGACACATAGCAGTTGCAATAACATAAGGATCATTAGTCTACCAAAGTCTGTAGACAGCCCCCATTCAGCTTCTGAATTGTGGTTGAGGTTCTGGGTGAGCAAATTTTGTTCACCCCACTGGGGCTTGACTGAGCCTACAGGGCCCCATTGCTAAACTGAGACCTGGTGAGAAACCAAGAGTGTTCGTATGTTGTCATAACTATCAAATGAAAAATGACATTGTAAGTGATTGGAAGATGAACTACCAAACCATAGCTGGTCATCAGATTCCTTGTGCACCAAGAAATGCCTCAAGACTCATCTGTTTCATGAATTCTTCTATTAGCCTGATGCCTCTTTATATTCCCTGAATGTTCTTACACTATATTGCCAAAAGTATTGGGACACGCCTCCAGATCATTGAATTCAGGTGTTCCAATCACTTCCATGGCCACAGGTGTATAAAATCAAGCACCTAGGCATGCAGACTACTTCTACAAACATTTGTGAAAGAATGGGTCGCTCTCAGGAGCTGAATTCAAGCGTGGTACTGTGATAGGATGCCACCTGTGCAATATGTCCATTCGTGAAATTTCCTCATTACTATATACTCCACAGTGAACTGTTTGTGGTATAACAACAAAGTGAAGCATTTGGGAACAACAGCAACTCAGCCATGTAAAATCACAGAGCGGGGACAGAGCATGCTGAGGCGCACCGTGTACAGAAGTAACCAACTTTCTGCAGAGTCAATAGCTACAGACCTAACTTCATGTGACTTTCAGATGCATAGAGAGCTTCATGGAATAAGTTTCCATGGCCGAGCAGACGCATCCAAGCCTTAAGTCACTAAGTGCAATGCAAATTGCCGGATGTAGGGGTGTAAAGCACATTGACTCTAGAACAGTGGAGATGTGTTCAACGGAGTGACGAATCATGCTTCTCTGTCTGGCAATCCAATGGATGAGTCTGGGTTTGGCGGTTGCCAGGAGGATGGTACTTGTCTGACTGCATTGTGCCAAGTGTAAAGTTTGGGGGAATTATGGTGTGGGGTTGTTTTTCAGGGGTTAGGCTTGGCCCCTTAGTTCCAGTGAAAGGAACTCTTAATGCCTCAGCATATGAAGCCATTTTGGACAATTTCATGGTCCCAACTTTGTGGGAACGGTTTGGGGAAGGCCCTTTTCTGTCTAGCAGGACTGTGCCCCAGTGCACAAAGCAACTTCCATAAAAACATGGTTGGGTAAGTATGGTGTGGAAGAATTTGACTGGCCTGCATAGAGCCCTGACCCCAACCCGATAGAACACTTTTGGGATGAATTAGAGCAGAGACTGCGAGCCAGGCCTTCTTGTCCAACATCAGTGCCTGACCTCACAAATGCACTCCTGGAAGAATGGTCAAATTCCCATAAACTCCTACACCTTGTGGAAAGCCTTCCCAAAAGAGCTGAAGCTGTTAGAGCTGCAAAGGGTGGGCCAACTCCCTATTAAAGCCTATTTATTAAGAATGGGATGTCATTAAAGCTTGTGTGTGTAAAGGCAGGCATCCCTATACAATATAGTGTATGTTGCACTGAATAGTCTTTTCAGGTTCTTGCTATATATGTAATTCGTTGTGTAGCTGAACCCAGCTGCACTTATAGCTTGTTGACTCCTTGACAGCATGTGTGTTTGTGATGTGCTATTTGCTTTACTTGCATGTTGCTTTGGACAAGTGCTTGCAAACTAGGGAAATGTAATGGAAATGAGACCTTTGCATTTTCTCAATTTCAGAATATCTAACAGACCTGGAACAGGGTATACAGCTGGGCATCCAACAGTGAACACAGGCAAGCACATTGAAACAGACACAATAGCCAACGGGGGAAGAGGGCATGGACAGATGCACAGGTGTGTGTTTAAATTTTTTTATATATATATATATATATATATATATATATATATATATATATATATA
>JAAGVU020000061.1:17522692-17532793 GCA_011763525.2 Mormyrus iriodes
ACCCAGGCCCGCACCGAAGAGGCCAACCACCCATCCCAGGGCCAGCCCCCGCCACCACAAGCACTCCAGACCCCACGCTCCATGACTGCCAGGCAGCACCCGCCCAAGCTCCCACCCACCACCACCAGCCCGAGCAGACACCCAGACACACACCCACCTTTGTGGCCTTTGCCGGCCTGTGAGCCTCTAGGCAGCGGAGTATAAGGCTGGCTCACAGCTTCACACCTGTCATAATCACAGTCCTGGCCAGAACACAAACATGGTGCAGGATTAGATTGCAGACCTCCACAGTTGTATTTATAACATTGTCTCATCACATCACTTCTTCCCTCTGTGTATTGAGGCTTTTCCTCCAGCCTAATCTCCTCCGACCACAGGATCCTCACCGCCTCAGCTATGGGCTTCATCACCTTCATGAAGGGCCCTCGTGTTTCTGCCTCTGCCCGCTCACGCTCACCCACCCGTCTGCTATCCAGGAACTTCAGCTTGTTTAGTTTGTGCAGCACGAAGTACCTGCCAGGGGTCAGAGGTCACAGATCCCATTCTCACAGATCCCCTGTCCAAGCACAGCCTCACCAGTGAGGCTCACCTGTAGCGCTGGTAATCCTCCTCATCATTCTCCAGGCTCACCAGCTGGTTGGGACATGCCTCATTGCCAAGCAGACTCAGGTACTCCAGTGAAGGAGCTGCTTTATGCAGGTGCTCCACCAGAGCGGCAACGTCTGTGATGTGACGTGAACATTAAGGAGAATTCATCTCAAGGCTGTGCTTTTAATGCCACCTGTAAGAACCTCGGGGTCTCAACCACAGTCGGATGGGTTTGCATTTAGGTGTCACTGTACAGGGTGAAAGTAACTATTATGTCTCTATCAAATTCAAGCATAGCTACTAAATAGATTGATGTCAATAGATCACAAGTATATCATGTGTGGCTAGGGCTTGCTACCCACTTCAGAATCGCTGCGAGCAATACTTTGTCATGGCATTTTTTTATACCCTGCATCCACTAGAGATCACTCCAGGCACACACATGGGGAAAAAAAACAGGGAAACCAACCATTTTTTAAATTGATACAAAGAACAGAAGGTTTAGCTTTAATTTGGAAGCCTGATTCATTTTCCTGAAAAAAAGATCCTTTTTGAAAGGATATCTGGTTCTTATTGAGTGTCAGGGTGTGAAGACGGGGTAACTGAGGCAGCCCCAGGTCATTTCCCAGGAGATTGTTATCTGCGATGAGCTCTTCCAGCTGCCCAAAGGCCTTCAGCCCTGCCAGCGACCTGCGGTAATGTGACAGCGAGAGAGACACAGCCTGCTAGTGCAGACAGACACCAGCACATGACACTCCACCCAGAGACACGCATGCATGCAGAAAGCACTCTGATACTTACTAGCCAAACAGAGGAACAGTGCAATGGAATGAATGCCGACCAACCTGCTAGTGTTTAGCATTCCTCAGTGTGATTTATGAGTGTATTAACCAGAAACATAAGAATCAGTACCCACTGAGCCACCATGCCTCCAAAAATCCATTTTCCACAGGAATGAAGAAAAAAAAAAGAAGAGGTGGAGGAGGAGGAGGACATGCCACTGACAAGCTACTCAAATCTAAGCAACCCTTGAAAGATGAAGAATGAAAATGCTTTGAGTCCCACACCAGGCATCAACATTGTGCAATTGTGTGGGCAGTGCATTGTCGTCACAATACCAAAATTTTTGTTTCAATATCGATTCTAAGTCTTGAGTTTTGATTCTGATCATTTTCAATATTTATCCTAAAAATGGGAAATCACTCTCAAATATCATTATTGTGCTTTACTTCAAACAAAAATGTTTTTAATGATATTCGGGTCATTCGCGGGCAAATCAGTTCAAATTTAAGCACATTAGTCAAAAAAGCAGGTCGAGCATCATTTTGTCTTTATTAATATTAGCGATTCGAGTCACTGCCACCTTGAATTAATTGGTGAGTTCAGGTCACTCCTGAAATGGACTCGCGCATCACTGTACACTATGTATGAATATGTGTATTACTTTTGTGGAGAGGCTTTTCGATCTCTCTGATTTCCTTCATGGACATAATAGGGATTGATTTAGTGAACTATCAGTTGTCGGTCTTTGAATTCCTTGAAAAGCTTGGGATGTTTGTTTGACAGATGTCTGGCCAGGTTTGACATGTTGCCTCCCTTTGTGAGAGACACTTTAAAACAGCACTTGCACAGCAGTGCTGCTATGTTTAGGGGCTCGCTTTTTTCATCCACTTTATAGCCAAAATAGCTCCATATTTAACTTCAACCTCCCTCTTTCTCAGTGAATTCAAGTGTTGTGTAAGCCACTGCCATCTCTTCTTTGAACCAAGTAAAAAAGTGGACCACTCTCTTTACCTTTGCTCTCGAATGTTTCCCGCAGCGTCACACATATCACTAGAGCAATGTCACCGCTGTCAGCGTTAAGCTTACAGAGACAGATTTTTTTAACCGGATAAAATAGTAATTTGCATAATACAAGTATCAATTTTTTTCAAAATGCTGGTATTGTACCGTTATCAAGATTGTACTACCATGGTTTTTTTCAAGTACCAGTTTAACATGCAACCCTAGTGCAGTGACAGCCGGATCAGTAACTTCACTGCTCCTCTGCCATGGTGCACCAACTAGCAGCACCACAAAGCATGGCCAGTGAAGCAACAGGCAACTAAAAGGTGGCTTTAACAGTGAAGTTCATAAACATGCTTATTCCACTTACAGGCATCCATGGGGGGCTCCTACAGACTCCAGCCTGACTCACAAGGATCCCAATCAACCAAGAGGTGTCACTCAACAATCCTTCATCCCAAACACAATCGTCTTCCTCATGAAGCAGCACACAAACCCCTGACAGCATACGGTACCTCCCTGTCCAGAAGCTCATGTGAAGAGCCCCTTTAACATTGTGAAGACAGAAGATGAGCATTACTGAGTAGTAGTCCGTACATTACAAAACATTCATGTTCTGAAGTGAATCAGCTGATATTCCCTAGCTTGGAAGCAGGAGGTTCACAGAAGATGTCCAATAATCACAGTGTTGGCCTTGACAGAATGAGCCACAAACTGCGACATCCTAGGACTACATTTCCCATGATGCCCTCTGAGAAGGCCTATGCCCTGACAGGATTCACTTCTAATGCAGGAAATAGGTGGTGAAACAGCCATCAGAGGTCTCCTCTCCCATGCTTCCCTCTATACGGGGGCTTCACGAGGCATCAGCTGGACCTTCAATGACATGATCCAAAGCCTAAGGGGCAGCATGAGGCAAACAGCATGCTGATCACATGTGACTTCTCAACCACACGCAACCCTTTGATATTGCCAAAGGTGAGGTGTTTGAAAGAGCCTGTTGGGGGGCATACAGCTACACATTACAGAAGGAAAACACACTGCCAGTTCACTAGTGACACATGGAATCCTTCACAATACAGAAAGGGTGACAGTGCTGCAGTTAATGACAGAGAGTAAGGCCACCAGCTTTTGAAATCTCTGCCTTTGGTGCTGCACTTACACAGCTTTAATACTTATTCATTCCATTCTCACATTAATCTCACAATGAAATTTGAAGGAGCACTACAAGAAGAGCTTCAGGCTCACCATGTCTCTGGGACGTCCACCAAACACGCATTTTGAGATGGTCCTACAACTAAATAGCTGTCCGAGTCTGCAGGGAGTGTGATTTTACCACTATAACAGATAAAGCTACTTTTTGGAAGGTACAGCACCTGTCTGATTCCCTGGATAAAGTACTCATACTCTACACACCTCGTGACAGAAACACAGAACACCAAGGCCAGACATTTCTGCATGCTTTTCTTTTCAAAGGCAATGCTGCCAAAATGATTTATACAACACAAACAACTGCTCTATGTTTTGACATTTCATTAGTGCCTAGAGACACATTACAACGGCACATTGGCTATGCCCAAATTCAGGGGCTGCATCTTTCGAAGGACGCGGTCTATGTAGCCTCTGTAGGTTGTGTCCATTGAAGGTTCACACAATGACTCAAGGGATCGGAGAAAAAGAATAATGCATTTCTAGACCGCATTTGAAGGAGCCTTTGAAATGGGACAGCCTTGTTGCACTGCTGTGATGCATCCGGTCTTCGAATGTAGCCATCGAAAGATGCAGCCCCTGAATTTGAACACAGCCATTACCTGCCTGCTTAATTCAATGGGTATTGGTCAGACTGGGGGAGTACTGGTAACGTGACGGAAGCCAAGCAGTGGGTAGGTACGCTTTTGGCTGTTTGGTTTTTTAACTAAATTGTGGTTGCTTAGAAGAGAATTAACAGTTTATGGCAAACATCAAAGGAAGACAAAGGATGAGTGACACATTCCTGCAGGAGCAGCTTCTTCTATAAAGAAAGAAAAATTGATGCTTGGTGTCACTTCATTTCTACATCACACATGGCACATTTATCAGTTAAAAACACTAAATGCTCCAAAAAGACACTGTTTCACTGTGGGAAAGCAGATAGGCATGTGTCTGGGGCACAGTAATGACCCTGCTGTTATCTCCTTTACCAGCCTATGTCGAATTAGCAATAAAACAGTGACCATGTGCTAGCATTCATTAGAACTTATCAAGTCATTATGATATAGGACAAATGTTTATTTAGCATTAACAGATGCTTTTGTCCAAAGTGACAAATGTTTTTGAGAAAGAAGGTTCAGTCTGTCCATGAAGTAACTGGGGTTAAGGGACTTGCTCAACGGTCCAGTGACGAAATGAAATCAGCCTGCTGACCACAGGATCCGGACGAGCAACCTCACAGAGACACACTGTTCCTGCACTGTGAAGAAATCATGCAAGGCCCATAAATATTTGTTTAATTTCTTAACATAACATTGGGCTCACCTCAGCTGATTGAAGCTGACATCCAAACGCCTGGCAAGCCCACCATATTGTTCTCCAAGGGAGACTGGGATTTCTTCACTATCTTGTCCAATGTAAGAAACCTTGAAATAAAACATAAGCAGAATCAGTATCACAAAAAAACATCTTTAATGTGTACACAATATAATATATAATACTGAATAAGCACTTTCAGTACCTATCAATAGGATTTGATCCTTAGGGGGGCTCAGCTGTCGGTCCCCCACGATTTGCCGAGAGGATCGGGGAGTGGGTAAGAAATGTATACGAAAATACGAGACAAATGGTAAAAATAGATTTAAAAAAAAATCGGGGGACTGAGACAAAATAGGGGTGTTTAAATCGCTTAACAACTGCGCGTGTTGTAGAAATCTTACGTTAGAAGCACGCGATTTTAATTAATCTGAGTCCAACTTGTGAGGGCACACGATGGGAATTCATCTAAATGTCCCTAATAAAACTACATTTGTTTACAGTGTGACACGAGAGAAAACAAACCACAGCTATGTAAAACATAGTAAGTCCAGAAACTTGGTACCACTCTTAGACCCGTATCCGAAAGTATCTGGAACACACCGGTGAGTCACGTGGCCAAAAGGGGGTCACTTCCATTCTGGTTGTGCGCCCCTCACCCGGTGCAGAAATCACAAATACAAACGTCAAATGCTGAGATTCAGACACTAACCTGGGATCCGGCCACTACGGCCATTGCCGTTCGTCGCAGTAAAGTGGCTATGCTACTGCCGGCCGCGTTACGGACGTAGTTGAAGGCGCAGACTTTACGCTTCCGCGTACCGTAGTCAGGTGATCCGCAGCCGGCATTAGCTACGCCAGGGCGGACACCAGGCAGCCAGACTCATTGGTCTGCAGCGCACCTCGGCGTCGCTTATCTTACCTCTGATAACCTCGTTGTGTAGGTGTACCTGTATTTCTGCGGCAACCCACGACGGCATGTGTAAATAAGCGCATATCACACATGAATAATTTTATAAATTGGGGTGTGTTCCATGTCTATTGATGATAATTATATTTATTCAAACTATTTTCTTCAAAAATATTGTATTTTACCTTTTAGAGGAAGTATATTGAAATGTCACACAAACATTATGTGGATCCTATGTCTATTCAGCTTGAAATTTGTTATGATGTTCATAAGTTGACTATTCGCTATATCTGTTTTTCAGTTCTGAGTATCCTGGTTTTAAAATAATGAATAAAAACCATTAAAGTCCATCCATGTTCTGTAACAGCTTATCATATTTAGGGTTGCAAGGGATCTGGAGCCTATCCCCGAGGTTATGGATGCAAGGCAGGGAACAACCCAGGATGGTGTGCCAATCCTTTGCAGGGCACACTCATACACCATTCACAATGAACCTCAGCATGTTTTTAGACTGTGGGGAGTACCCAGAGGAAACCTCACACCAACACAGGGAGAACATGCAAACTCCACATCCATGGAGCCATGGTGGAAATTCAAACCGTGGTCCCAGAGGCAACAGTACTAACCGCCCCACCATTAAAATCAAGAACAACAATTATTTTGTTGACATTCTAAACTCACTGTGATGAGTGTCCTCTCATTTTTCCAATACTTTATCTAGTGATGGGGAAATTAAGCTTTCTGGAGCAATAATGCTTTTAATCCAAATGTGTCAGAAAAAGGTTCAGTATTCAAGGCTTTGTTGAACACAGTGCATGCTAGCGACCCCTAATGGTAAAGAAATTGTAATAGCAGAGGCCAATACATATTTGTGTTACTGGTCATATTCTGTATATGACTGATTTCTGAAGAAAGAGTATAATGGTAATCCTTGCCTTATAGTGCTTTGACATATGTAAGATATTTCTGCTTGTGTAACTGATCAAGAAAAGTGCTTGTGTGACAGCCAGACATAGCGGGGATGAGTGGGTTAAAAAATTTTATTCAAGCAGCGTACCTGTTCAATAGTCTTGGCTCAGTCTGTTCCTTTTCTTCAAAACAACCTCCCTAGAAAAAATACATTCACATGGAACTGAGAATGCTGGAATGCATAAAAACTGAAGTGCTAAGTTGTAGAGAATAGGATAAATATTTTTTTTCTTCATTTTTTCTTTCATTTTTTCATAAGCACTGCACTAATTTGATCTATTATAGCATATTATAGATGAGTATATTAATTGACTGTCAACCATGTTACTTACATTGCTATGGTTTACAATTTTGTAATGATTAAAATTCAATTTTTTGTTAAAATTTGACATTAACCGATTCAAGAAAATGATGTGTTCTGTTGGACAAGGCCTACCATTGAAATTATGGGTCAAATTAGGGAAATCGTCAGATATGTTACCTGTCAACTAAGTTACCCAGTAGTCTACATCATCAGTCATTATCTCATCATTATTGTTATCAGTCTTCATATCTCAAAACACACATTATCATTCATTTCCTTTTCCCTCAAATCGAGACATTTTTTAAAAATCCATTTGTTTTAAAGGTCAGCAGTTGAGGAACTGTACAGATACAGGGCTCTTCAGGATGCTAATCAGCAAGAAAGGCAGCATATTAGGAGAAGCAGAGAGAGGCACGGCACAAGCTTAAATCTCAAGGAAAGGTGAAAACAGTAGCAGAGATGAATGAGAGAGTAAAAAGAAGCAAGAGGGCCCATTGGAGGATGGCACAGCAGAGAGGCAGAGAAAAAAGTGCAGGCTTGGCAACTTAGCTATAGCACCAGACAGTCCAGTCAGCCAAGTTGTCAGCCTCAAGAAACAAGGTAGAGATTTATGATAGCAAGACAGAAATAGCAGGGTTGCCAGTTCTCACAAATCTGGTGTGATACTGATGCTTTCAGACTGTCACACTCAGGAAGAATCTTTTAATTAATTTAATAATTTATTTCAGACAAAAAAGCTGGAAGAAAAAAAAAACCAGGAGAGAAAATTCAAAATTACACAAAGAAATTCAAAAACAGAAATATTTCCTCAAAAAAAGTATGCGAAAGACTTTCATTGTCAACCATGTTACACCTTGTTTTTTCAAATTTAAAATGATGCTTGAAGTGCAGGATTTACTCAAATGACTGTAATGGCATCCACTTTGTACGTAACATAGCCAGTTGCCTGTCTGCTTCCACCTAGTCACGACAGTGAATAAAGTCCCCACACGGGGTGATCCTAAGCCTGCTTTCCCTGGATTGTTCTTTCCTTGCCGGTGTCATGCTTTGCAGCTGATCCCGCGTTCAGGACAGGCAGTACTAACTTGTTACTCTGTAATTTGATGCCATTATTTTTTCCTCTTTAGTTGAATAATTGAGGTTAAGTGTTTCTTCAAAGTTATTTGTAGCATAACCGGAGAAAATTCGGTCTCAGGATAGTTGGCTTGCTAGCGACATATCCAGCAATCTCAGACAATGCAATTTCTAGGCAATGCTTATTTTTTTGTTGCAATGTCATGAGACTGGAGTGTTTGCGTTTATTCAAATTGTAAGACTGACATCTCAGAAATCTTATGAAATCGTTATGAAAATAAATGCGTCCTACATGGTGTGTGTTACTGCTCACCAACTTGAAGACAGATCAAGGTCCATAAAGGATTTCAGTAAGGGGAGAAGTACAGTAGATAGGCTTTAACCCTTTTAATAATCACCCAGTACTCAGCAAGACTTTGTTACCATCTGGAGCAAAAGAGCTCCCTAGCAGCACTACTAGTAATAAAAGGTTTACAGTATAAACATTTAATATTAAGTGCATGCTGGGAGTATGTTTATGTTTATATGTTCAGGTGGAATAGAATTGAGTGAGAAGCCAACATCCTTTTCCAGATTGGTATTATACAGCAAGTGTCTTCACCAGGGACCTGTGTCACAAAGATGGATTTCTTGCTACCAGATATCTTGTTGGATTTAAGGCACCCCAGTTTAAATGGATTTGTGATCCTTCATTTACATCAGAGCTGCCCTAACCTACTCCTAATTATGAGATGCCACTGAAGGGCCTGATTATCTGTATCAGGTGTTGTAGCAGCCAAGAACAATGGCTGCACTAAAGCTCAACAAATTATTCAGATCAGCAAGAAATCCTTTGTGAAACAAGCACTAGTAAGATCCCTTATGGCACCCTAGGCAAAGGTCACCTCATCTAAGCAAAACGTGCCCCCCCATCTGAGACATGGTTTGATAAGTTGGCACCAGTTCAGAAGATGGCATCCTGTGTGGCTGCCTGTCACCTAATGGGTTGAACAGCACTGGTGTTCACAATCAACCTGATATCTACATCTAGAGTAGTATGTAATCGGAATCATATGGATTTTAAAGTTCTTTGGGGTGGACCTATTAGACAAGTTTATAAGCGAGCCCAAAAAGGCAAGGGAAACCATAGAGGGGATGCCAGTCATTCACAGGATACACAAACAACTAGCAGCACAACTACAACACCTAACCAGTTCAATCAAGCACTATACATTGCATACAAAATTAGGAAAATATTTACACCTATCTTCTGGTGAGACCAATGTTTTCAGTCCAGTTTTAAGACAAGAATGGACCGATTAAAAATGGAGCATATTCAGTATTATGTTTGAGTAATTTCTGCTTTGAGAAGAGGAAGCTATCAACTCTTCGCCCTGCAGAATTAAGCAAATTCCATCTTCTATACTCACTTGTCCCATGCAGGATTGCAGGGGTCCAGAGCCTATCCTGGAAGCTACAGATGTAACAGCGCCGCAACAGGCGCAAGCCTCCAACCCTTGTGATACATAAGGAATAGGCAATGGCAAGAGACTTCAAAAATACAAGTTTATTAAAGTATCCCACACAAAACTGCACAAGGGAATCAAACCCCCACACAATAGCCAGGTTCCACCACCCAGCTCCAAAATAATGGTTGGGTAACCAATCACCAACTGGCACCCCCTCCCTGCCTAGCCTAGCCCACCAGTATACTGAGCGATTACCGCATCCCCCTAAGGCCGTCGACGTGGGTTAACCACATACACAGCACTCCTGTTACTTAACACCAATCAGCACCACACACCCCTTCAAAAGGTTCATCACAAGTAAAAGCATAATAAAAACCATTTGGGAAATGCGCTCAGGTGCATCCAGAATATACCTTAAAACCATCCATCCATCCATCCATTATCTCCCACTTATCCGAGGTCGGGTCGCGGGGGCAGCTGCCTCAGCAGGGAAACCCAGACTTCCCTCTCCCCGGCCA
>JAAGVU020000061.1:17541454-17557672 GCA_011763525.2 Mormyrus iriodes
ACCATCTGGTCAAAGATACAGCATCCTAAGCTGCTGAGATGTACACCACCCACAAGATGAGGGTCCAACAGTGATATGCAATAGCACAGCTGCACATAAAATACTGCAATCCACACAACATAATTGGAGACATTTCAGAGTTCATAAGAGGACAACTTGTTGGTGCATGTCTTGCTGCCACATCTGTGACCAGAACTGCAAGAATTTTGTGGTATATTGAGAGCTATGGTATCCAGGGTAATGTCGGCATACCACCATGAAAGATGGACCACATCTAATAGGATCAACTATGGACACAAGAGGAAACTGTCTGAAAGGGATTTTCAGGTACTAACCCAGATTGTATCCAAAAAACATAAAACTACAGTTGCCCAAATCACTATAGAATTGAATGTGCACTTCAACTCTCCTGTTTCCAGCAAAACTTTTCATTGGAAGCTCATCAGGGTCAGTAATCATGGCTGAGCTGCTATATCAAAATCTTTGATCACTCATGCCAATGCCAAATGTTGGTTTCAACGGTACCAGCACAAATCTTGGGGTGTGGACAATGTGAAACATGTATTGTTCTCTGATGAGTGCACCTTCCCTGTCTTTCCAACATCCAAGAGAGTTACAGTATAGCGCAGCCCCAAGGAGGCTTACCACCCAAACCCATAATACAGCACGGGGTGGATCAGTGATGGTTTGGGCTGCAATATTATGGCATTCCCTAGGCCCACTACTTGTTCTAGATAGGCGAGTCACTGCCAAGGGCAACCGAACCATTCTGAAGGAGAATGTTAACCCAATGGTTCAAACACTGTACCCTGAAGGTGGTGCTATATATCAGTATGATAATGCATCAATATACACAGCAAGATTGGTGACAGAGTGGTTTGATGAACATGAAAGTGTAGTTGAATACCTCCCTTGACCTGCACAATCACCAGATCTGTATCTTATTGAGCCCCTCTAGAGTTTAGAGTCAGGAAACATTTTCCTCTACCAGCATCATGCAGTGAACTGGCCATTGTTCTGCAAGAGGAATGGCTCAAAATCCCTTTGACCACTGTGCATGACTTGTATCTGTCATTCCCAAGATGAATTGATACTATAATGGCCGCAAAAGGAGTCCCTACACTATACTGATAAATTATTGTTGTTTAAAACCAGGTGTTTCAGTTTCATTGTCCAAACCCTATAGGGGCTGCACACAGAAGAAGCCAGATGAGGCACCCTCATGTTCCCATGGACGGTGTGAACTACAGAATGCTGTATCGCAGCTACTGTATACCCTTTATTGCCTTTTGTTTTATTTAAATTGGAGTCTGTATTTTCTATTTTGCATCACAGTGCATCATGACTGCAAATGTGAGGGGAAATGTGTCTAATCTTGCAAAAAGAGTGAATGAGATCTGCAAATGATTTCCGACTGTGTGAACATTGTTTAAGGTTTTGCCCAAACAGTGATTGTTTCAATGGCCAAATTTTGTCCTTTGACAGTTTCAGAGTATCTGGTTTAGTGTGTTAGGAATTCAGAAAAACTGTAAACAGGGTAATGCAACTACTCCGCCTGTAGCTAAAACTGAAAACAAAAGTCACAATGAATGCCAATAAATTAACTTGTCTGTTCTTAAATTTTATACAGGACAATGAACTTCCCATATATTATATATTATCAGGTACTATTTTAATATAATGACTAATTGTCTTTAGACCACAGCATTAAACTAAATTGACTGCTTAGGGTTCTTGCCCTCCTTTCTGGATGGACAGAATTGTGTGTGGGACTCATATGAGGCCCAAAGGGGGATGGGAAACTATTGTGTCATGTGAGTATTTAGCAAATTGGGTGGATGTTAAGTGAAAGGTGAACACCCAGAAGCCAAGGTAGACCAATAGAGGAGGAGAATTATGTTTGTTGTAGGTATGAGCTTGGTTTGTGCGTGTTTCATGACTAGTCAGGACTTAGAAGTCCTTATAGGGAATTGGGTGTTATAGTATATCAATCTGCTGATTTTTGGGTGCGGTGTGCTTGCACCACAGTGTAGCTGGAGCACTATGCTGGATTGCTGAATAAAGAAGAAAACTTTCTTCACCATCTGCATGGCCATTATAAGATAATTTCTTCCTCATTGCCTTTTTAATGAGCAGTGACTAAAAAGCAAAAGAGACAGCTCTCCGCTTTCCTCATAAACAGATGATTTTGTTAAATTAATTTTATACACTCCCTCAAAACATAATTGTTTACAGACATTAATATGTAGTACTTTCATTAACACGTTAGCTTTCAAACTCAAAATGCAAGATGGTTAGTGGAGCCTGCAAGCATTAGAAACTCTATCATTAACCCTGGAATTTAAGCCTATTTCATTGTGTTTTCAAGTGTTAAATCATTAATTGGCTGCAGGTTCAACACTTTGATAGTGGCTGCTTTTGTGAGATTCAGATGGAATAATTTAGGTAAAATATAACATATTTAGTTAAACAGCATGATACTTTTAAGTAAATATATGTAATTTAGCATTTTGACAGCATAACCAAATAACATGATATACACTACTAGCCAAAATTGTGGAAACACCTAGCATCTTTTTCATTATGCTGTAAAAAATACTACATGATTTTGGCAGTAATGTTTACAAATATCACACATTAGATGATTAAATAAGTAACTGGAGCAACAGTTGAATAAAGTTCTGGAATTAAAAAAAATTGGAAATGTTTCCACAATTTTAGCCACTAATGTAGAGGGACAGTACTTTCAATGAAACAAATGGGCAGATCCTGTAAAAGTCAATGTCAGGCATTTCTGAACCTGTTTTCTCAAAAGTAAGAATGGTTTAAACATGGATGTTTTTAATGAAAATGTTCTTCAAATGAAATTTTCAAAACCGTAATTCAACAATTAATTCATTAAGTCAACAATTTTCAAAGTTAGAACAACCACACTTTAAAGCACTTTTCACCTGAAGAAGTCACTGACCTTAGCAGAATTTTTTCGAAAAAAACAATGCTTGGTGCCTCCAGGCTCCGCCCACACTGACACACACAGCAGTGAGCATCCTCTCAGAATCAGCCAGCATCCCTGTAACAATTGGTATTAAGAGCCAATACTTAAGGGCCCAATGATACAAATACTCCACTCCCAGAAACGAAACCAATGACCTTTCAAAGATGGGCACAGGTTTGTAACCAACAGCCACCCATAACAGGAAAACTCCAGTGCACTACACAGAATGTCTTTAGTGGACAGTATTCCTCACTTCGGAAAGACAGTGTCACCATCAGCAGTTGGGTATATAAAGAATTTTAATTACGGCACTGGCTGCCCTCCTGTGAAGCTGATTTTAATGACTGAACTACATACAAGTGATGGCATAAAGCAGCACTCAGGATATTTACAAAGTCAAACTGAAACTAGACATTTCAGCCTAAATCATAAATCTGGTTTAGTTTTCTTTAAGGAAAATTTCAGAGCACCAGTTCTACAGAGAAGTTCAATATATGCTGAATCATATTAGTCTTCTGTGAACTGACCTAATGTTTTCAGATAGGATTTGGGAAGCTACAGGCAATAAATATGGGTGAAAATGATTACTTTGAAGCTAAATAACAGCATTGTAAAATTTAGAGAGGATTGCCATGTTAAAAGGACGCATAATAAAATCATCTCTAGGAGTTGAAAACCTGATGGTGCTACCTGAGCACACCAAACATGCACGAGGACAGCTGCCTGCTTGCTCCTCAGAAGAGTCTAATGCACAAGTAGCTCATGGAACATTCAACTAGAAAAGGATGCCTCTCAGGGCCCAGCTGAAATTTATCTGAAGTCTGCATTAGAGAGACGTACACTATATGGTCAGAAGTATGTGACACCAGCTTGTCCAAAATATCGTTCTGAAACAAAGGGTATTAACATGAATTTTGTTTGCCCATTGTTGCTATAATAGCCTCTACTGTTTTGGAAAGGCTTTCCATTATATGTTGGAACATTGCTGGTGGGATTTGCTTCCATTCAGGCTGAGAATTGATGTTGGGTTATCGGGTCCTTTTCTCAGTTTGTGTGGACAACCTCTTGCTCCCAGACACTTTGACCTTCACAATCACCTCACTCATGGTTGACCAGGGCAGCTCTATTAGGGCAGAAATGTGATGAACTGACTTGTTAGAAAAATGGACTCATGATGGAACCAATAGGGTCACAAACTTGTTCTGTACAACCACCAATTCTACCAATTCAGCCACAAATTCAATTTATTGCAGAAGATTGCATGACTGTGCTTAATTATAAATCTGTATCAGCAATGTGTGTGACTTAATTAGGCAATTCCTCTAAGTAATAGGAGTGTCCAGATACTTTGGCAATATAGTGCAGCAGACAACATCTTATCTGTACATGGAAACATATGAATGACATACACAAAAACATTAATAAAATGTTCATATCAAATGTTCCAATAACATTTTAAATTCATACCTATCAAATGTAATGAGTTGACAGGTTCTTAGCTGCAGGAAAATGGGTGGAGTCTAGGCCACCTTAAAAATGGTCATCTTTAGACTGTCTGTTACCAAAAAAAAGGCAGCAACACTATGCTCTGTTGAGGCCAAAGGATTTATTGAAAACCTCCAGAGGGACGAGGAGACTTTGGGGTTTCCCAAAACGCACCATGGTCTGAGCCATTCACATGTGCTGGGATGGGCTGAGTTGAGCAAGGAGCCACTTTCAGGTAAACTGTACCTTCACACCTTGTCTGCACCTCCAAATCCTCCATCCTCCAAATCCATTTGGGTACATAAATAACTTCTACTAACCAAAGCACATTTAACTCACAAATCAGATGCATTTTTCATTCTGATAAACCCTGGCTAAAAAATAATAATAAAACACACACACAAAAGAGCAGTAAGCACCATTCCTATCTGTAAATATAAATAAAGCGCTGGGCAGTGATGTTTCCTTGCCAGAGAAATGTATGATAGACACATATGTCCTGCATCCAGACACTGGTGCAATGGCACACAGTATAGTGGAATCAGACAACAACAAATGGCAACAACTTTGCTAGGTCCAAAATGAACCAGCAATATAAGACCTTAAAACGTGGAGATGGAGCTTGTTCACAACCAAGGGGAGGAGCCAACATACACGAAGCATGTCCACAGGGTCAACAGAGCTTGGGTGCGTCCAATTTTGAGGGGAACGGCCAATAGAGAGGGGGTGTGTCCATTGTAGCAGGAGTTAAATATCAGAATTACAGATAACAGAATACATACTGGTGAAAGTTACAGATTCCACGGACAGTTTGAACACATCCTTTCAGAAAACCTATGCTGGTTACATGGGAAACACCAGATTCTTATAACGTTCCTTCAGAGAGCCAAGGTGAGAGGTGAGAGGTCACCCTTAGGCCTCCAGCTCCAATCCCAGGCCTAGCTTGTGGCCACCAGTGTTGATGCTCTTGCCGTCAACCAGGGCAGACAATGTGAGTTTGACACCTGCAACAGAAATTCCAGCATGGGTCTTAAGAAACACAAGCAGCAGAGAACTGATAAACATTTAGCTGTACGCTTTATACATAAAATACACAATAACAAAACACACCATGGACGCTCATTAAAAAAAATAACCACTGGTACATTTCATGTGTCTCAAATAACCCCTCATTTGTGGCCAAGGACAGGTAGAAAAAGCCACAGCAGCTTGTGGGGTAAGAGCTGTGGGGAGACTGTGCACATCCTCACAGTACCTGGCCTCAGTGTCTGCGTGTAGCCAACTCCAATCAGGCTGGCGTTGTTCACTTTAGCCTGAGGGAACAGAAAAGAAGCATCAGAACAGATAGGGCATATCAAATCAATACGATAAGACAGGGACCAAAACAGCCAGGGGGTGCTGTGACGTGGCCACTCACACTGATGGAGGCACTAGGGTCCAGCTGGTACTTGGCAGCGACACCAAAACGGGTGCTGTTACTGCCAGCAGCCCAGGCCAGGCTTACTGCAGTCTCCAGCTTGTCATTCACCTTCTGGTAGATGGACCCACTAAACTCAGATCCGTCATTACTGCACAAACAAAGGAGTACAGCTTTGGGTTAAACCCAATGCTAATGCCACACTCCATGTCATAAAGCCATACCCAGTCCTAAAACCACACCCAGCCACAAAACCACACCCCAACCCTAACCAGAAACAGCATGCTTCAGGCCCGGGCTGCACTGGCCCATACTCACATATTGGTGTGCAGCTGAAAGTCCCCAGTCCTGTAGCCCACTGCAAAGTTATTCTGTGTCAGTTTGGACTTTGCGCTGTCAAAGGTCATCTGGTACCCAGCCAGCCATCCCTCATAGCCAAGCACAGCAGCCCCATGGATGGTGGGTCCGGCAAAGTCAAAGTCCACATCACAGCCAAGGTTGACATATTCACGCTTATATGCTGTTTTGACTTTTCCACTCTTCTTTCTAGTATGGGGGAGGGTAATGCAGATGTCATGTTATTTCAAAAAGATCTCTTTCTAATAGTTTGTTTAGAAGCTGTCCAGCTTCAGAATGTCATGGTAAACACACAACCCATAGTATTTCCTCTTGATAATCTGTTAAGCCTTAACTGGTATGCTGCAATAACTTCCTATTATTTCATTAAACATGTAAAGGGACAGAAAATTAAATACCCAGAATTGGGAGAAAAAGTAGTGTCAAAAGTAAGCTTCAGGCCTTTGGCAATCTGCAGAAATGAAAAAGCAGTAATTAATCCACAAATTAATTCCAAAGGCCAGCAAGGTTGCCTATATGTACAAAGCATATGCTTTACCCACCTGGTCTTCTATAGTGATCTCAGTTCCCAGTGTGTTGTCAGTGGTCCACTTCTCTGTAAACGTCAGGCCATACTCTGAACGCTTGTACTTGGTTTCCAGACTCCCAACCACTTTGTTAGTGTCAGTGTTGGATGAACCTGAGGTTTTGAACTCCTTTTTAAGCAAACATCACAGCAACAAGAAGTTTACATTTCAGTAATCCATTGATTCTGTCAAAGCTCTAGGATCACACAAACTAATTTAGATCATTAACATCTCTCTATGTGCAGAAAGCCACTCTTACAAACTGGAAATAACATCAAATAAAAAAATCTGGAAGACTTGTTGAATGTCAAAATATAACTGGTAATTAAATAACATTAATAATAATAGAATTTTGCATACACATACCACCCCACTGGCTGACTTGGTCTTCACATCAAGCTTCACCACACCAAAGCCTGTGAGGAAAGGAGTAATGTTAGATGATTAAAAGCTGCATGTATAAAGTCTTCAGCTGTCATATGTTCAATAACTGCTAAACTAAACGAGACCAGTACTTGACAGAGTATCTTTCTGAAATCCTGCCCCATTCCTGACTCATTACTACACAGCCTGCTTTTCAATCACAAGAGGTTAGGCCAACTGATTGCTATGGTATGTGCCAGAAACAATTAAATTTGCTTTGTAACTACAATTTTGTTTTACCCTTCCAATAAACAAGCAGTGAGAACTGAACCCAGCCCAATATCCTGTGCCAGAACACTCAAAATGGATAATAATCATTTAATAATTTTTATGTATTGCAACAATTTTGTCCCCAGCATGGAATTGCCAGGTAATGCTTTCTCTGTAAGATCTTGCCAAACACCAAATCAGGATACAGTACCATATCCCTTGTTGAAGATGTCCTTGGCAGATTTGCCGAGATCGCCATATGATGGAGGAACAGCCATGCTACCTATAACAAAAAAGGAACACAGTGGAAAATGATAATAGCTGCAAAGAGTCTAGGCTGTGGCTGAGGAACTTAGTTTAGCAATCTTGACACGCTGCTTTTACAGCATGAAAAATATGTAAAGACGAGCCCCGAGAGCCTGTGTGGGATAGACATGAATTCCATTTGCCTGGCTCTAAACAGTCATCACCTTGTAAAACGGTATTTCTCAGTGAAATATTACTGTAAAGAGTCTTTGCCCTGCTGTGCCAGTAACACTGAGGCCAGCTATCAACCGGGGGATTTTAAACCACATGGCTAGTCAGCTGCAGTTTCGGCATCCTCGGCGCGCTCCAGTTCCCACGGACAGCTCCCTGCACACCGACCGCAAGAGTCCTGCGCTCCTACATGCAGGAGCCATGTTCACCTTCGGCCAGCTCCTAGGTACCCAAGCTGCGCTACGGAAATGCGGAATCACGCCAGCTAAAGGGAATGACGATGTTGAGAATATCTCTATAGTACCCCTCTGATGTTGCCTTGATAGGGTTACTAAACACACAGGGTGTGACGCTATTCGTATTGTTAAGGTATGCAAACAGAACTTCGGGTGAACAGCGGATTCCGGTTATCTTAAGCGGCTCTGACATTACCAGCAGTATAAGTGTGTTTCCATTGTGCCCAAGAACTGCCCACATCTGAAATCTACAAGGCTTATTCTAAATAAGCCAACGTCTGAGACTCAGCTTGTTAATCACATAAGAAAAGTAATTAGCCAATTACAGAGTACTTGCAGCACAGAAAGATTATTATTTGGTAAAGATAATGTACACGGCGTAACCTGCTTACCAGTTAGAACGACTTTCTGTCAGCCTGTTCAGCTAGAGGGCGAAAGGATACACAAAGCGCAGCCGCATAGTCACAGCGACAGTGACCGCCGTCAGGACCCCGGCAGGGATGCCGCACGTCTGCCTGTCTAAAAACGCACAGGGGAAAAAAACGCGTCAAGAGGCAAGTCGCACTATTAAGCTCGTCAACAAGGATTTTGTTACAAAACAACTAAGGGATGAGTTTTTACGATGATTTAAGAAATGCACTCAGAATTTTTTTGTCGCTCATTTTTTTGAATGCCGTAATTTTTAGGCTACATTGACAGTTTATAATTCCTTATTAAGACTGTGTGGGTATATTAAAGTTTAATTTAGGGAAATGATTTTATTTCTATTTGTGAAAAATTGTAAGACTTTACAAAAGGGCGCGAAGTACAGTATGTCTATTTTGCCGGAATTTACAGGCTATAACACGGACATGTTGAGATAGGATCCTGCACTGCCTCTGATACGAAAAAAACGTTGCCAAAGCAAGTGGAGTCCCAGTATGATACCAGTTCACTTCCACAATACACACATACTATAAATATGCATATAGCGCAATGTTTATGCGTCACTCAAAATTCTTATTTGAATAAATACTGTACGATTTACCCTATTTTTATTTGTGGGACAAAAATAAAGTAAAAATTTGTTGACCCAGGCCCCCATATCACTAAGCTGGATTTCTTGTTTAGTTGATTACCTTTTCGGATTTAAGGTAGTCTGGAGTAAATGCAAGGGAACGAAGATAAGTGCAACTACACTGAGATACCTTAAATGCGACAAGTTATCTAGCTAACTAGCAAATCTCGCTTCGTGACACAGGCTTGTGTTATTACTACTATTAATAGTATTAGTATTGATATCGATGCCGTTTAGGAGGTGCTGACGGCCTGTAAAGTGTAATGTGTACGCAGGCGCGCTGCACATCAGGCGGGAGCTATAGATCCGGTAGTGACGCCCTCTCCCCTTCCCGGCCTTTCTTGATCTTCCCCGTCTCGTCTCTCGTCTCTCAAGGTGCCTGGGCTTGTGTGCGGTATGGCGGAGGGTGAACCCAAGGCGAAAAAGCCGAAATTACAGAAAAAAGAGCTCAGGTAAAAGAGGCCTGTGCACTGTCTCCCATGGGATCGGCACATCTCTTTTTGGGAGTAACCTGTATGTTTTTTCCCTTGTTCCGGTAGCTCAAAGGGTAATTCGCCCGATACATTCAGTAGGTAAAGGAATCACTTTGCATTGTAGTGGTTTATTTCTTATGCTTTACGCATCTCCGAAGGCCGTTTTCACTTAAAGTTAAACCTTGCTTTGGTGTGATTATCGTCTTATTTGTTTTGGTCGCCCATGTCACTGCTCTTGGATTTTCAGAAAAAAATGTAGATTAGATAAAGGTTATTGATCCCAGGGGAATAGTGTTGTTCGCGACCAGCTCTGGAAAGAAAATAGACAAATAGAAGTCATCCTGAACACGAGGCTTTTAAACGTTTCAGGTGCCTTGGTAAGGCTATAGAGCACTACAGATGATCTCAACCAAACTCGCGCGAAGAGCTCAAAGTCCGTTTAAGTGCGAAAGCCCAGGTGACCGGTCAGCGAGCTGGCTCCTCTCTGAAGATTAACGGTCAGTTTGAAATACAGCCCGGTTTGCAGTATACACACTAATGACAGAAATCGTGGAAGCGGTCCCCTGTAGTGTAGCCAACTTCACTGAGTGTTCCGGGGCGGAAGGAACATTCTTACATCCCTATACATTATAGTGTGTATCCTGTGGTCACACCTCCCTGGTGTGTAAATCTCAGGTTCGGTGTCGGAAGTAGGATTGGAAGACACCGAATCTTGCTTTTTCGGTATTTTTAGATCCGTAAGTCTCGGTAATGGTCATAGATGACAGACTGTTATAATTAGGAGGCAATCGGAATGACTGTAGCACAGCCAGCCTGAGAGGAATAAGAAGTCGCCGCTGTGGGAGGGGTGTGCGGCTGGAAAACATGATAAAGCGATAGGGGGCCCTGCTTTAACTGAGGTTGATACAGAGAGGCACTCCACTGGTTGACATTCGCTGAATTGCGCAGACCAGAGGAATGCCTTCGCTGGGGTAAGTAAAGGATCGCTAGTGATAACAGGGATAGGCGAAGTCTAGTGGACACTTGAACATTTCATTGAGAAACTTATGCATTTTACACACCAGACGTGGAAAGGCTGTTTAATCACATACAAAGCGTCTCCAAAGGGACGTGTAGCTGGAATGCACAGTTCTGCCACGGTCTGAATGGACTGCAGCAATGATGGCAGGTTATTTTTCTTGGATTTTTAGCTGTTTGCAAGTTGAGGTAGGTAAGGTGCTAATTTCGCTTGGTTCCAACAGTACAGCATGGTGTGATCAGTGCCCTGTGTGTGATTTGTTACCAAGGATAGAACAAAGCAGACAAAGCCAGCAACACTGGAAAAAAATGTCAGCTCGATTAAGGGTGCTTTAAGGAATGTGTTCTGTTTGCCTGTGGATTTGTTCATGTACAAAAATCATTAGTTTGTTCAAAAACACATTAGTTTGATATTGTGGGGTCAATGATATCTTAAACTACAGCAATGGTTTGTTTTTTTGGACTTTGTTACTCTTAGTATGGATTTTATTTTGGCATGTGGCATGTTTTTGTTTGCAGTTTACATTTCAGAGGATTGAATTCGCTGTAGTTTTTGGAGAGCCCTTCCATCCTGCCGATTCAGTGGGGGGCTCTCCAATAGGATGTGCATGTTTGAGTTTCGCTGACAGCTGAGACCCTGCTGCTCACAGGCCCATTATCTCTGGAGGGTTGTTGGGTCTGTGTGTTTTACCATTAGTCTTAACTGGTGCCATAATTGCTGTATGCAATGTGCAGAGTGGGACCTTTATGAAATCCTCTAGGCCTACTCTGCACCCATCAGCATGTGCCTGGGTGTCAAAGCGTAACCCTAACAGTGCACTCTGTCTGCTCTCTCCCCCCTGCAGTCAGAATGCACTCTTCGGCATGGGCAATCCATTGCTGGACATCTGTGCTGTGGTGGACAAGGATTTCCTGGACAAGTGAGTTAGCTGCTAGCATTCTTCAGGGAAGTGGGTGTGTGCCAGGGTGGGTGGGCGTGGCTGCGGTGCTCTGCCTTTTTCCAGACCTGGGCTGAAGATTGTCATATTCTCACTGCTTGCAATGTCTGTTAGCTAATCCACATGCTTTCACTGAGGCTGTGGCTGTATGTGAACAGAACAGCACTGTGCTAAGAGAACACATGGGCCCCTGAGGCCATAAAAGTCGGGTTGGGTGGGGGTGTGTGGCAGGGAGCAGCCTTTGCCCACATTCTACACTGCCCGGGTACACCCTTTAGAGGTGCCCTCACCTGAATGTGTTCTCTGTCACTCTCTGTGATCAGCGATAAACTTCTTGAGGCTTTGGTAACTCAAGGTCACCCCCCCCCAAATGTCCCTTTCCTAAGGCCAGCACTGAGATGCAAATTGTGAAATGATGACCTTCACAACCTGGAAATGGTTGTCTTTGTGCTGTAATGAAGCTAATAATGTGGATCATGACTCTAATTGTGTGTTATAATGGCTGCTGGGCAGCACCTGATTAATAGCCGCTTCTAACGGTGTGAAACACAAGCTGGTACAGTTTTGCCACTTATTCTGTAGTTAAGTCTTGATCCCTGAAAGCATGACCAGTTTGCTTGTCAGTGGGAGGTAGTGTCAGCTCCAGTCAGCCTGCCATCAGGGGCATGTATTGCTCTTTGGACAGGGATGTGGACCTCGGATTTACCTAATCACATTCCCAGTCATTCATTGCTAATTATTTGTTTCTTACATAGTATCTGTGTATGAGGGGCTGCTGAAGGTGCGGTGTGCCTCTGTCTCAGAGGCCTTTGCTCAAATTGGGTAACTTAAATGTAAAGGCTAACTAAAGCCATTCAGTCCCCATTTATCCTTATCTTGTCTCTGTCTTCTGTGCCCTGAGATGGTTCATTGATTTGTATGTTTTCTCTGGCCCAATGTCAGTTATTTTGTAACTTGAAATACAGAACGTGTTTCTCAGAAGGGCCCCAAGCAGTTAAATCCACCTGTTTTTGTGGCAATAATTAAAGCTTGTGAGTTACTGAGACTGTGTCTTCTGTTTAAATAGGTATGGCCTGAAGCCTAATGACCAGATACTGGCGGAGGACAAACACAAGGAACTGTGAGTTCAGAAGGGTGTCTCCTGAGGACTGAAACGCACACATGCATGCATGCACGGGCACACAGACACACACAAACAGATGCACACAGACATCTGCGTGATGACTTTGTGTCTTTGTGGTTCAGCTTCATTCCTCCACTTTGCTACCTCACAGGAGGGTTGCTGTCCCTTCTCCCCTACATCAGGGTTAATTTCAGGGCTGAACTTTTTCCATCATGTATCCAGCTTGCAGCCCATCCGTGGTAGTGAGCCCTAGTGCAGGCGGCCTTGGCCACAGGAGGCGGGTTTGGCTGTGAGTCAAGCAGCTCCAGCCTAGATTAATCTGGCAATCTGAGGCCCTGGCCTTGACTGTGCATACGGGACCTGTAGGATCCTATTGAGACATTGCAGTGTGATCCAGTCCAGTCCGTTCACAATGAATGGCATCCAGGCAACTTTGGTCTCCCTCTTGAGCAATGGGGCTGTGGGGGGGTATGCATGCATTCTGAACGGTGCACTTTGGCAGCACTGAGTCTGCGTGAAGTGTTCGTGTGACTGTTTAAATTCAGTTCCGCTCCAAACGATTGTGATGCACATTGATTACTATTAGGGCTGCACGATATATAGTTTGAGCATCGTCATTGCGATGTGCACATGGGCAATAATCATGTCACAGGACATGCAATGTCAAGTAAAGCAAATAAAATCAAACACGTCATGCTACAATTTTTTTGCTGCTTGATACAAAAAAACTTGCACGGTTCTCATTTTCCAATGCAAGCCTTGCAATTTTAATGATTCTTTCAAGGTAATGTAGTATATGTTAAAAAATCAGTTTTAAAGTGACTGCCGCTCCCTGTTCATGAGCTCTGCACGCACCCTTCGAGCCAATCATAATCATATTTGTCGCTGTGCTTGCTGTTGGACTCATGCATAGACAGCATGGTGATTTTGTGAGAAATTTGACAAAAATGAGTGAGGAAGAGAAAAGCAAAAAAGAACTGGTCACCAAAAGGCATTCGCTGCAGCATTGTCAAAATATTTTGTATTCCATTGAGATGATATTGAGCAAAAGCAAGTAATGTCACTATTAATTGCAGAAATTTCAAATATCACAATGTAATTTTTTTTTCAATATTGTGTAGGCCTAATGAATATATAACTTCCTGGTGAGTGCAGAGCTCCTCTGTGAGCTGAGCTGGCCCAACCCCCTACTGTTAGCTGCTCCCACTGCCACTTGTAGACTACTGTTTGCAGGTGTCATGGTGAACCTGAGGACCCCTCCCCCCACTCACATGGCCACAAGCCCTCAGAAAGGCCTTGGGTGCGACACGAAAGTCAGCCGTTGTAGTTCACCTGGCCATGTTTGCTTATGATGTTTAATCCACTTCTCAGAATAGACTAGTTAAGTATGAGTAGCCAGTGTGCTGTTGCACTGAAATCAGGCCTAAACCTGGTATAGACCCATGTTGTGTGTCTCTGAGCAGTCCAGTATCCTGGATCTGATCCACATGAGTGACATAACAAGCAGGTTTCAAAGGTCCCAAATCAGCACTTAGTGTTTTCTTTTGGCAGTAATACTTGCTTATTAATTTGTTTATAGAGTCCACCTGGACTTTGGACCTTTGGGTATCATTTAATGTCATAAATAATGCTCCTTTGTAACAGACCAGGGAAAGGGTGTGTTGCAGTGTTGGGCCCAAATCCAGAAAAGCCCCCTTAGCATTAGCCGTCTAGCAGAGTTGTCTCCATGGACTTCTTTCTTTTCGCCATGGCTGACGTCCTTTGTCACTGCTTCTACAGCGTTAATGAGTTAAATTACGAGTGATTTCTGACCCACCTGTTCCTGGGGTATTCAGCCTTGCGGATCTAGCCCCCGGCTGGGGTGAGATTTTGGGACAGTTTTGGGGGGACTAATTTGCTGTTTTGTGCTCTGTTGCCTTATCCTGTATCACAAGCACAGGTACTGGGTGAGAACCAGACACAGGATTCACAGGCACCAGCTGTAGAGGGTGCTCTTTCTAGTTTTAATTTGCAGACTGTGGCAGTTTGCAGTGTGGGCCCTAGGCTTTTGAGAGTGTCTCTCACGCTGTCTTGGAGGCGGTTCCATTTACACCACAGCTGGAGTGTTCTCAGGGTGCTGACTTTCAAAAACAGCCGCATGGCCTCTGCCAATATCAGCCAGCCCCTCCGCCCTCCCCATGGGAACGCCCCCTCGGCATGCTGGGAAAGCTTCTTTTCCCTGGGCTCCGAGCCCATGCCTGCTTGTACGGCTGTTTGCTTGTGGCCGCAGTCGGTGGGTGCACTCTTACTGACTGCCCTCCTGCCGGGATGAGTTTACTCAGCTGTGCCTGGCTCGCTTCCCTCTTGCTCCTTCAAAGACCGAGTCCTACATTGGCCTCGACATCCAGGGTCTGGCCCTGCGGCTCTACTTTCTGATGTCACACTGGAGCTTCTGGCCGCTGAGCCAGGGCTTGTGGGGGGGGCCCAGGGGTGGGTTTTAAATGCATAATCCAGTGCCTATTAATCTCTGTGGATGTTATATGCCCCTCTGGATTCACTCTAACCTGCCCTGCAGTCAGTCAGCTGACCAAGGCATGTGGTGTGGATGTAGCTGATGCAGGGGCATGCTAGTGATTTTGGGCCCCCGACCCAAACCAGTCTAATTATGTTCCAATTTTTTTAGAGCTCCTGTCACTAGGGGCCCTTGAAATCGTCCTAACTCCACCCCCTTTATGGTGCCCTCAGGCCACCTCTGTGTTGCTTCTGCGCCTCCCTGTTTGATTACTGATCAGAGCTGCAGACTCAGTGTTGGCACAGCTGCCCTTTTCCAGAGTGGCCTCTCACCTTCTCTTTCATTCCAGGGGAGGGACATCTGTTTTTCCTCATAAGCCTAGATACTGGCCTCTTGACTAATCCTGTTCTATACATCATAGGGTCAGGGTTGTGTTCCTTCACATTTGGGGGATGTCCGTGAGTGCCAGATTGTTACCCTGTCACTCTTCAGGAAGGGGCCGATCAGAGAAGAGTTTTCTGTGTGTGTGCGCATGTGTTTGTCTGCCCTAAGTTTATTTTAATTTTAGTATTATTATTGAGGGGTGGCACGGTGGTGCAGTGGTTACACTTCTGGGACCAGGGTTCAAGTCTTTGCCAGGGTTCCATGTGTGTGGATTTTGCGTTCTCCCCATGTCGTCCTGGGGTTTCCTCTGGGTACTCCGGTTTCCCCCCCCAGTCCAAAAACATGCTGAAGCTGATTGGAGTTGCCAAATTGCCTGCAGGTGTGCATGCATGTGTGACCGGTGTGTGAGTGTGCCCTGCGATGGGTTGGCACCCCATCCTGGGTTGTTCCCTGTCTTGTGCCCGCAGCCTCCGGCATACACTCCAGACCCCCCCCCCCCCCAAAAGGGAAAGAGAGGTCAAGAAAAAGAGAGGGGGGGGCAGGATGTTTGTGAGAGCTATTACTTTTTT
>JAAGVU020000061.1:17589911-17607954 GCA_011763525.2 Mormyrus iriodes
ACGAATTTCAAAATATCATTATCCTGATCACAGAAACAAAGTTTTTGTGGAACAATAGCTATTTTCTGTTTGTTTTAGGCATAACGGTTTAGGAAAACACACTTTGTACCCAGGAACAAAATAAAAATAAAAATTTGTTACATAGTGTAATTTAGTCGTGGGACACTTGAAACAGTCTTTTTTAGGAAATGATTGTCGATATCCGAATACAGTTTAAAATAAAATGACACCAGGAAAGGTTGACGTTAACGAGTATTTCAACAGTACAACGTGCTGCTATTACTCAAAATCTAAACATCTCATTGCATGTGGAAAAATGTTTTGTAATAACCTCGTGTAACTACACGGAAAGCAGCTTTGTTATTCACCGTATACGCACTTCCTCAAATTAAAATGTTAGGTACACAAGAGCCATCGGCATTTGCTAGAACCTGCTGTTACTGCACTTGAATTGGGCTTTTTGTAACATAATTAATGCTATTTTCCAGGTTAAATGAATGGAATTCACACTATCAACATTTCTCCTTGTCTTGTTAATTTGTTTCGGGTTTAAAAATGTCAACGGTGAAAAGGCGTTTCCTTTATTAAATTCTGTAAGAAACTGCTGCATATTTTTGTCAATGTTAAGTATTCCCCCAACAGCTCGCCTTTGGGAATAACATCTCACAAACCAGATGTTTGTTTGGTATTTCTCTCCCGACACCATGGTGATCTTTTTCTCCGTTTGGCAACTGCTGCTTCCCTGTGAGGTGCTGTAAACCGCGCAAGCCATCGGCGTTCATCCTTCCCTCAAACTTGGTACAGCGGAGAAGGGGTACGGCTTCTCTTCTCACAAACCGTCGCGTTAACAAACCTTTCAATCGTCGACGACGGCCGGCGCTTTCGAATTAAGAAAGCCTTGGCTATCCTTGAGAAGGTAACATCAGAAACTGTAGTTCATGTACGTCTTAATTGCGTTTTAGCGGGGCTCACGGTGACAACCACTTCACTGCACCCAAAGAGTTCGTAGCAAATTTAATGTCCGAGATTAAAACGCGTTATTTTAGAGCGAGAAGGAAGGGATCCGACAGGACAAAAAAGCGTTCAGCGACAGAAGGCGGCTCTCGCTGCATCATGAAGTATTGCAATATAGCTCCCAACGGTGTCTGTTCAATTAAAAGTTTTCAGACAATTGTGTTAAACGACGATCGTTTAATCTTAAAGTCTCATTACGCCGACTCCCTTGACTGTCCAGCTTCCCTGATATCATTGTGCAACGATTTAAGCTGCAGGGTTGATGCAGTTATGCATGACAGCTATACCCACCGTGTTTTTGATTTATAACTATGGTATCAGCGGAAGAAACATGCGCATATCTGTAGATATACAAAGACGCCATTAGCCGTCAACGTACTGTAACAGGGTGGTAAATTTAATGCATGGTTAACGTATAGAGGGAGTCCGTGTACTTGGGAATACCGTAATCCGAATAATATCTTAAGTTATTTTGCAGTTTGATAGTTTTGAACACTGGGGACCAGTTTTTTTTTCGGTATGTGGATCGTCTAGATAATAGTCATGCCTGTTAAAATGGGATTCGTTTCTTCTAATAAAATTGTAAATATTGTTATATCTTATTGAAATATAAATATAGAATTTCATTATTGCGGTATAGGTTACCATATTTTAACGAATTTCCCCAAATTAAACTTGATGAAATGATTGAGGAGCGTCAGCACAAATTGGTTGTTGAATTCCTGGTGGGGGCAGGGCAGATAAACTCTGCATAAATGTTGTTTTTAAATTAAGTTTAAAATAAGTTGTAATTAAGTATTGTTTTGTGTAGACAGTTATACGCAGTGTGTAAATGTTACCCATCAAGCTCCAAGTGTAGTTTGTGGGAACGTAGTTTTTGACTACTTGTAAAGCCATTACTTATGTGTGGTGTGATTATATGGGTATCCTTATTCTGTGTTGTCACTGGCGTTTTTAAGGGGATTGTTTTATATATTTGAAATATCGTGGCATCACCTTTTTGTTTAGATGATTTGATTTCTGCATTGTAGCTGCCATCTGTTTAAATGATCTAAAACATAAAAGAAAGAACCTCAAATATAAGTAACCCAATTACACAGGCTGTTTCGTGATTAATCATTTAGTATTTGTATTTGTATTTGTAAACGCACTCTCGCGCTCAGGGCGACACGTGGACATCATAGTTAGCAAGACGGGGTTCTTTCATGTCCCTACTAACTTGTCACCTTTAAAGGCTGGACATTGCCGTATTATTGGCAATCCCCAAGCCAAGAAATTCCGAACAGGGGACATGCTTACTGGTCGAAATTGACGCACGCTTTGTCAAATCGTAAATCGAAGGCCGACTTCAATGCCAAATCTTGCAAGTTGCAAAGGAGGGTTTTTGACTAGAAGGTAAAGATAATGGGACACCAATGAACTGTGATCAGTGTCATGTCGTATTTGTGTAAACTGTGACAAAATGGCGTCTGTTTAGGTGACTCGAGTTATTCCGTGACCACCAACAGCCAGTTAGTCAAGGATTGTGGTTTGTTTTTCGTTCGCTGTTGTCATGGATTAAATCTGCAGCTCCACTGTTTTATCTGTACACGTCTGACAGAGGCGTTCGTGCAATGATCTGAAACCCTTAAGTGAACTTGAGGGTGCTGTGCCACCCAGACATACACTACTGGTTATCCTTAAACAATATCTTTCTACTTTTAAACTTGGAGCCGTCCCCGAGTTTATGCGCTGCTAAGGTGTGATCATGGATGCATTTTGGCATTTAATGATTTTGTTTTCCCAGTCCTTGTGGGATTCCGACAGCTGTCATTCCCTGGGTGGCTCACCGCTGATGCCTAAGTTTGCTTGGCCGCGCTGTGTGACTGGGTGAGGGATGTCCCCGTCGTGACTGGTTAGTCTGCCATGCAGAAGCTCGCCAATTCACTGCACATGGGGTGGATTCTGGAAGCCATTCAGAAGATCAGAAGGCAGAAGCAGAGACCATCGGAGGAGCGGATCTGCCACACCGTGTCGGCCTCCCACGGACTCGACAGGTGCTCAGTCCTAGAGCAGTTGGCACTGAGTGTCTGTGATGGTGCTGTGCTCAAGGTCACCAACAAGGGATGCACTTCATACAAAGACCCCAATAATCTGGGGCAGAACGCATCTCTTCAACCTGGGGAAATATCTGCTTCGCCAGCAGGTTCTGTGCAGATGTCGAGAAAAATGTGGCAGCTTGACTGGGATAATGTTCTGAAAAGGGCGATTGAAGCCCTTGCCGATCCACAGGGGTCCTCTCTGTCATGCCGGCAGGGATGACGGTGAGGCATGATGCAGACATGGAAGGCAGCGTTCGGTGCAGGGACTTTATTCAACGCAGGGAACCACAGGAGCAGCATACAACGTCAGTGACCCGACAGGGAAGCATAGGACTGGGAAAACTCTTATACACAGGAACACAGAGGAATAAACGAGGGGCACCTGTGACTGGTTAACAATAGGGCAGGAACACAAGGTAACGACAATGAGCTACAGGCATGGCTGATTAGCAGCCCTGCCTGTGGGAAACACAAGGAGCTGTGGGGTGACGCGGAGACCACGGGGACAGAGCAAGGGGGCGACACGGAGACCACGGGGACGGAGCAAGGGGGCGACGCGGAGACCACGGGGACAGGACTGGAGCCAGGGGGAGACGCGGAGACCACAGGACTGGAGCCAGGGGAAGACATGGAAACCTTCGGGACTGGAGCGGGAGCTAGGGGACGGCACAGAGACCTCGGGACTGGAGTGGGAACTAGGGGGTGACGTGGAGACCACGGGATAGGCGCGGAAGCTAGGGGGCGAGGCGGAGGCCATGGGCACTGAGCCAGGGGGCGATGCGGAGGCAACACCCGGGCGAACACGGCCCCATGCGTGTCCCCGCTTTCCCCTACGGGAAACCGAGCACCAGCCGAAGGCTCGGCTGGACCGCCCAGGGTGCCGCCCTTTGGAACCCCCGGGGACCACAGGAGCCAAAAACGTGGGCTGCTGGTCCCAGGGGTCCCACTCCAACTCCTCGTGGGGGCTGCCTTCCTGGTCTAGTTCCCCCCAGCAGGAGAGGAGATTGGGGCCCCAGACGGCCTTGGGGGACTCGGCAGGGGCCTGGACAGCCTCGAGGGACTCAGCAGGGGCCCCTGCGCAGGGCTCGGGGGCTGCGGCGGCAGCAGATTCCCCTGCGCAGGGCTCTGGCAGGGGCTGTCCAGGCGGCGGCAGTGAGCCGCCAGTGAGCGGCCTTCCCTACCCCCAGCTGATTCACCACCTGTGCAATCTCAGTGAGATTAGGTGGTTCACAGCTGATTGGAGGATCAGGCCCTAGAACCATGGACCCAGAGATGTCCAGCATCCTACCCAGAGGATCAGCTTCAAACAACTGCTCAAAATAGCTGGCCCAGTGGGTCACAACTACAGTGTCTTCCGTAAGAACCGTTCCATCCCCTGCCCTGACTGCAAGTCTCTGAGGAACAGATTCAGTTGTACGTAATGCTTCGATTCCTTTGTAAGCGGGATATTGGTCACTGGACCTCAGATGGTGTGTCACCTGCTCACAGATTTGTCTAACAAACGCCTCCTTATCTGCCCTCAGAGCCATCACAGCCATCCTCCTCAGTTCCCAGTACAGACTGGAGTTGCCACTAAGTTGTGTGCTGTGACTCCTCTCGATAATATCCAGGGTGACCTGTGAGATGAAACACCTCCTTCTGGGAACACTGGAAACACCAAAAATGGAAACGACTTGATCTTGGAGTCTGGCCAAATCCAGCCTCCTCCTCGTAGTAGGTGGTAGCCTACTGGATCTAAGCTGAATCTTCAGAGTAGCAACAACAAGTCTGGTCAGAATTCACAAACTGGGCGCTTCTGTAGACCCTGAAGTTCTGCAGGAGCCTCCAGCATCTACCCATAAGAATGTGCTTGATCTCCTTCGCAGCACTGCCAGTATTGGAATGCCAGGTCCAGTGAATGCAGCTCAGAGCGTAAGACCCAAGATCCAGCAACACGCAGATCCTGACCTTTCGCAAAGTCGAGGAACATGGAGCCACTTTCACCCCAGTCACCAGATCCGTGTGGACCGATACAATCCTCATAGCCAGCCCTGTCAGTGTCAGTGGTCGCATTGAAGTCACCCATGACCAGAGAAATGTTACCTCATGGGCACCCATCAACCACCAAGTGAAGTTGCAAGTAAAATGTCTCCCTCAAGGAGACATCACTCACCGTAGTTGGAGCATACACTGAGACAACAGACAAGACGCCCAAGGAGTGCCTAAGCCTGAGTCTCATAATACACTCGTTGAAAGGGGTGATATCAGCCACCATCGGGAGGAGCCGATCCGTCACAGCAACAGTTACTCCCTAAGTATAGCAGCCATCAGTGCAACCAAACCAAAAGTAGGCGTACCCCGCTACAGAGACCTGGCCACTCCCCGGTCTGTGTACCTCAGAGAGTGCCGCCACTGAAATGCAGAATTTACGAAGCTCCCCCGACAGCAGAGGAAGATGGCCATCTTGCTGGAGAGACAAGACGTTCCACGTGCCTACCCAGATGGACCTCCTCAAGCTGGGACCCAAGTGTCTCCATGAGCAGGCGACACCTCAGCAGCACGCCAGCTCCGATCCTCAACCGGCCTGACCCTATTAAGTCTCCGACGGTTTCGACTAATCCAGGGATGAGGCTTCCAAAGGCTTTCCCCCATCCCCTTCATGGCGCATGCAGCCTTCCTATGAGTGGCTGCAGCAGAGCTACTCCCGCAGAGAACAGAAGGGTGTCGGACCTGTTCAAATCGAGCTGTTATGAGGTGTTGTACAGTAGCTGGAGTGCCAGTCCTGTGACCAATCCCCAAAACTTTTTTCCCTGCAAGTTGGTGTGACGGTCATGGAGTGACCGCACAGGGAAGCCCTCCGGGGGGGACTGTTTTACTGACAAAAGCACACACACGCACTTACCTGGACTTTTACATTCGCGTTTGCATTTAGCTTTATCGGGAGATCACTGGATTGCTGTTTTAATAAATGTAATGTTTATGTAAGGGGAAGAAACTGCAAGACTATTTTGGGTATGTGGTGGACGTTTATTGTGCTTAGGTAGGGGCGCAAACTTGAGCACAAAAGAGATAGCGATGTATAAAAGGATTACTGTTGTCGGTCTGGCAGCATTGGTTCGGCAGCAAAAGGGGTCTGTCGGGAAGCAAAGGGTTATTTAATTGGTTCTGGGCCTAATTGGCCTAGTTTATGTTGGTTATGGCCATGGCGATGACAGAGGTGGCCTTGATCACACCACCTCTGTATTGTGTCTTTTCATATGCTATTTGGATGGAATGTTTTTGTATTTGTTTAGTAAATCTGTTAGTTTGCAGATGTGAGAACTTGTGCTTTTGTTTCAGAGTCCCTCTTGTTGCTTATGTGTTAATTGATTGTTTTGTGTTCACCGTTGTTTGTAAATGGTGCTGGCCGCCTGCTATATGTTTGCTTGTTTAGGCTTATGGGGGAGAGTCTTGATTGTTATGTTGCGTGTGAGCACGGAGGCTCTGTAAGTGCAGTGAATATATCCTCGGTATTGGAGAGGCTAGCAGACTGAGAATTTTGCTGAGTTTTATGAGTTTTTGATTTCTTTTTTTTTTTAGTTTTTCTGCCTTTTGTATATAGACTCTAGTGCTTGATTCTTTTTAAGCTGGAAATTAAATTAAATTATTCATTCTTACACTGACTCAGATTTTTTTTTTTACCAAATTCATTCCCACTAAATAGAGGTTACTCAGTAACCTTTTACAACTGGTGGCAGCGGTGGGATGGCCAGGAGAGGGCAGTAGTGAGTTTTTTCTCTCTATTTATCTTTTTTTTTTGTGTTGGTGAATTTTTGGCTGTACTCTCTTGCGCTGTTATCGGTTTCCCTTTTTTTGTGGATGCCATGGCGCCAAAGAAATTTGCCACCACAGAGAAAAAATCTGGCCTGCAGGAGACCGGGGCTGTTGGAAGTGAAGATGACGGTGGTATTGAACCTGTGATGGCCAGTGTGGCTGACAATACTTCTCTGCAGGAGCTGCGGGACATGTTCTGTAGCCATATGGTGTGGCAGCAGACACGGGATGTTCAACTGGAACAAGAAGCAGCACGTCAGGAGACTCGGTGGAAGACGTCGCAACACCAGTTCAGCCTCCTGCAGTGGGAGGTACACGTCAGAACCACATTAGACCCTGGGGTTGCTGCTAATGCTGCTGGTGGATTCGAGGCACCAGAGAGAACGTCAGCTATGGGTGATCGTCCAGCACCACCAGTTAGTGCACCTCATCTAGTCAAATAGCCAAGTTAGGACTCAAATAGAGAGGGAACCTAGACTGCGACGATTGGGTGAGACTGACGATGTGGAACATTATTTAGTGATGTTTGAGAAAATTGCGGTGGCGTGTCAGTGGCCGACAACTGACTGGGCAGTTAGACTGGTGCCCCAATTGATTGGCAAGGCTAGGGCTGCTTATGTCAATATGGACCAGGATGACGCCCTCAGTTATGCTCTATTGAAGGAGGCTATCTTGGAGAAATATGAGATCAACCAGGAGACGTATCGGCTGCAGTTCCGAGGAGCAGAGGTGGGCAAAGAGGAGACCCCAAAGGAGCTGTATGTCCAGCTGCGTGACCTGTACCAGAGATGGGTCCAGCCACAACACCACACCAAAGAGGAGATTGGGGAGACTATCATTTTAGAACAGTTCCTGCGTTTAGTCTCTCCAGAACTCCAGGTGTGGATTAGGGAACGTAACCCCGCATCTGCTTTTGAGGCTGCTGCTCTGGCAGATGTCTTTGTGGCAGCCCGACGGAAGGCCCAGCCTTGGACATATGCTCGGTGGAGAGGGGTAGAGATTCCAACAGGTCCACCCGGCAGCCTCCACATCTGGAGAAGACTGGCAGTGAGGGGAAGTCTGTGGCTGATAGTGGTGGTCCGTTCAAACAGAGCCCTGTATTGAAGGCTAGTGGCCCCAAACCACTAGTGTGTTATCAGTGTGGACAGGAAGGTCATATAAAACCAAAATGACCCAATAATCCAGCCAACCAATCTTGCATATGTATAGTACCTAGGTCTAGTTTCCCTAAGAAGCCGGTAGCTCTCCATTGTCATGTTATAGTCCTGAATGGGCAGGAGGTTAAGGCATTGGTAGATACTGGCAGTATGCAGTCCTTAGTGTCTTCTGACTTAGTCCCAATACAGTTAAGGAATTACTCTGTGATGACCCAACTGAAGTGTGTTCATGGGTAGGAGAGAATGCATCCAACTGCAAGTGTATATGTGCAGGTTTTGGGACAGACTTACTTACTGGAGGTTGGGGTGGTGGATAACTTGCCATATCAGATGATTTTGGGACAGGACTTTCCTTTGCTGTTGGATTTAGTACCTGGGAGTGGTGAGTGTAATATGATAGTGACAAGGGCCATGGCTAAAAACAGGGAGGAAGAAGTACCATTTCCTGTATTGCCTTTTCAGAATGCAGACATTGAAGCTCAGCTTGGGAAGTCCAGGAAGACAAAAAGACAGAGGAGACAGGAGAAGTTTCAGTTTGGGGTGACTCAGGGTCAAGGAGAAGTTTGTCCAGAACTGTTGGAGATCCCTCAGGATATGAGCTTAATGCAGCAACAAGACTCAGACTTTGGGCCCTTATATCAGCAGGCTCAGGCAGAGCAGCTCAGTGGTGATGGGGGAGAGACTCCCCGACAGGGGTTTGTTATTAAGAATGGGCTGCTGTTTAAAGAGGATGGGGCAGAGGCAAGGATGGTAGTTCCTCAGGAAGTTAGGGGGGTAGTCCTTGGCCTAGGCCATTCTATTCCATGGGCAGGCCACTTAGGCAGACAAGACAATCTCTCGAGTCAGCTGCTATTTTTACTGCCCAAATATGGCCAAAGATATTGCTGAGTTTTGTCAAACATGTCCTGAATGCCAGAAAACTGCCAGCAGATGTGCCCCAAACGTCCTCTTAGAGCCTCTTCCTGTAGTAGGGACACCTTTTGAGCAGTTGGGGATGGATGCGGTAGGCCCCCTTGAGCGTAGTAAAGCAGGGAACAGATTTATGTTGGTCATCACAGATTATGCCACTAGGTACTCTGAGGTTTTTGCTTTGAAAGCAGTGAAGGCTAGGACTGTAGCCACTTGTCTTGTGCAGTTGTTTTCAAGTGTGGGGTTTCCTAGGGCTATAATTACTGATCAAGGGACCAACTTTATGTCCAAGCTCCTTAAGCAGGCTTATTGGTTGTTAGGGATGAAGGGCATACGGACTACACCCTATCATCCGCAGACCGATGGTCTGACCAAAATGGTTTAACCAGACTCTCAAGCAAATGTTACGGAAGTTCGTTAGTGAAACCGGAGCAGACTGGGATAGCTGGCTCCCCTATCTTCTCTTTGCATACCGGGAGGTCCCGCAGGCTTCGATGGGATTCTCACCTTTTGAGTTGTTGTATGCCCGTGATGTGCGGGGACCCCTGGCGTTATTAAAAGAGACCTGGATACAAGAGGAAGCCCTGCCACAGCCACAGAACATCCTCTCATATGTATTGCAGATGAGAGAAAGGCTGAAGAGTACGGCGGAACTGGCACAACAGAATCTCGAACAGACCCAGCTGCGTCAAAAGTCTTATTATGACCAGAGGGCCCGTGCTCGGAGCTTTGCAAAAGGCGATAAGGTGCTGGTGATGTTGCCAAGTGACTCAAGCAAATTGTTGGCGAAATGGTAGGGCCCTTTTAAGGTCACTCGGAAGTTGGGGTCTACAACCTATGAGGTTGCTAAGCCGGGGCAGAAGCACCCAAGGCGAGTCTTGCACATCAACCTCCTGAAAGAGTGGCGGGAACGACCAGGTTTAGGTGCCGAGGTGCTTATGATCTGACAAGTGCCAGAGGAGGATGAGGTGGAGGAGCAGTACCTACCTTTACCAACGGAGGGTGCCCTTGACCTCAGCCATCTCTCCCCAGCTCAGCAAGTTGACATTAACCGTCTTTGTGGTTCAGCCCTGTTCAAGGAGTAGCCAGGGCATACCACGCTGGTAACCCACCATATCACCCTATGTGACGGTGCAGCACCTCGACGCCTGAGCTATCGCATCCCTGAACGACTCCTTGCTGGATTGAGGAAGGAGGTCGACCAGATGCTGGCCATGGGCATCATTGAAAGATCAAAGAGTGAATGGTGCAGTCCGATAGTGTTGGTACCCAAGAAAGATGGGACCCTCTGGTTCTGCGTTGATTTTAGGTATTTAAATTCTGTTTCTAAATTTGACTCGTATCCCACCCCTCGAGTTGATGACCTCATTGACTCTCTAGGACCGGCCAATTGGGTAACCACGTTGGACCTTGCAAAAGGTTATTGGCAGGTACCCCTTAGTGATGCTGCCAAGGAGCTGACTGCATTCCGGACGCCCTGAGGTTTCTTTCATCTTTCTAAAATGCCATTTGGGCTGCATGGAGCCCACGCAACATTTCAGAGATTAATGGACCAGGTGTTGGCTGGCACCAATGGTTACGCGGCAGCGTATCTCGATGATGTCATTGTGTACAGTGCGTCATGGGAAGATCATGTCCAGCATGTGAAGGATGTTCTGGGCAGGATTGAGTCTGCTGGCCTCACCATCAACCCTGCCAAGTGTGCCATGGCCAAGAGGGAGGCTGAGTACCTGGGCTATGTGATTGGTGGGGGATCATCAAACCACAGGTGCAGAAGCTTGAGGCTATCCAGAGATGCCTCTTGCCTCAGACTAAGACTCAATTGCGGTCGTTTCTGGGCATGGCCGGATGGTATAGAAGATTTGTGCCCAACTTTTCTGTTAGGGCAGCTGCTCTTACAGATTTGACACGTAAGAATTCTCCAGTCCGGGTGCAGTGGTCTGAAGATGCTAGGAAGGCTTTTGAGGACATACGGAGTGCACTGTGTAATGAGCCAGTATTGTATTGTCCTAATTTTAAAGAACAATTTGTGTTGCAGACTGATGCCTCTGACACAGGTATAGGTGCGGTGCTTCTCCAGGGTGAACCGGCTCAGCGGCATCCAGTGGCGTACATCAGCCGCAAACTGTATCCAAGAGAGATGCGATACTCGACGGTCGAGAAGGAGTGCCTGGCGGTGAAATGGGCCCTTGACGCCTTCAGGTACTATCTCCTGGGCCGCGAGTTCCTCCTGGAGACAGATCATCGGCCTCTGCAATGGATGGACCGCATGCGGGACTCCAATGCACAGATTACCCGCTGGTACCTGTCCATGCAGCCGTACAGCTTCACCATCAACTATATCCCGGGGCGGAGCAATGCTACTGCCGACTTTCTCTCCTACCTGCCAACGTGAGACTAGAGGTGGGGGGGTGTGTGACGGTCATGGAGTGACCGCACAGGGAAGCCCTCCTGGGGGGCTTGCAGGGCCGGATGCCATTTAACATCATACCTAGGACAGGTTACTGTTACTGCTTTCATAAAAATGTGTAGAAGAGCTTTATGCTTGGACTTTTTATATTTCACTTGAAAGCATATGCATCTGCCTTCATTATACAAATGACTTATGTTTTCTCACTTTTTTAATGTACAAATTTGACATAACTTTTATGATGATCTTCCAAAGTCAATTATTTTACTCAAAAGACAGTAATTTTAATTAATTGTGATTACAGCTTTTTTTTCAGTTTTTTTTAAGTGGTCAATGATTGTGCACTAGGTGCTAAAGTATTTCGTAGCCACCTTTACAAAACTCTTGTGTTTGGATAAATGGTAGTTTGGGTTGATTCGGGGGAGAGACTAAAATTTTTCATCATGGTCATTTTTATTTAACCACTATGTGCAACAAGCAAGAGGGTCCATGGGAAAGTAAAGACATAACAAATAACTTCTTGTCATTTTGCCTGCGTGTATTATACATTGCTGTGCAGTATTAAGTATTAACTGGTCGCATTTGGTGCTGAGGGCCGTTCACCACCTTGTAGCAAAGCAGAGCACTATGAACGTCCACATATAATTAAATTTTTTGAGATGTGCCGTACCACTATAATGCCACAGTAACACTTTCCCCCCCCTTCCTTCTAAAACCCACTTTCTGTACTGTCATGTTGCTTTTTCGCTCACACAATTCAAGGAATGGACTTGCTACACCATGATAAGTTGGCGGAACAGGTGATAACATGGGTCAAGCCTGCACGTAACCAAGCACTGTGTAGTGGTATTGTCTTTTTCATTTGTGTAAATATTCAGCATGATCCTGAAATGGAGTATCTTGCCTGGGGCTGACTGTGTATAGCTTTGTGAAGGCATCAAACATATCATCTTTTGTTTACATGAGAAATGTGAGCGTGAGCACTATACTATACTATCTTGTAATGGCATCATCCAAGAGGTATAGATGAGAAATAATATCAGTACAGACATTTTTAAATGGCACAAGCTATTGAGACCAGTATGGTTGAAATCGGACACAAATGGGGGGCTGACTTCATGGTGGATTTATATGACCATGTAAAGAAACATTTTTATCTAAGAAACTAAAGCAACACAAACACAATTTTAATGGCACAACCACAGCACAAACAATTGAGATCAGTTTAGTTAAAATCTGAAACATATGGGGTCAACTTCATGCAGGTCATGATTTACTATATGCAATTATTTTTAATTATTATTTTTACTCTGTTAATTTCTGTTAGCACGTCTGTCAGAATCACTGTGTTATGCAACTGTTAAATGCTAGCGGAATTAGCATTCGCTTGCGTACATTTGCATTACAAATCCATTCTGTTCAGCTGATATAATATACGTGTTTTCCTTCAGATTATCCATGTGCAGAACACCAGTATCTCGGTGCATTTCGACACCTCAGTTTCGACACGCTTTTGACCCTGCTAGTAAGCAGGGCCATGTCAGTGCGGTTATGGCTCAGGTACAACTAAGCTGGCATACTTTACAAGGGAAAAGGGCCAGTTCACTATATGGCTCAGGTGTGGCCCCGTTCTTGGTGGCAGTGGAAAAGCACCATAATACACGGGGTAAGTGTCTGGTAGATGGTTGGCTTGGGTGGGGTCAGCCAGTGTTTGAGTTCCCCATATGTGACCGCCTATGGTCTGCCTGTTTCACACAGTGTGTGAGTCTGCATTGAACAGAATGGAGGGATCAGGGCCAGACTGTTTGCAGTTTGTTTACATGAATGTCCTTCAGTGACATCCACGCTGATCAGTGACTGTGTGTCGTGTGTACAGTACTGTGTAAAAATCTCTCAAGCAGTTAAGGATAATGATGTTTAAATGAACTTCATGTTGGTCTAATTAAATAAAAAACATCTGTCAAAGTGTATCAACTTCACTATTTCAAAACCTCTCCTAAAGTACTTGCAGTTACCATCCAATACACCCATGAACTTTTTGACTGAACTACTAACAAACCATATTTAACTGCTCAATACCTCATTGAGTTATTTAACTAATTAGAGGGGTTGGATAATTAAACTGAAATGTATGTGACTATCCATCCATCCATCCATCCATCTTCTGTAACCACTTATCCCGTGTGGGGTCACAGGGCGTCTGGAGCCTATCCCAGAAGCTGCAGGCACAAGGCAGGGAACAACCCAGGATGAGGCACCAACCCATCACCAGGTACACTCACACACACAGGCAATTTGGCAACTCCAATCAGCCTCAGCATGTTTTTAGACTATGGGGGGGAAACTAGAGTACCCAGAGGAAACCCCACAACAACACAGAGAGAACATACCAACTCCACACACATGGAACCCGGGCAGAGACGTGAACCCTGATCCCAGAGGTGTGAGGCAACAGTGCTAACCACTGCACCAAACGTGGCTGTAAACCGCAATAGTTTCTTAGTACAGTGTAGGGCTTTCTTTTGCGGCTAATGCAGCATCAGTTTGTCTTGGGAATGACAGATACATGTCCTACACAGTGGCCAGAGGGATTTTGAGCCATTACTCTTGCAGAACAGATCTAGTGTTGATGGAAGAAAATGTTTCCTGACTTGTTCCTCCAAAACACCCCAAAGTGGCTCAATAATATTCAGATCTGGTGACTGTGCAACCCATGGAAGATGTTCTACTTCACTTTCATGTTCATGAAACCACTCTGTCACCAGTCTTGCTCTCTGTTATGATGCATTATCATCCTGATACACGGCACCCCCTAAGGGTACAATATTTGAACCACTGGGTGAACATGGTTTTCCAGAATGGTTTGGTAGTCCTTGGTAGCAATGTGCCCATCTAGAACAAATAGTGGGCCTAGGGAAAGTCATGATATTGCAGCCCAAACATTACTGATCCACCCCTGTGCTGGGTATGCAACAGTCCAGTTGGTAAGCCTCTTCAGGGCTTCTCCATACCATAATTCTCCCAGATGTGGAAAGGACAGTGAAGGTGAACTCATCAGAGAATTCCCCCGAATTTAGGGCCACTGCAGTTAGGGAGCCAGGGCTTTGACTGTGCAAACCAGCTGCTTTCCTAAGGAACCAGCCCCTGTGGGGCTTTGCCATGGTGGTGGAGGTATCTGGGATGTGCTTTAGTTAAGCTACAGTTCTGGTTTTTAATGGGCTGTCCATGCAGGGTAGTGACCCAGCCCATGCGTCGCAGGTATGCTGTAGTCCACACAGTCAGCTTCTGCACCATGCTGCCCCACCTCAGCTCCCATCTGCTACACTAGGGTTCTCCTGATATATCAGTTTCCTAAGGTTTGATGTGGATCACAGCCTGATGTGGATCACTGTGTCATACTATGAGTAGCTTACATAAATAGTGGGAATAAAAATGTTCATGCAATGAGGTGGAACACAGACCATACTTAGATGTTAGTAGATAAGAGTTTTCTCAATAAATGAAATGTTTCCCCCATGTTCTTTCTGTGGCTTTCCGATCAGCTCCTTGATTCCAGGGTTGTGCCTGTGGCTTTTGGCCCAGAGACAAATGCCAAACTTCAGGTTGTTGTGGTTTCATCAGGAGAATGGAGATGTGATGACGGTGATGAGATCTGTCCAGCAGTCTGGACAGAGCCTGAAGACACACTGTTTACTTAGTCCCTATTAGTCCCTATTGCCTTGTGTTTGAATTTTGCTATATAAATAAACTTGCCTTGCCTTGCCTTTCCTAACATAAGCAATGGCTGCCATTTGGAAATTGGGCCTATTTTATGGTTTCCAGGCTTGGGTGTTGCTAGGAGAATCCCACGGATGGGGGCAGGGGACAGCACGGTGCCAGTGGGTGTGGGGTCAGAGTGCCCTGCTGCTTGGTAGAGCAGTTTCAGGGCGGCTCTTTTGTGGCTGGGTCATGCAGGCTGGGTGGTGTGCAGCTCCTCTCGGGGCTTTGTGTTCCCTGCAGAATGTTTGAATTTGTTTTAATAGACCCCCCCCCCCCACCATGGTAGGACAAGGTTGAAAGTCTGTAGAGTATTTAAAGTCACAACAATCCCACAGGGTGATTAATATATACCATTTCCACATTTTTGTAGTGAAGGGGGGGAGATTTCTTTTTATGATCTCTAAGTAGGTGCCAATTTAAAATAGTTACACACCTCCTGGTAGGGGAGAGTGGCTGTTGTGCGTGGGGCAAAGCAGGGCCCAGCGGCTGCACCTTTTCTTCGGTGGCACGGGTCCACTTGCTCTCTGTGTTTGGACTGCAATGGGTTTGTTAGTGTTATGGTTTGGGTAAAATCCATATCCTACCAAGATGGAGGTGGTTAGATTGCTGTGGAGGGAGGAGGCTGAAAAGCCAGGATAAGCCTTGCTCTGTGTGTGGCAGGGCAAAAGTGGACTTTCTGTATGCTTAGTCTACATAAGGTTCTGTTGTAAAGTAGAACATTTCAGATTATTATTAACATTGCACTTTTTAAATTTTGTAATTTGATACAGTGCAGTCCATGGGTATTTGGACTGTGGCACATTTTTTATTATTTTTATTATCACAATAAAATTGAAGTGAAACACTCAATATCTCATATTTAAAGTGCAGACTGTTAGCTTTAACTTAAGACTAATGACAGTTGTATTGGTTGAACTCTGCAGCAGTTGTAACCATTTTTATACATATACACCTGCCATTTTAACTTATCAAAAGTATATTTAACTTTAATCCAAAGTGATGTACAATTGGGAAAACAAGGTCTGACAGTCCCTGTGGCAATTGGGGGTTATGGGCCTTGCCTCAGGGGTTTAATGGTGACAGCAATCTACCCATCCTGGGATTCAAACTGGCAACCTTCTGATCATAGGTACAGCATTCCAACCCACTAAGCCACACACCATCCCCTAGAATTGGGGCAATTATCTGTTCCTTGACCAGATGTGTGTTATTGTGTTATCAATTCATGCACAATTTAATAAAAGGCTTAAAATTGATTGAGGATGAATTCTGATGTGTACAGATACATCTGTTCAGATTCAACAGAATGTGTCAAAACTTACTGGACAGCACTTTATGCTGCAGCAGGACGATGACCCAAAGAGCTCTTCAAGGACAAAAACTGCAATGTCCTTGAATGGCTGATTTTTTACCAGACCTGAATTCGATTGAGCATGCACGTCACTTGTTGAAGAGGACTAAAGGCAAAAAGCTGCCGGATAGCTCAGTGCCTGGGGATGTCTGTGGGTTACTAGACTTCAGGCTGTCTTTGTATGCAAAGGATTTGCAGCCAGGTTTTACATAGGAAAATTTTCTTTAAGATAATATTAATTTGTCCAGATACTTTTGGTCCCTTAAAATGTGAGGTCTGTGTATGGGTCAATGACATAATCAATTTTTTGTGTCCATATGGTTTAGTTAAATTTGAAGGTGTTAAAATAACTTTATGAATTATTTGCATAAATTTTTTTGACGATAGTCTAAAATTTGTGGTGTGAACATATTTTGAGAAAATATGGGGTTGGCGTCAGCAATGTCAATGTAGTGTAACCGTACAAACTTGGTACCAAATAATTAAACTTATTTAAAAAAGGTGAAATTCTCAATAAAACACCCTATCAACTAATCTGGCATGATCTTACATTAAAACTATTCAAAAGAAAATAAAAGTAATGGAACATCATTGTTCCGAATATTACAGTTTATAAAGGGAATCGCTTTAGTTAGGTCAACTTCCTGTCAAGGTGGTATAACCACCATGCAAGGAGCCGTTTTGTTCATATTGTGCAAGAAATCCATTTGACAGGAAATGATTTCACAGAGAGGGACCCCTGATAACCCTAACCGTTGCATAGCAAGGTTAGTAACTCTGTTTAAAATACCAGATAATTTAACATTTTTAGGATATGGTCAGGTATGCTTTGGTTTACATGTCAAATCGTGTGATCCCAGGAAAACACTGACAATTCATCATAATTATGAAAATGAGAAAATTACTTTAAAAATTACGCTTGAAACATTCACACCAAGGCCATGTACTTACATAGGTTACATTCAAATGCCAAATGTCAAATGGTATAACTGGTTGCACCATTTGACTACTATTACAAACCTTTCTGTTAGAGGCCAATTTTTTCAAATATCAGTATATCAAATATCATTGTATTTATCCCTACCGCCTCTCCCTGGGATATGATGCGGATATGTTCCGACAAACCTATCATAAGGCAAAAATATCATAATCATGCTTAAAACACTTACATTAGCATATAGTTGGGCAAAATCATTAACACGAAGCATAATTTATAAAAAAGTGTTGAATATCTCATGTAATTTATTGAATAACGTACTAAAAGTGAAAAACATTTATCCATCGTAAAGTCGAAATATCGTAACACAGACCATAGTAACCAGGGGAGTCTGTATATCAAATATCAGTTTACAATACTGGTTAAAGATGTTATATGGCCTAACTTATTATGTGGAACTATTTTAGATAGTTCAATATTATATTTTTGGAAAAATGTGATTTATCCACAGCATATTACACTATGTAACAAATTTTTATTTTTATTTTGTTTCTGAGTACAAAGTGTGTTTTCCTAACCCATTATGCCTAAAACAAACAGAAAATAGCTATTGTTCCACAAAAACTTTGCTTC
>JAAGVU020000061.1:17608054-17621966 GCA_011763525.2 Mormyrus iriodes
AGCTCAGCTAACCTCTCCTCATAAGACCTTCCTCTAAGACCAGGAATCATTCGCGTAGCCCTACGTTGCACCCTTTCAGATTTTATCACTGCCTACGTCACTTTTGCTAGATGGTTAAATGGGTCTGCACACAGATATCTCATAAGTCTCTGTCACTAGACAAGCTCCAGATTTGTTTAGCGCAGCCTAGCTAAGAAAACAAAATTGTCTGATCATGATAAGAGTTGTCTAGTTTTCTTTGGGCTGAATTTTCCGCCCAAATGGAAATTAGGCATCTGTTTTCACTTGCATTCCAACCACATACATCAGTGCTCCTCTCCATTTTTTCGAGTATTGGCACATTGTCACTAAAACAACCACCATGTCCTGCATTGATGACGTATTTTCTTATGACATCCTTGTCAGAGATGCATTAGGACAAATTATCTCCAAAAGATATGTGGTAAAATGTGTCCCAGATCACCCTGGTAAGTGGTTTGAGTGATCGGATCACAATATATCTTGGTAGTCGTTTACACTTGTATTTAGTGCTGTCCACTTGTGATCTGATTGCCTAAGATGTATTCTAAAACTCCATATAAACAGAGTCACAGACAGACAGAAACACAAGGATGCACACAAACAGACACAGATACATGGACAGACACACACAGATACATGGATGAACATGTTTTTACCCTGATTCTTGCTAAACATTTTTCTTCACTGAAATCACAAAAGAAGACATGAATTCACGATTCTTGTTGTTAAGATGGTTTTTTCATACATTCAGATAAAATAAAACAAGTTCAGTTGACCTTCTTAACTGTTATGCTTGATTTTCAGTGTCAATTTCTTCGATAAGCAATGGCCTTTGTAGAAGCAATATGGTCAGGTGGCGTGACTGGAGTGTGTCAATTGGTGTAACCAGTGTTTTTCACAAAAATATGATAATATATAGGAAAATTAATTTGGAATAAAATATAATCCTCCATTGCAGTGTAATAACACAATTTTTACATAATTTATCAAAGATTATTTAGAAAACAATTTCAGCATATGTCCCGCTCGGTATTGCAAAGAACACATAAAATTAAAATTTAAAGACAATACTTATAAAATCTGTTTTATGTGATATTTTGAAAAGAAGTACACTTACATATACTCTAGGCGCATACAATATTTAATATTTCTCATTTCTCATTTGCCATTTTCAGGCGCATTCAGTCTTACCTTTTGTAAAAAATGGTGTAAATGTTCAAATTACATGAAACTAACAGGAATAGGAAATATACATTTTAAAACACTGATGCATGCTTTTAAAACAATTTTTACAAGATTTTTGAATTGCTCATCTTGCCAACCCTTATTTTTCACTGACCCATATAAAAATGGTTATAATTCTTGCACACTTCAACCACTATAGCTAATAGTTTGCCCTATAAGCACATATTGAGTGTTTTTTACTCATTGTGATGGTTTACAGGGCCAAAATGATAAAAAATGTGTCACTGTACAAATACTTATGGACTGCACTGTAATTTATACTTTGGCTGTGTTGTGTGTCTGTCCCAATTGTCTGTTTTAAACAGTAAATACATATCAGATAAGGATCTCGAGAATCCCACAGGATAATTACATAACAGTTTAATCCTTCACACTGAATCAGGTGGGGTCGTGACCTTGTTGGCAGCTGAATACAGTATCTTAGGCTTTCAGGATTGTCTCCACTGAGGAAGGAGCTATTCGTGTTGTTTTCTGGTTCATTCATCCTCTCCTTATGCCAGTAATGGACATGAGCCGACAGTGCCAACTGCCTGTCGCTCAGACCCTAACCCTGCTGGGGGCACTTGGCATCACTAATTGGCTGTGTTTAGCTCAATGTGTCTTTGTTTGCTGGTGCATCATCACCCTACGTATCATGGTTTCCCACTATATAATGTCTATAAGGTTTAGCGTGAGCTCATGAGGGTGAGGATCATTGCTGTTCTGGCCATCCTGATCCACACTGACCCATCCTGTGCCCGGTACGGTGCGCCCCGTGGTGGGAAGCATATGCACCTGTTTGAGTGTTTGGCCCTGACACTGTGACATGTGTTGTCATTTTGATGATCAACTGTGTAGTGCATTGCTAAGGAGAGGCTGAGGCAGCTGGTAGATGGCACTCCACTGCAACGTGTGGGGAGGAGGGTGTAGTGTGTCTTTGAGTATGATGGCCTGTTTAGTGTGGGGGCTGATTCTTGCAAACTCCTGCCAGGTCTGTGAAATATGCAGCATGTGAAGGGAACCTGCACCACTTGATCTGAATCCTGGACCTGACAGAACACATGGTGTTGATCTTCTTCACGCCTGCTGTCCACCCCTTTGAGAGAGTTTGTAAACCTGCTTACGCTCCTTTTGCCCCTCCAGCCACGGACCGACCCCACCCCCATCTGCAGCTTCTGCATGGGCACCAAGGAGTCCAACCGAGCCAGGCTACCAGAGGAGCTGCTATCCTGTACTGACTGCAGAAGCAGTGGTGAGTGAAGCCCTGTCTGCACACACACAGCATAAACTGTGGTGTAATATACACTCGAGAACCAGAAGGGGACATACCTAAGAATAATCCCTGGCTCCTGGTCCATGTATCATTTGTGCCCCTCTTTGATGACCCCTCTTCTAAAGCAAGATGTTTGTTTTCCTGGTGGTTTTATGTTTCGTTTATATGGCTTTATCCAAGTACACTATCGCACCACAGTTGTAAACTGGCTGACAGCAGGGATTGGCGGGCCCGAAGGTTGCTGGCTCCAGTCCCAGTAGCACAAGCTGATCCACCAGTGCTTCCAGCTGTATAAATGGGTCCTGACCCACTTTGGATAACTGCTTCTGGGTTCAGCTGTGTGTGATGTGTTCACCTTCCCCAGGCCACCTGTCCTGTCTGACGTTCTCGCCGGAGCTGAGCACCAACGTGAAGGCCCTACACTGGCGGTGCCACAAATGCAGGACCTGCAGATTTTGTTACATCCAGGGCAAAAATGTTGTGAGTACACTGAGCAAATCAAGCTATGGAGAGGGGCTGTATGTGTCACTCAAAGGTTTGCTAAGCTCTGCTTGTTGCATCACTGCTCAGTCCATTTTACTGTCACTTGGGAGAAAGGGGGGAAGTCTCTGTGAAAGGAGTTAATTAGATGCTCCCACTGCCTTTACACCAGGACAAAATGCTCTTCTGCCACTCATGTGATCGGGGATTTCACATAGAGTTCTGTGACCCACCGCTGTCCCACGTGCCGAGAGGTAACGCATCCCGAAATTTCCTCACTCCCCACTCTGTTAAACTTTCCCAGGGTTACTGTGTATCATGACTCTCCACCATGCTGGCTGTTTATTCAAATTAGAGCAGCTCCTGGGCAACCATTAAAGACCAGCATGTGAAGTCTGTAGCAGTGTTTTTTACAGATCTCACCTCAGCTATATTTGCCCCCTAGGGAGGTGGATTTGTCCAGTCTGCCAGCCGAAGGGAGGGGGGGGCTACTCCTGCACCAGCAGGCAGCACAGATCAAACGGTGGCATGGCAGGCCGCAGGGGAGGCCACAGGGAAGGCCACGGGGGCAGCAGGGCCTGTCTGCAGTGTAAGTCTGTGACATATGTTTATATTAAGCAGGTTCTTCCTGGACGGAGCTGTCTGAAGCATGTTGGGGGGAGGGGGGTGGCATGACTGGCCCTACTTTCAGAAACCACACAGAAGGGAAAAGCAGGCAGCTGTCTTGGTGCATTATGGGTACGTATGTTACCCATTCACTCCAGTGACATTGGGTTTGTTTTGCCCTCAGGCCTGTAGGAGAGGGATCCACAGTTGTCTTGACAGAACAGGAGTCCCCGGGTAGCGGTGTAAAGGTCATGGTGTCCCCTAAACCCTCATCTGGCTCTGCTTGCCCTGTGGAGGACCTCAGGACCAGGCTCTCTGCTCTCACCTCCCTCGCCCTAACCAGGAATGCCAAGGGGCCAATTAATGGTCTGTCCCAGTTTTTACCCCCTCTCCCGCCGGCCACTGTTCCCATGGTGAAGTGACTGATTCTTCAAAACCAATTGAACATGAGGGGGCCAATTGCTCCCCCCTTAGTTCCTCCAGCCAGTCCAGCAATCTGTCTCTGGGCAGCGCCCCCTGCCGCAGCCAGCTGAAAGGCCTGTTCGATGGCCTGTCCCACATCTATGTCACACAGGGGCCTGCTCGAAGGAAGCACCTGCCTAGCTATGCCCCGCCCAGGCATGCATGGTCCCAGCTTTACCCTCCTCTTGCTCCCCTTGGGGATGCCCTGCCCCCAGCCTCCTCTGGCAGGGGGTTGAGTGGGGGACGGCCCTTCAAGGTTGCTGCTGGTTTCAAGCACATGGCCTGGCTAAAGAGATGTAGGACGCTAGGCAGGTTGCACAGAATGGGCCCACAGAGGGGGGCCCCAGCTGATGAACTCATCACACCCAAAGAGGGCTGCGGTAAGCACGTCTCTCCGCCCCCTGCACCGCTTTTAGGCAATTTGCTTTGCTTCTCTGTTGCTGCTCGTTATATACAATAAAGCTAACCTTTGTGTGGTCTCTGTGTGCCATGTCTGAATTCTCTATGATTCTCTGTACAATGTCCCCACTTCACCTGTGTGGAGTCTCTGTGTGCATTTTTTCTGTATATGGTCTTTGTGTGCCATGTCTGAGTTCTCTATGGTTGTGTGTACAGTGATCCTGTCGAAAGATCACAGTAGCCCTCACTCCTTCGTTTGGCTCTGCTCCCTATGTCTTCATGCACAATGCAGAGGGTAAGGTCCAGCATGCCTCCAGACTGCAGGGCTGGAGGGCAGGGGTGACGATGGAGGATGTCGAGATGTTCAGGCACGTACAGGAGCTGTCCTTGCTGGTGAGAATGAGCTTGACACGCGGGGATGATGCCTGTATTCCTGCTGGCTGCTGGGCAGTAACTCTGCTTTTTGCCAGCTTTCTGTATGTGCAGCACCGACAATTTCTCTGGGGCGCTTCACATTTGAAGACCCACATTTTTACTGGCTGTCCTAGTAATCGGTCATGTATAACTGATACTTAACTCTCTCTGTGGGTCCTGCAGAAAACAGATGGTCGGAGCGGACCCCATCCTGTGTGCTGTCCTCCATACATCGAGCTAGGAAACTATGAAATCCAGACGTGGTACTCCTCACCCTACCCTCCTGAGTATTCCAGGTGCAAATCAGACTGGATCCTTCAGGAGGTGATGGGTGAAATGAGCCATTAGGGGACTTACACACCTATAAAAGCCTTTAAAAACAGAGGCACCAGAAACAAATTTATTTCATTCTTTCATTATATGTCACAGGCTGCATAAACTGTACATCTGTGAGTTCTGCCTTGCGTACATGAAGAGCAGGGCTGCCCTGCAAAGGCACACCAAGAAGCATGTCTGCTTCTGGCCCCTGGCCGACGAGATCTACAGGAAGGATGAGCTCTGCGTCTTTGAGGTGGGCACCCTCAAGGCTTGCACCGGTCTCCTGCCCTCGCCCGGTTTGAGAATGCCACGCTAGGTGTGTGTGTCATTACCTCCAGGGTGCATTGCCCCCTTGTTACCCTCACTCTGTTTCTATTTTGAAGACACCGTTCATTAAGAGGTGGCTTGTTAATAGCTGGCATTGCCCCAGTACCAATGAGCTCCCCCTGCACATCCCTCACACAGGCCTCATCTTTCTTATTGACAGACTGACCCCTATGTAGTCTGCTCAGGTTACACTTCCTGTCCCAACCAACGTGCAGTCACGTTTCCAGAAAATGCCTGTTCTTTCCGCATTATTAACATGCCTTCTCCAGGGGCTGACTTAGTTTGCTTTTTGCCCTGCAGGTCGATGGAAGCATCAGTAAGATCTTTTGCCAGAACCTCTGCCTGCTAGCCAAGCTCTTTCTGGAGCACAAGATGCTGTACTACGATATAGAGCCCTTCCTCTTCTATGTCCTGACGTGGAATGACAGCAAGGGCTGCCACCTGGTCGGATACTTTTCCAAGGTGGAGGGGCATGCTCTGCTGTGCTGTGATGCACTGGGGATCTTACACCCTCTGACACCCCTACCCTGCCCCGACCAAGTCTCAGTTTCAGTACTATCAGTTAGTCTGATTACCACAACATAAGGTGTGGGTGTGCATGTGACTGAATGTATTCAGGTTTTCTCACTCCTCTCTTCCTTCTCCCTGCTTCCTTCCTTCACTCTCTTCATTCTTTCACTGCATCCATCCCTCCCATTCTCCCACTCTTTCTTCCACTCTCACATGCTCTCTTCTCCCATCTCCATCTTCCTTTCTTCCCTCCCTCCTCTCCTTTGCTCTCCCTCCTTCCCTATCTGCTCTTATTCCCTCTCCATCCTTCCCTCTTTGTCCCTCTTTCCCTCTCTCCTCTACTTTTCTTTCTTCATTCCTCTTTCCTTCTCTTTCTCCCACCTTCCCTCTCTTTCTCTCTCTCTTTCTGTCGATCCCTCCCTCTCTTTGTCCCTATTGCTATCTCTTCTCTACTTCCTTCTCTTCATCTTTCTCTCTTTTTTCCTTTCTCCCTCCCTCTCTCCTCTCCTTCCTTTTATGCCTCCCTCCCTCTCTTTCTTCCTCTCTCTGTTGGTTGTTGCCCCGTCTTTCTCACACCCTCTGCTCTCATTCACTCTCTCCCCCCTGCCTCTCTCCGCCCCTCAGGAGAAGCAATCCCAGCAGAAGTATAATGTTTCCTGCATCATGGTCCTGCCTCAGTACCAGAGGCCACTTCCTCATTGACTTCAGTAAGTGTCCTCCACAGCAGGCTACCTGTTGCTGTAAACGTGTCAGACACCAGTGTTCACTCATATGCAGATAGAGGATATTAGCCACCTCTAGTTAAGCAGATTAATTGTTAGTTAAACCTGATGAAGTGCTCTGTACTTGACATGTCTGTAGTTTCAAACATTTGGCATTTAAGCTCATGAATAAAGTGTGAGTGATGTTGGTGTCTGTTAGTCACGCTTGTGAAGGCTTTTTCCTGGTGATCAGGGTGATGTCAGCTTCTGGGATTGTGCTATGTCCCCCTTACCTGCTAAAATGGTTGTGGGTGTGGCTCAGGCTGGATAGGTGCGAATTCTGGGTGAGCGACTTTCAGCCCCATGCTGCCCCCTTCACCTGTCAGTACTCTGAGCCCTTGTGCGTGATGATCCACGCTTGCCCGCATTGTCCTTAGCTGGAGCTTAGACGTGTCCAGGCCTCCCCAGTCTGATTTTCACCCTTGATTCAAGCAGGAAAGGACCAAGGAAATGGTCCCCAGGGGCCATGCAGCACAGGAGGCAACAAACTGGTAAATTAAACAAGAGACTGCTGTCCTGGGAAATGTCCTGTCACCCCCGTGTCCTTTTCTTTTAAGTACTCAACTGTCTTATTCTTGGTTATACTGCACATTTGCCACTTCTCATGCTGAATTTTAATTGCTTGAAGAAGTCATGGATTTGTAGCACAGATAAACCTATTCCGCTCTGGCATCAAGATCAGGGCTGCTCTTATAACCAGTCTTTAAATTCTCATTAATTCCGAAATGCTTGGCATTGTAACTATTGACGTGTGGCTTGGTGTGCTATGGGATTCTAGATGATCTTCTAGGAGTTGCGAGAACTGGAAAGTGGATTGATTTCTCATTCATATTTTTCCTGCTAAGCTGAGAATCCATATTTTGTGTGGAGTATCTGTGTATTTCCCTGTAGGGTGAACTTGTGGAATATGGATTTCTGCGTTTAAGAAACATTTCTGAGAATACAGAGAGACTTGCTGTATGTTTTGGAAACCCCAGTGCTGTCATGCCTTTGCCAGGTTACCTGCTCTCCAGGTGTGAGGGCCAGGCTGGCTCCCCCGAGAAGCCACTCTCCAATCTGGGCCGGCTCTCCTACCTGGCATACTGGCGTGGCACTGTGCTGGAGCGCATGCAGCGGCAGCGGGGCACGGCCCTCAGCATTGGGGGCCTGAGCCGGGACACGGGCATCTGCCCGCATGATATTACTGCTTCGCTACAGGAGCTGCGTGTGGTGGAGGTGCAGGTCGGCAGGTCGGTGCTACAGCACATGGCCAGAGCTGTTAGAGGCGAGGGGAGGCGAGGCTAGAGGAAAATTCCTATGTGAGTCCCTGCTGGGGGGTGAGTGTGACTCTGGCACCCTGCTGTGTCCACAGGTGTGTGCTGGTCTGCCGAGAGCAGCTGATCAGAGAGCAAATGGAGCGCATAGGGAGAAAACCGCGCCAGCACGCCCTGCACCCCGAGTGCCTGCGCTGGCCCAGGGGGCACCGCACTGCCCAGGTAGGTCTGATGCTCCGCTTCTGGGACTGAGCTGCTTCTATGGCTGTGGCATTTTGGGGCCCTTATCCTGGCTGAGCAGGTCAAGTAGAGGCCAGTTACCCCTCACCTAATTTGTTTTTGTGCTTTGACCCTGTTTACTGTAAGGGTTTCAGCAGGAGAAATGGTCACTTATAGGACATCTGTGCTGGCATGATGCACATAATACCAGCTGATCACGAGGTGTTTGTAACATTTTAATGGCACTCAATGCTGCTTGTGCTCAAAAGAGTCTGTGTCTTTGCTGTTTTATTGTAACTCATTATAGCAATATTTGAAATGCTGAACTTTTGTTTATTTGTAGGCTGTGCAGATATGAATGTTTAGTGGGGTAGAAAAATGTCTGGTGGCATTTTTGGCAGAAGGTGATGATACTGTATGCTTGTTCCTTCCTAAGCGGAAAAGGGGTCACAGGAGGAAACAAGTCAACAGCAGTATTACCATGGAGACGATCTCAGAAACAACAGATGTGCTACAGGAGGAGGAGAGTCCCACCAGGACGAGAAGGGCCAAAGATGAGTCGTTGCAGAGGGCAATCCAGCAGCAACAGGGCTGTCAGAGCCTCACAAATCACAAGGAGAGCAACAGTCACCATTTCCCAGAAGGCACCCTTCTGACAGCAGGTGTTCCACCATTTATGTTGGGTCTGAGTGCACGGTTACTGGGGGTGGGACTGATGTGTGATGCATGATTTGTTCTCTGTCCTGGGCTGCAAGGGAGCGAACACAGACTGTAAAGCGCAAAAGAGGATGGCTGAAGAGTGTTAAGCGTGGCCTGTTCAGGAGACAGAAGACTGAGAGGAAGAACGGCTTCAAACTCAACCTATACACCCCCCTAGTGACCCCCGTGCAGGCTGAGCAGCACTCAATACCAGAGGGGCCCAAGGAGGATGATGGGGGACCTTTAGCTGGGGCAGAGCCCACAGCTGAGATGTTATCTGACTCTCCAGTGATGTCACCACATAAACTGGACACCTCGATCACACCAATCTGCCCCTGTGAATCCCCTCTTGTGGATGGGGGGCGCACTGACTGGTTAAGAGCAGATAGCGAGGAGGAGGACACTGTACGTATTGATGATCACACTGCAGACGGTGAGGATGAAAGTCACAGTGCCCCCAAAGAGTCAGAGACAGGTGGGGGAGCAACAGAAGCATCTGAGGGGCCGCTCTTCTGGTCTGAAGGTGCTTTAAGTGAGGTAGGTGGCGGGGAATGCATGCCTGGTGTGGACAGGTTGTTCCAGGTTGATGTCAGTGCCTGTGAGTACAGACCCCCCTTTCAGACAGAGGAGGACAGTAGTGGTGAGCTGCCGGTGCTGCTGAAAGATGACTGCACCCCTCTGAGTTGCCACAAAGCTGATCCCACATGTGCAGTGACGTGGTCACTGATGGGGAAAGTGCCCAATGACGAGTTTCAGGACAGTGGCGAGGCTTTCCAGGACCTGCGGGGCTATGAGCACCTGGAGCAGAGCCACTCTATGGCCACCCTGGACAACTGCACCCAGTCTGAGCAAAGCAGTCCCCTGTGCCATTTGGTCTGTTCCATCAGCAGCCCCGCCGTGTCACTGCTAGAGGGCAGCTATGCACAGATCAGCCCCGTGCAGAGCACCATGGCAATGCCGCACCTGCGAGGCCTGGACGCTAGCCCTGAGATGGATGTGCCCTTGATTCGGTCTGAGACCCCAGGGCATGTGGTGGACAGTGGCTTCAGTGATCTGGGCAGCATCGAGAGCAACACAGAGAACTATGAGAACCCAGGCAGCTATGACTGCAGGGCTGGACCCTCACAGGTCGGTGACTCCTAAAGCAGCCTGGATTCATGCAGCTGTGCCGTGGGCCAGCAGATGGCTGTGGGCCTGATGCCCCAGGGCCATATGAACTCCCCACAGAACTGCTATGCCCTGGAGCACCCCCCCACCAGAGGCTACCACACAGCAACACATCACACAGCCGCTGGAGGCTTCAGCAAGGCTCACAAAGTGCTGGGCCTGGGCCTGGGCCTATATGAGTACATGAGCCAAGCCGATTATGTGAGCACCCCCTATGGCCAGCCCACGACCATGTTCAGCCTGAGAAAGCTGCAGCAGCTCACCAACACAATCATGGAGCCAGTGTCCTTCAGCCGGCCCACCTCACAGCTCTTGTACGCCAGCGCCTTGTCAACCTCGGCATGCCGGCCACTGCCCATCATCCCCAGGGGCCCACCTTCCAATCTGAACCCCCAAGCCATGATGCAGTGTAATGTGGGCACACCACCCCCACAGAAGTTGCAGATGGTGACGATTGGTGGCCACTTAGCTGCATGTGGCAAGTCGGCCCTGCCATTGCCCCCCCAGCAGCAGGTGCATAGCCACAGTGTGCAGGCCTCCCCCAAGATGAACATCATGCCTGGTGCAGCCTACAGCGTCAACGGCAACATGAACATGCACATGGCACCCATGGACCACACCAATGAATGGCTACATGACACATCCCATCATGAATAGCAGCTACCATGGCAGTCACACATATGTGAACCAGCCCCCACAGTACTCCATGCAGATGTAGAAGCATCATATCCCAGTGCATGATGACGTGATGTACAGCCAAGCAGGGCACTGGGGATACACGAATGGTGCAGTGCCTAGGCAGTCTGTGCAGGCTGCTTACATGAGGCATTAGGAAGCATGGCCATCTCTGGGAAGCACGTCATAACCTGTCATTTGTGACAGAGCCTCGTCACACTGTGTCCCCTTTTCTCACAAAGGCCACTTAGTGTACCCTGCTTATGCCACTCTGTTGGCTGTTTGTGTCTACAGGTATTGTTTTGTTAAAGGTTAATTGCCTTGTTTTGCACTTCCAGCAAGGGGAGTAGAAGAAGTTAGTTAAGTTATACTATTTCAAAATTGTAAACTTTGTTAGCACTTTTTTGTCCATCCTAAAGTGTAAAGAGTGGTGTAATTCAAGGTTTTTTTTTAGGTTTTCCTAAATAAGGCAGCTTTGTATTTCTTAACAATGTATGTCTGCATAATGAAGTTTGTTTGCAAAGAAAAATAGATATGACTGCAATTTCGGTCCAAACGTCCTGTACCACAGAAATGCCTTTAAAAGTTAGTTTCATATCTTAAATAGATTTATAGCCAACAGAAATGTCTGGAATAGGACAAGTGTGCAACTGTTGTATAAAAAACAAGTAAAAATTAGCTGTTATAAAGCATATATTTTTGTGCCTGTACAGAGGGGGTGGGGTTCTGTAGGCTGTGCTGGACTTTTATTTATGATTTTCTATTCAATCACTTACACGCTGTACATTTTAGCCAAAAAGAAATGTCACAGGAAGTTGTTTGTGGTTCCTGAGTGGGAAAAAATTGGGGCAAGATGGAGGTCAGAAGTACAGAGGAACTGGGCAGTTCAGTAGCACCTGTGTGTGTGTGTGTGGGGGGGGGGTTGTGAATATATTACATTGTGGGGTCCACTGTAATTTCGGCCAGGAATGCATCCTTATCACCAATAGTAACAGACATAATACACAGTTAACGTCATCCCATATACAATATCTTAAGATGGCAATGTCAAGTTAAATACATCTGCTATAGATTGGTTTCATTCACAGATATAAATTACACCAAGATATGAATACAAATGTGTGTGTGTACACTGTTTGAGGGATTCCCATTTCCAAAGGCTATCCTGTCCCCCTGAGCGCACAAGGAAATGTAAAACTATGACTTTCATCAAGGTTAATTTCTGATATTATGCCACATAACGACATTACATTACATTTATTACACGGGTGACATCATCCCATATACAATATCTTAAGATGGCAATGTCAAATAGATCTGTTATAGATTGGTTTCATTCATAGATATAAAATACACCAATTCAAGAATTCCATCAATATGATAAAGGCATTACTCTTTGTGATTTGAAAATGAAACACAATGCTCCTGTAGGTTCATAATAATCCAAATATCAGCATGAAACATGTGCATTACAGTCAATAATCTTCTTTGGTTAATCTTAAGTGTAAAGTTTCAAATGTGAAATTACATCTGCTTTTTCCAGAGACAAGCAATCAAAGAGATGACACAAGGCTTGGAGACTTTCAGCTTCCTTGGACAGTGCAGCTTGGATGTGGTTGAAATTGGGATGTTATGGAGTCTAACCCGTGACAATCAATGGTCGCGTCACCATAGTGTATGTAGCATTCCATTGTTGGTGAGTCTCAGATAAGACAGAGTAATCATTTCTCAGAAGTTAACTTCACTAGTAATTATCCACAGGAACTATAATTAAAATCATCCATTAGAAGAGGTGACTTTCTAAATAACCTGTAAAGAACCAGTTTGATTCCTGCCATCTGTTATGTCTGGTTTGCTTTTATTATGCTGACACTTGGAGGTCAGTGTGCCCTTGTTCGCCAGTCTCTCCTGCTTTAAGGGTCAAACCCTCTTTTTCACTGGTCATTGCTCAGTTTATCCTTTTTTTACAGGCATAAATACATCATACACAACTGTTTTTGTTTATTGTCCTGTGACCTGAATTAATGGTGACCTTTTCATTATCATATTAAGGGTAGCATGTGCAGTACATTGGCATTATAAAAAATATAAGCAGTCTGATTTATTTTTATTCTATTATAAGAAATTAGCAAGACATACTTTTATTTATTTAGGTTGGGGCATAATTATTGTGCAAATTAAGAAAATATGTGTTTCTTCCTTTTTGGAAACCCCCACAGATTTGGTGGCCAGCTGTTGCTTGTGTCTTGTGTGATATCTGCAATAGAGATGGGACAGTGATACGTATTTATTCAACCCAAACATTTACCTTGGGCCATGGTACTGAGTCATCCTGATATACAGGGTTGACCGCACTCACAGGCTGCCTGTTGGCCTGCAGTAAGCTCCATAGATCAGAAATGGACAGCGTCTTGCACTCCGGATGACAGGCGATTTCCTTCCTTTTGAGTTGCTCTAAGAAAAAGAAAATAGATGCAGCTGAGTCGGAGAGTGTGAAGTCTGACCCATGACACACAGCCATTAAAAATGTTAATCTGTTATAAAAACCCTAATTCACCTTAAAAACATACGATTGCTTCACTTTTAGGCAATTAAATAAGAACACAATTTTGAATTCCTTAGAATGTCCCTCTAATCTTAAACTTCTATATGACATACAGTGAGGGAAAGAATTATTTGACCCCCTGTTGAATTCATAAGTTGACCCATTTATAAACAAATGAGAAGTCTATAATTTCACTGGTAGGCATATTTTAACATCAAAAGATAGGTTTTCAAGAAAGCAAACAAGAAAATGTATGAAAAATGTATAAGAAGGTATATGAAAAAAAAATATATAACAGGTATAAATCAATTTTTCATTTGTTTAGGGAAATAATTATTTGATCCCCTACAAACCAGCAAGAAATTAGGTGAAATACATGTGCACTAGCACAGCACGAGTAATACTTAATTAAGTATTAAGAGATACCAAGCCCGCATTCACATTTAATGCCATTACTTTTTTAAACAGTATTCTTCGGTCATTAACCAGTCTACGTCTTCAACCTTATCACCATGGGAAAGACCAAAGAGTTGTCTAAGGACATCAGAGACAAGATTGT
>JAAGVU020000061.1:17630434-17648124 GCA_011763525.2 Mormyrus iriodes
CGAATGGCCTCCTCTCATTTGTGGATGTCTTATGTTCTTATGTATACATAACGTGAACTTCAACAAGGGACTGGTGTGGGATATTACAGAACACTAAGGACTACAACTAACAAGAAACAGATGAGTATCAAGAATCACTACAGACACAAACACTAGGGAAGAGTAGAATCATGGATACAGAACATTACCACAGACATAACAAAGGAGATAAAAGGAGATATAAAGGAGATAACAAAGAGCACAAACAAGGAAGTAACTGAACACCAACATAACTTAACCAGGGGAATATAACAAAAGACAAATGTTAAATTATAAACCCCAGATAGCAGGGATGCCTCCCTCATAGCTGCATGCTCAGCCCATTGAGTCATGCAGCAGCCCAAGGAATATGAGCCCACACTAGGAATGAACAACCCTGGGAAATAACAGGAGGTGGAATGTCCAGTGACACCCGTTGGCCAAACGGGGAAATGACACATGGACCAGAGCAGGACAGGGACTGATCCTGACATTGTATCCATATTAATTAACGAATGTGGAATCTTTTACGCAAAAGAAATGAGGCTAAGTGTCTGATTTGACTTCATCAAAGATCAAAAAACACAAGTGGAGTCTATTTTATCGTGACTTTCTCAGCAGAGTGCTCCCTCCCCACGTGCCCTGGGTAATACCAGTGTTATTAATGTTTGCAAATCAGTAATGTATATTTGTGAGGCTTCCTGGTACTCACTCATCGCTGATGTACAGGTTTGACCACACTTTGTCTACAGGGCCCACAGGCTTCCTATTAGCCCATAGCTGTCTCTGTAGTTCAGAAATGGGCGGTGGCTCGTACCCCTGCAAACTGGCAAAATCCTCGCTGGCTTCCCTCTCAGGTGCACTAGGAGACATGAAGCACAGAGACTACTGATGTAGAGAGTATGAAGTCTGCCAGCGGATCCTGCTGAGACTCTCTGTTTGCATCACTACAGTGTGTGTAGTAATATCCAGACAAGATGTTTTCAAAGTAGGTCATAAGAGTCAGAATCACAATCGGTCAAATGCTTACACTGTTTGGGACTGAGACCTTAATGTTGTTATTCTTAGTTCTGTGTTTCTAGAGAGGGAAGTACAACAGAGTCCTTATAACACATTTGAAATATTTTTGAAGCATTATTATTCTGCATCCCTTCATTAACACATATGGATTTTTACTAGCTTCCCTTAATGTGAGTTCAGTAGGAGTACAACGATTTCCTCTTGTCGTGCTCAAATCTCTGACCTCATGATTCTAACAGGCGGATACAACAATATGAAAGCCTTTTACAAGATTTAAACTGCTACCTCTGAATTTAAGGAGCTAATGCCTTACCAACTCCACCACTTTGTCACAGCAGATTAATTAGGTAACCTTCCTCCTAAAAATTATCTAGGAATTTATGTACTTTTCTTTTAAAGCTGTGTGATGTGAAATTTTCATTGCCAGATTGGAAAACTAAATCTGGGTAGCATACCCAATGAGTGCCAAAGCGGAGCTTTGATCTAATAGCCTCTCTCATACACATTTCCTGGGGTTCACACTCATCATCTAACAGAGCTGTGCAACTCAGATTCAGTGAAATAAAAGTTTGAGACTCAATGCGTCAACCTCCCAATTAGCACCAGGGTAACACTGGAGTCAAATCTGACATCAGCGTGACTTTCACTTACTGCAAACATTGTTGTGCATGGATTCTACTGTGTGGTCAATTTTGAGCCAAATTAAACATGTGTACATCATTGGAATAAACTGTTTGTCTGCTGATTCAGGTAAATATGTATGCTCATAGTAAAACTGATGACTAATTGTCAACCCTTAAAACATACTATATGTTTTCTAGGGGCGCAGAAGAGATTTTGGAGTGAGGGGTACCAAACAGTGAGCAAAGGATCTCATCTTTTAAGCTTATCCAGCCATGCTTGATGAGGTATTCAGCGTGATTTGGCTAATGGTTTAATACACTGAACATTTAGAATGACACTGGCTCGCATACATATACTGTTACGTTATTATCTGGTATGGAGTTGCCAATCACCTACAAATGACCTATTGAGCATCAGGATAAACAATTGATAGCCTTCTCTACAATGTGTTGCAAGTTTAAATTTATTGAGCCCCAGTATACTGTTATGTTAGAATTATGTGAGGACACATTCATAGATTTATTATTAATTGATACTTTATTGATCCCTATGAAAAAATTGTCTTTATACCTCCCCCAACTTGCTCTCTGTAGGTAAGAGTAAGCTGGCCACAAAGGGCAGCCACCCAGTGAGCTGGCAATTAAGGGTCTTGCTCAAGGACCCACAGATATGCAAAAGTTGGGCTAGAACCAGTGACCTTATGATCACAGGCACAGAAGCTTAGCCCACTGAGCTACACACTGCTCTGTTTGCCTTATTCTAAGCAAACATCATTTCAATAGGTCAACCTTACATTAAGTCATCCTTGTTGCAGTAACACAAATCAGCCTATCACAGACATGGGAAAAATTATGTTGACTATTGCATTCGACATAGGCTTTACATAGATTAAGCCTACATAGAATTTACATCTACTGACATTGCTTGCTATTTGAAGGAACATTGTAACAGCACTGTTTTTTTCCTTATCACTTTTTTTCTGTATGGCATACTGTTTTGGTCAGTGTCACCAGAATTGCCTCCTGCACAACTTAGGCAGCTCAGTTCTCAACTTGTTCACAACCCAAAACACGCAACGATGGAATACAAACAGAATGCATGAAGTTGCAAATGCGGCAAGTATACATGTTTTTGAATAAAATGTTTTAGAAAGTAACATGTGTGTTTGAGTTGTTTATTCTTAATTAAATCGGTAAGTCACTGTGGAAGTGAACATTTTAAAGCCATGTGTAGGCTAATAGGAATGTGTGCACTTTACTCCATTTACCTACAGACGGAGATAAAGGGAGACAGTGGGAGGATGTGTGTGTGGACTCCTACCTGCAGCAAACACATGCTGTGAGTAGTTCATGATGGTCGACAGAGTTTGATGAGCTCAAACATCTAGGTATCCAATCCTATTTTGGGATGCTACTTATCACGGATCAGGGTCCCTATATAACTGGGGTGGTGCCCCCCACAGCCATCTGCCCCCTTGATATTTTCCTCAGCTTTTATTATGATTGTAAACTGATTTCAATACAGATCTTCATGTATTCTACCAATTGAATGATAAGAGGATGGCCAGTGATTATGTTCAGCAATCTGTCCCTTGAATGCCTTCATCAAGTGGATGACATCGCAGAACATTAGAGTTCAGGAAGTAGCTGGTTTTGACAGTGACCAAGAAATCGACCAGGTTTCGAGCCTTGGCTAGCTGCCGAAGCAATGCGCAAGGTGAGAAAGAAGAATGGAAAGTGCAGCACTATCTGATCTGTTTGCAAGTGCAGTATCTGCAAAAAATATTCAAAGGTTATCTGCAGAAAATGTAGCTTTGGTTTTGTACATGTTGAAATTTGCTGTATTTTAAAAGTATTTCCATTGTATTTCATTACTATTAGAGTTATTGTTCTTCTAATGGTTGATTATTTTTTTAAACTATGACTGGGATTAAGAGAGTTTGAAATTTGCATGATTTTCTTTAGGTAGTTCAAGTTTTACAGAGCTTCCAGAAATTAAAATCAAGAATAACTACATAAAACAGTGAAGTAAAGTTGATAAAATGGTTTTATTTGCTTCTAACAATGTGTGATAAAAGCACCCTACCCACTACACCACAGCAGAGCCGGAAACCTCTCTGTGCCACAGAAGGATTAGCTCAATACAGCCTTTCTAGTGTATAATTATCTACGCTTTACTCTGGATCTCCTTGTCATATCGAAAATGAAAAAACACTTCGCTTAGTTGCCCACAGCGTGTAAGCCCTGCCTTACCCTCTCCTCTCCTTATACATCCACCCCCTGCACCGCAGTGTCGCTCAGTAAACAACTTTTGTCTCTCTGACAAATGAAGCGATCAGCACTAAAGTTTACTTGACTAAAAAGTTAACTGCAAAATAGTTTACATATACTATTCATGCGAAATAGATTGTAATTATAAACCAAGTTACACTTTACCTAGCTGCGTAGCAGAAAAAGCAATAAAAACCGAAACTAATAAACAGAACAATTTCATACCTCTCCGGGGTCACCTGGAACATGATTGTGTAAGTTTATTTAATGGGGAAATGACTGTGAAATAAGTCCCCAAGGAAGAGGTTGACGACCACAGCATATAAGAAACTATCGCCAAGACGATAAATCGAGCCATGTGACACGGGGATTAAATGACGGAACGGAAGGGGGTGTTATCGGGACTAATGGTATTTAATAAACAAGAAAACCAAACAGCCAAAATAAAACAATCAAGAGGAATACGACAAAATAAGGAGAAATCCTACTGTAGTCGCCCGCGCGTGATTTATCGGAATTTCAAAAAAGAAATAGGCTTGTTCTGTATCATTAATGATTAACAGCAGGTGGGTGGAGGTGCTTGTCCTCTGACCTCCCTTTAATTTAAAGCCTTACGTTCTATTAGTACTACTAATACTACTACTAAAAGTAATACTGCTATTATTCATTATAATTTCATTATTGCTAATCGTTGCTGTTAATCCTGTCTGAAGGCTATGAAGTCTTCTGCTGTTGAAGCTTGCTTGAAGTGCGCACGATGTCGACTTTGTCATATTCACAGCTTCCTGGTGCCCAGTGCTGATCTCCTCTCCTGCTCCAGGGCCACATCGAGATGCCTGAGTTGCTTCAGGAAGCCAGAATTTGGACAAATGTCCCTGTGCTTCCTGACAGTCCGGATGGCCTCCAGCAGGGGGAGCCCTTCGCAGATCATGAGATACGCAAGCACCAGGGTTGCTGACCGGCTCAGTCCCATAGCACAGTGCACCAACACCCTTCCTGTCCCAAACAACAGGTTAGAGCATAAGTGTGGCTGTTGCCTAAAAAACTGAAACTATGAAAACTATATGCTTTCAGAATGACAACAATGTATTCCTTGGACAGCCCCTTCAATCCCCCCATCTAATCCCTACTCCTCCCATAACCCCCCAATCTCTACAATCCCTAGATCTCTACAATCTACAATCTCTAGGCTCCTACACATTCTCTCCAGCAGTGGCTGTTCCCTTTTCCGTCACTAAGAGGCATTACTTAAGCTTTGGTGCCACTTGTCACAAAATGGAATAGGTCACAGATCATTACCTATACTCCTGTGTATTTTATGTCTTCTGTTCCAAATTCTAGAATCTATAGAATTTAACCTAATTTTGAAAATTGACTGGGGTAACTTCAACCCCAAAAATAACACAGGGGGTACCAGAGTAGGGCAAACTACAGCCTGAAGGCCAAATCTGGCCCCGAATCAGCTTTTAAGCAAAAAAAAAATTAATTTATTGTTTTTGTTTATTGTATTAGGTGATATTGTTCTTAGTATACTCTACTGTTCAAAAGTTTGGAATCATTCAGAAAATTTCATGTTCTCAGAAAACACATAGTTATTCATCCAATAAGGTCCAAAATCAACAAAGATATAGTCAAGACATCCAAAAAGTTAGCTTTAAATACCAACTGTGGTTTTCTGTTAACCATTTGTTGATCACTTTGACTGTATGTTTTGGATCACTGTTTTGTTGGAAGATTCAATGCTGCCCAAGGCCAAGTTTTCCTGCAGGCTGCCTGATGTAGTCTTAATGTAGTCTTTTTTTCATGATGCCATTTACTCTGACAAGGTTGCCTGGCCCATTGGCTGCAAAACACCCCCAAAGGATTACATTCCCACCACCATGGTTGATTGTGGGGGTGGTGTTCTTGGGGTTGAATGCATCACAGAATTCATGACCAAAAGCTTTCTTCTTTGTCCAGGTGAGCTTTTGCAAAGGCTAGTCGAGCTTTTGTGTGCCTGCCTTGGAGAAATGGAGTCCTCCTCACTCGGCTTTCATGGAGACCAGCCTTATGCTGTGTACAATAGAGTGTCTGCTTATGATGTTGGTACCAGAATTGCTCAGGATTTGTCAGGATGGCCTTGGTGGTCATCACTGGATTCTTCTTGGGCTCTCACACTACCATTCTTGCCAGTGCTGGCGTCACATTTTGCTACCTACCACACCCTTTAAGATTTTTCAAAGTGTAGTACTCCTTGTACTTTTTGATTATGTTTTGCACTGTGGCCAGTAGCACTTGAAAACAGATATAGCTTTATAGCCTTTCCCCATCTTGTGATTATCCACGATGTGCAACCAGAGGTCCTTATTAAGCTCTTTGGTTTTAGCCATGACTTGCAGTTGACTAAGAACTGACTAGAAAACTACTGCATCAGCTGTCCTCATTTTATAGTTATTTTGAATTGTCTAGAACATTGTTGTAATTACCAGGACCATTTGGAATGGTAGCTTGCATTTTCTCAAAAATTTGTGCAACTTCAATGAGTATGAATAGTTTTGTACATGGCATTTTGGATAAAAATGTAAAACAAACTTCAAAATAGTTATTTTTTTGTATTAAAGGATTCTTGAAATATTAAAATATCGACAGAGTACGGAATGTTTTGACACGCCGTTTTTATGAGATTTGTAGTGTGGTTTGGTCAAGTATTCCATGACTGAGGATAAAATATGTCATGCAGTTTGATATTGTGTTATTTGGAGGGGGATAGTGTGCTTTTTTTATGAGCTGGTGCCAGTGTGGTGGGTGTGAGTCCCTATTTGGAAAGAATGAATGTGAAAACCCTGTATTGGCCGTGTTTGACTGACACGAGTATTCCCAGATTGCAAATGTTTGTCTCTTTTTAATGTAGTCATATTTATATATGGGCATTTGCATACATTTTATGAAATGAAATGAAATAAAGCTGTTCTTGCCTTTTTTAATTCAATCATCCTGTGCGTCCCTTTATGAATAGGTGTGCTTAGTAATGTATAGAAAACGGAGCCTGTGTTTTGCAGCTTTTTGTTTAGGACAGGCTAGTAGTAGTTCTACAGTAGTTAGGAGTGTGTGGTCATCCAACTCTGGATGTCAGGAAAGATGCACACCAATGTTAGTGGTATTACCACAATATTTTACCATATTTTGCAGATAGTCTTAGTTCATACTTCATTTTTCCATGTACAGTTATGGCCAGTGGATGGTCATGTGTGCAGAATCTTGTATACATATTACATTTGTCGATTGGTGCATTCATATAGGAGTGATATTCCACCAGACCAGGATAGGGCAGAAACACAAATGCAAATGCAAGCAGTGTAGTGTAGTGTAGTGGAGAAACTTTTTTCTGAACAGTTGTTGATAGGTGGTATTAAGATAATACTGTATACCACCGCATTTTGAAATCCTTGTGACAAAAATAGCCTCGACATGCACCGACGCACATGATGTCTGTCGCTACACGCATACCATCTAGTGCACACCCCTGGTGACGAAATTTACATCACATACCATCAACATACACAGAAAAGTGAAGTATGAATTGGTCTTTACTCAGGTCCAGGCTGTCATTTACATTATAGAATGCAAAGTTTGCCCAGGCTTTGGATTTAAATTTAGATGGTGCAGTAAAAGTTTCTGCACATGCTTGCTCATTCATGGCAGTCCCTTAACAAATTATCTGTGCAACTGGGGAAATATATTAGCAGTAACAAATGTAACCAACATAATTACAGGTACCTATGTGTAAACTGTTTTAAAAATCGATTTTGAAGATCTAAAAATCACAACCTAGATGAATTGCGATTTGTAACTGATTTGAAAAATTTGGAACATAATTGGATTGATGATGGTGGGTGATGTGTATGTGACAAGGAATATGGGTTTTCAGTACCGTGCTGGGAAAGCGCTGCTCGTATGAATTTCGCAGTTGGGTAGAAAAAGGGACTGATGTCGAAATCTTCGGCGTCATCAGCCTCCACACCGTAGTAGTGTATGGGCAGCTCCCTGTAGAAGCGTGCTCCAGTGTTGATGTGCAGTGGCCCGTGGGCGCTGTTCACGATGTGGGTTATGCCCATGTCACGGAGCGTGGGCTTATCCCGAGCAGCTGCTCTGAAATTCAAAATATATGCAGTGATTCTTTTTCTTCATCAACCTAAACTCAGAAATTCTGTATATAGATTATATATCTGTATATACAGGGGGCAACATGTGGCTCAGTGGGCTAAGCATCTGTGCCTGTCATTAGAAGGTTGTTGGTTTAAGTCCAACCTCAGCAAGGCCCCAAACTCCTTGGGTGCTGCTATGGGTGGCTGCCCTTAGAAGCCAGCTTACTCTCACCTATAGAGTGCAAGTTGGCAGAGGCATAAAGAGAAGTTCCTCCAGCGATCAATAAAGAATCTATTATTATTATATGCCATAGCAAATACAATGCAGCATAAAATAAGATTATTTTAAGCAATATGGCAGTGTTGCTCCCACGCATCACATAGAGTATAATTTCACATACGCATTGCCGATGTAGACTCCTGGCCACACTTGGTTGATGGGCCCAGTGCAGCCAAAGTCCCACTGCAGGAGGCGCTGTAGCTCTGACATGGGTGGGGCTTCGTAGTCCATTCTGTGGATGTCAGCACTCAGTCATTTCATCAGCACATGCAGCATTAGTGGAAAATCCTGGCCCACCAACACATAGCTCTGCACTGAACCTGCCGAACCTGATGGATCAGGCCATGTACAATCTGTTGTTGCTTTGTTCAGTTTTGGAAACTTATGATGATAGGGAAATAAAGAGCCCCATGTGAAGATTTGCTGTGACTTTCTGTAATTTCACAGTGCTTCCGGTGCCCTCACAGCTGCTGAACTACAGGCTGTATTTGTACGTGTATATCTGTCTAACCTGAAGTTGCCGTGTGCAGACCCAGTTAGACCTGCCAGCCACCTGATCTGGGCTGGCACCTGTGCATAGGGCAGGAATGTATAGGGGGGGAGCTTGGGGTGCCAGTTGGGCCAACTGGAGCATTGGGGTGCTGATTTTGAAAGGAAGACTTTGCAAGAACTCAACATCAAGGTCTGCACCGAGTGGCATAAATTCACTTTTTTGCCAATTAATAGTATATCCTGAAACTTCACCAAATGACTTTATCAGATTCAGTAGAATGGGGATCGACTGCTCAGGCCGTGATAAAAAATTTACCACATCATCTGCATATAGGGAGATGTGATGATCCATCCCCCCTAACTGCAAGGGTTTAATAGAGGGATGTTGCCTAATACTGATCGCAAGGGGCTCGATAGTGATTGCAAAAAGCAGCGGACTAAGGGGGCATTCCTGACGTGTCCCCCGATGTAGTGCAAATGGGGATGACTTTTCTTGATTAGTCAAAATCGAAGAGGAGGGGTGGGCATATAATACCTTAATCCATGAGATAAACTGAGCACCGAATCCAAATTCCTACAGCACCCTCCACAAATATGGCCACTCCAGCTGGTCAAATGCTTTCTCAGCATCTAGACAAAGGACAGCCATTTTCTGAGCTCTCCCATAATCATGGTACAATACATTTATCAACCTTCTGACATTGAAAAATGAAAATCTAGGGATGAAGCCAGTTTGATCAACATGGATAATGGAGGCAACATATTTATTCAGCCTGTTTGCCAGTACTTTTGTGAAAATTTTCATGTCAGAATTCAGCGGCGCAATGGGGCAGAAAGATGAAGGTTCTGCGTCATCCCTACCTTCCTTTAGTATTAATGAGATATTAGCTTCATACAAAGTGCCTGGGAATGTTTGAGCTTCAAATGAATGGGTGAACATCCTCAGTAAGAGAGGGGCCAATTTATTGTATATGTTTTATACAGCTCTATACCAAAACCGTCTGGGCCAGCACACTTGCCTTTGGGAAACGATTTTATGGCATTTAAAATCTCTTGAATGGTGATTCTGAAATCTTAGAGGAAATGAACTGAGTAAACGATGGGTCAGAAAGAAGTGAAGGATGAAAACGCCAGGTACATTGTTTCTTATGGTTAAAATCATGCACCAGCGACATTGGGGCATGGTCAGAAATTAAAATATTCTGATATGAGGAGGAAATTACGTTTGATATCAAATTGGAGTCCAATAGAAAATAATCAATTCTTGAGAAGGAGTTGTGTCTATGTGAGAAGAACGAATAGTCCCTATCTGTGAGGTGCTGAAGCCTCCAAACATCTACCAGATTCATAAAGGATACAAAATTACTTAATACCATGGAAGCAGCAGAGGGTAGCTGGGTTGTTTAGGCGGATCTATCCAGAACATTATCAAGAACGCAACTGGGTCATCAAAATTTTGACCATATACATTTAAAAGGGTAAGATGAAATGAGTAAACGTGGCCCGTTATAAGGATATACCTGCCATTTGGGTCTCATACAGTAGAGATAAGTCTAAACGGAACAGTTTTACTAATCAGAATTGCCACACCCCAGGCCTTGCTAGAAAATGTGGACTGATATATCTAATTAACCCAGCTCCATCTAAGCAATTTTGCTGTAGCAGGCTCGATATGTGTTTCTTGCAGGAATACAATATCAGCTGACAGAGATTTTAAATGAGAGAACATTTTTGCACGTTTAAGCACATGCCCCAGTCCATGAACATTCCAGCTGGTAAAGGTGATGCCTCCACCTCGTGAAGAACTAGGATGCATACCTAATTACAGTGATGTTAGAACACATATACAATGCCCTCGTGGACCTTCGATAAAGACAGAAAAACAGACAGAAATCGAAACCAAACATTGAGAACACTAACCCCCTCCCCCCGTCCCACTTACCCAAACTAAGTATGAGCACGTTTCTCATAAACTCACATATGGGCCACCGAACCATAAGGAAAGCTAAATGATAGCCTAGCTACGCTAACAGGAAGCTTAACGGTCCCTCCACAATACAATCAAAAAAGAGAGAAATCAATTACGGTCGTAAAAATGTCCAGACCTGCGAGGTTGCACAGTTAAGAGTCACATACCAGAAAGCATGATCTGGCCGGTGGTCATAGACTGATCAGGGCAAAGTCTCCACAAAGGCCCGAGCTTCTTGTGGAGAGGAAAAGACCTTCTCTGAGTTACCCAATGTGACCCGGAGTCGCGCCGGATAAATGAAGCTGAACCTCGCGCCAGCCTCCTTGAGCTTCTTTTGAATGTCATCGAAAGGCCGCCGCTGCTTCACCAACTCTGCTGGAAAGTCAGGGAAGAGATGAATCGTCTTGCTCTTATAAGTTAGAGGAGATTGTTGACGGGCCAGTTGTAATATCTTCTCCTTGATCTGAAAATAATGAATCCAAGCTATCATCACGCGCCTTCGTACATTTTCACCACAGGGCTTCTTCCCAAGGCGGTGTGCTCGATCCACCACAAGTGGCTTGGAAAAGTTATTACTGCCCAGCAGTTCAGGGAGAAACTCCGTCAGAAACTCCGTCGAGCGTCCCTTCTCGATATTCTCGGGTAGACTGATAATTTTAATATTCTGAAGCCTGGAGCGGGCCTAAAGGTTGATCACTTTCGAGCAAAGTGCTTCGTTCTCCACACGTAGTTTCATGCATGCCTGTCAACTCGTGAAAGGCGGCTGCCATAGTTGGAGTTAGCATCTTCAATTTTTGCCATGCGGTTCCCAAGACTCACCAAGCACGCCTGAGTGGAGGCCAAAGTTGCCTCTAACAAGTCAAACCGTTCAGTCATCGTTTTATTCATACCCCATATCGCCGAAAGAATATTAGTGGACTCAGTATCCGTCTTAATGCCTGACTCTGGTGCTGCCGCAGCAGTTTCAGTTAGCTCCAATGGCGGTTGCACGTCCACCTCATTTAGTCCCTTTTCCGGCTTTTTCCCACGTTCTGCTTTCGGCTTCGTTATCTTAAAACTGGTAGGTGTTAGCCAGAAACAAAATACAGCCGGCTAATCTGATAAAGATTAAATGTACGACCAAATTATTTCAAGTTTGGAGAGGAGCTTAAGAAAAACACGTCTATCCGATACGGCGCATACTAGCGCCCCCCTTTGGCCCTTTTGATCACTGATGAACACTGACCATTTTGTTTAGGGAACACCGACCCCACCCCCGGCAAATGTAACCCTGGTTGAGCACCTGCCCCTAGTCTCTGCACAGCCCTGGTGTAGAGCAACCTGCAGACTCACGTATGGCGTGCAGGGTCCTCACTCTAGCCCCATGGGAACTCTTCTGCCTTCCCCACGTAATGCAGACGTCCTGTGTCCACTTTGAAAGTGGTTCTTCCTCTGTGGCACGGTTTAGGAGGGGTGAAGGCTGTTTCCTTTTTTAACTTGAGGGAAACTGGAAACCACCCAGCCCCCCAGGCACATTGCACCCCGGTCAGACTGCAGTAGGGGGAGGTGGGGGCTTTGTCATGGTCACAGCACTGTGCTACGTTTTTCTAATAGTACTTGAGGTAGTTAGAAACAATAAATCCTGCGAAGAACATGTGCAGATATTTTGTTTTTTTCAATCCTTTGTGAAACTTTAATGTACTTGTATTAATAACCTAAAAAGTAGCAAATTTCCAGCTTCCGTCAGGCTTAATGTCATTTAAATTGTGGAATTCATTCACCTGTGAGCTAGACAAAAGTAATTGGCTAAAAGCCACCGGAAAACTCATATCAAGCTGCAGAGTCCAGTAAATCAGCGATTCTCAACCAATGGGTCGTGACCAAAATATGGGTCGCGACAAGTTCTGCAATTATCATGAGGCAGAGTTGGATGTAAGCAATTTAAAACCAATCCTAGAATTAACCTGTATGTAAAAGTCTTGGGTCTGCAACTGCTTAGCGCAAAACTAGTAAACACTCAACCAATCCAAGAAGCCAAACCACAGATGCATAATTTAAAATTCACTGGCACATCCAATCAGATTTGTGCGATAGGCATTGATTGGTGTAAATTGCAGATACTTGATCATAATGTTAATTTAGACCTATACTTTATATAGTACTGAGCTGGCATGGCAAAAAATTGGGTTGAGACCCACTGCAGTAAATCCACCACAGCAATGCAAATATTGGCTTGACTTGAATTTTCTTGTCCAGGAAATGGCATTAAGACATAATTCAACAATTTTTTTTTAAACAATGACACAGGCTTCTCTGTTGATAACATACTATGATTGCTTGTTGGAAGATAACACTACTGGCAGAGAGATGAACAGAACATTCAGGCTATGTGGAGGGTGGGGATTGCTTCACCATGTCACAGTACAGTGCTGTGGGAATATACTGACAAAACTGTGCACATAACATCACTGCCAGGCCTGAGGCCAAAATGCTAACCAAATGTTTGCCAATGTAGAAGTGGACCTGGCTTAGGAAGGTGAGCTTGTGACAAAGAGACCATTCCCCAGGAAATGGATTCTAACTTGTGCCCTTGAACAATATACTTACCCTAAAGAGCATGTTTAACTTATGCCATGTAAATACAGGAAGTATAAAATATCCTCAGTAATGAAACTGAAATAAACATAAATCATAATTTTAAAAGTGCATTCTTACTTGTGTGATGTAGATTTTGCTTTACGTAAATCCACCCATTTTGGCTAATTGCATGCCCAGTACAGGGTTCCATTGAACCTGAGGCAGGCGACACCAGGGACAGGATGCTAATCTGCTACAGGTCTGGGGACACCCATGATTGGATGCCAGTTCATCACAGAGCAGGGGACACTGAGGACAGGATGCCAGTCCATCACAGGGCAGTGGACACTCAGGACGGGACTCTAGTCCATCACAGATTTTTACTCATGCACATTTTTTTAAAAGTGATTACCTACATGAAAACAATTGCTTCCATGTAACTTCTATAAAATATCTGTGTAACCAGAAAAAACCGCCAACTAAAACAAATATTTTTAAGGTAAACTCAGTGCAAAAATCTGTTAACCAAACTTATGTTTGCTTTTCCTTTGATATTACTTCAAATATCAATATGGTATATATATCTAACAGAATGATGCTGATAATGCACAAAGTCACTGGCTCACCTCCAGGACACTGTGAAAATGAAGACGTTAAAGGGGGTTCATTGTCTGAAAAGTTTGCACATAATACACACAGTGTAAAAACATTTATAAAATCTGACACAATCGTCGTTTTCTCCTTAAGCGGGTGTCCAGATCTAACAGCTGTGCAAGGAAATTCCTGTTGGGGTAAATGGCTCTTTTCTCGATGACTACTTCAATGGCCTTTTGGAGAGTTAGATGATGATACAGCATAAGATAAGCGAGAACCAGTGTAGCCGATCGACTCAGTCCCATGATGCAATGCACCAACACCTTGCCTGTAAAGAAAAAATTAATTGAACATAGAACATGGACCATATGTACCCCTGCTGTGTTCTAGTAATGACACACAGGGACTGAAATGTGCTATTGGTAGCAAGTCAAATCATCCTCCGTGCTGATATTTAAACTAGGATTAGTAAACACAAGAAGCATGTTTGTCATATAACGCATTCACTAATGAGGTAGGCCGCCTTCCACAGAGCAGGTGAAACGCCCTCAAACCACATTTTACTGCATTCCCACAGCATTCCAAGTGCAGCAGATGGCACTGCTTACCGTCTTTTTTCCTTAAAGCTTTGTGGATAAACTGGGCTGCAGGTCTGAAGTAGACGGTCAGGTCAAAGTGGGGGGTATCTTCAGCAGGAACCCCCCAGTACTTTATGGAGCTGCCATAGTACTGCTGCTGCCCTATGCTGCCCTGCTTGGAATGGGCGGCGTTCAGTACGTGAGTGATGCCCATTTCCTGCAAGATGCCCCTGTTCTGTGCTGTGGCCCTAAGACAAGACAAAAAGCAACTTGTTTCAGAGGGTGTAGCATGATAACTATGGTGTCGCACACAAAAAAAATGGCAACAAGACAAGTAGAATTTACAACTTTGTAGTGTACACATTAAAGAATTGCTATTTCTGTAATGTTTTAACAGAGTCTTCTTTGGACATTCAATATCTCCTTCACACTATTTTAAGAGAACCTCAATGCAATCACTGCATGAAAATTTTGTCAGCTGTTGTAAAAACATCGACATACAAGGCTGATTACTTACACATTGCCTATAAGCAGGTTTGGCCAAACCTCATCCACGGGTGTCAGTTCAAGTGTGCAGGTGTCCAGAATATTTTCCAGCTCATTGATTCTTTGACACTGGGTGTTTTTGGTGGAAGTCATAAGTGAATAAAGCTGCAATAAAGAGCCAGACAAAATAAGTAGATGCAGTGTTCTTTTGTCGAAATGACCTCTTTTTCTTCTCCACAGCCGGCCAGGATCCATGTGAACAGGTGCAGCAGTAGCACTGCTGACTGTCTCCCTGATTTAGCACATGGTCCGTGGTGTTCCCTTCTGCCCTGAAAGCCTGCCTGAAATAGAATAAAGCTATATAGTAACCCCTGCCATCAACAATATTTTTGCAGGGGAACTATCATTCAGTGAATATACCAACATCTCCAAAGGAAACAAATCAGGCCAATGTTCATTTATGAGTCCATATGCACTACCGCCTTATAACAGTATCTAAACAATGGCATATCAAACCATCACCTGAACAAGTGTCTGCTATTCTAGTGCCAGTTACACAGGAGCTCCATGTAGTCACAGAAGCCCCCAGCTGTCAGCCAATGGGCCACATGCTTGGGAACACCAGAAGACTTGACGAGGGTCTGTCGCATCCTCCTGCAGGAAAGGAGGGTCAGCTGTTAGCTCAAAGAAGGGGGTTAATGCTGGACCACAGGTGACATGCTGGTACATTGTTACTGTGTTTCTGAAGGGGGTGTTTATCTAGCGTCGTTCAATGGTCTGCCTCATCCTGCTCGACATCTTTGTGACCGAATGTGAGTGTGCACAGGACTTTCGGTTTTGTCTGCTCCCTCCTAGTCTCAGCAAGCCCTTCTCCTATAGCACAGGGCCTCATATATGGCATGACAGTCACATGCCTATATTTATCTTCTCTTCCCCAGTGATTCAAACTCCAGGCTGTCTTAATCTGTGAGAAATCATTGAGGGTTTTCAAGACACAAAAATTTTTTTTGCCCCTATACTGCCACCAAATGGGCTATGGTCGAATGACAAGCAGTTTGGGGTTATCCAGCAGGAACAGACAAAACAACTTCAAAGTTAGGCAAAGCATATGCACGGCTACACTGTGCCACATTCAGGTCCGCCTTTTTTGTCCCTACATATGCCGAGAACATGGAACATTATACATACTCTGTCTTGGGTGCTGAATTTGTTTGGAATCTTCTTCATCCTGGCGGCCCATGAGCACTACTCCATTGACATCTCCATTACCTTTTACATCTACTACCACACACTGGCCAACACACATGGCTACCAGCAGAGCCGCCACACTTGGGTTTAGTTTCCCATGTTCTCCCTCTTCAAGTATAACATACAAGTATAACAGCGCATGCCCAATGAGTACTACTGGCTCTTCTCCAATCCATCCTTTATGAAAAGGCTTAATGGTTAGGAGAGCCATGACTGCTGCTGAGAACATAGAGACCATCCATCTCACTCACATAGCTCCTATTCTTCTGCAGGTGCTTCTTGGGTTCTCCTGTAGACTGATGGTACTAGAAGTATTTGTTGACCAGCCCCCAAACCCAATTTGCAGGTTTGCTTGAGACCTAAGACCATAGCCATGATTGTTACACAGCTAGTCGGTGATGATTAGAGTGCTTGTTTCATGAAAGCCTCTTTCCTGGGCAAGACTAATATTTACATTAACATGCTATTGCATTCTTTTCCCCAGCCCTTTATTTAAGGTGTTACAGTAATTTGATGATGACATATTTAAGACAATTATATGAAGCGAATTCTTCAATTTGTCAGTTAATTTTCAGTGTTAAATTCATGATGGTTTCATTATGCACAGTTTTCAGTGGATAATGTGTGTGGTACTTTGAACACAGGAAAAGAGATTGGTACCCGTCTGGTCATATCCCATGTCTCATCTCCCCATTTGGTGTTACCTTACTGTGTTTCCATACTCCCTAGCCTGCTGTGTGGTGCAATAGGCCAGTCTCAACTTTGTTGATATTTTGGTTTTTTTTCCCCCCCTGATTTCTTGTACTGCAATATAGGTCTTTGTCTTTGTTAATGGTTTACCCTACCTGTGTCTTTAGTTATGTTCTGTTTTACTTCTGTTCCAAGTCTCTCCTAGTGTCGGAAACCCTCAGTATTTGTTAATGTGTCTTAGTCTCTAGTGCCTGTTGATTGCAAATGTACACCTGTTCCTTGTTTCCCCAAGTCCATAGTGATTGGTTAATTGGTTATGGTTCTCACCTGTCCCTCTTCTAGTCTCATTATCTGTGTATCTAAGTGCCTCCCTTTATTCTGTTCCTCAGTTGGTCATTGTGTTTGTTGCTGTGTTTAATGTGTTTGTTTGGACTTGTGGTGTCCAGATCCTATAATTAGTCTTTTCTTGTGTTCACCCTGCCTTGGTTCTGACCCCATGTGGTCCTTTTGTTTTCTAGTTGTTTTTCTTTGTCTATTGATAATAAATTCACTCTTGTGGAGCCACACATGGATCATCCATCTGTTTGCCATGCCCCGCCATAACAGATTCACATTCACCAACTTTCCTACTTAAAATACAGCACAAAGGTAGAAAATGGCAGTGGCCAAATATTCAAGGAGTAAACAAATTTATGGGTAATAACACTCTCTCTAATCACACGTACAGTAGTAACATCACCT
>JAAGVU020000061.1:17654277-17673654 GCA_011763525.2 Mormyrus iriodes
TTAAGGCAGTTCTGAAGGCGAAAGGGGGTCAAACACCATATTAGTATGGTGTTCCTAATAATCCTTTAGGTGAGTGTGTGTGTGTGTATATATATATATATATATATCTGCAATATGATCGCAAATTAAAATAGTAAAGTGGAATATTAACATTGGCGATATAATCAAATGGAGGGGTAGATGTAGGTCATAGGTTTAGCAACCTGAAACTTAATGTGTTTATATAGGCATTCTTTGTGTGGAAAAGTTGTACCGATTGGATGCCCTTTTTAAAAGCATCTCTGACCACCTGACTGATTAGATCAGGCCACTTAGTGCACAAATGGATTAATGTCCAAACTGCCTCCTGTCACAGTGAAGAGAGGTCATTTCCTTCTAATGGCACTTTACCATGAAGGCATAGGAGACAGTCCCTCTGTGGCAGGAGAGCTCAGGCGGTGGCATCACACGGTGATCACACTGTATGTCCTGCATCAGGGATAGTGTGCTTGAACTGCACTGAATATGAAAAGCAATGATACCTGTTCATATTGATTGACTGTAACCTGACATTGTCTATAGCCATGAAACCGTCTAACGTGTTTGTAAGGAGTCCAGAAAGGTCACTGCCAAGCATGTTGTACTCCATTTACTCTTAAAGAGGACTTTACTAGCACAAAGAAACATAGCAAATTTACAGTTATGAGCTGATGTGGACTCCAGATCCTTCAAGTCCAGTAAAGACCTCAAACAAAGATAAAGAGCTGTGAATGAGCACTAATTTTTCCATATCAGTGGAATGACACCACAGCTCACCGGGGTCGCCTCCTAGTCAGGCACAGGACAACACAAACGGTGTCCTGCCACTCCTTAACAAGGAGGTAGCCAATGTGGTAACTAATTACCATGGGTGTCACAGATGTAACATACCACTTAGGAGGTCACTGTTATCCATTAAAGCGCCAAAAATCAAAATCAGCCAATTTCATCACAAAAAAATGAAAATAGAGAATCTTTATTAAAGTGTCTTTATTAATGTTGTTAACAAGCGCTTATCAAAAGATTTAGGAGGAACAAAAGGCAGGTTGGAGACAGGGTCATCTGGATTTTTTTCATTTCTTGGTCTTCCCTTTTCCTTGTTTTTGAATTATTTTGTATAAAAGATGCAGGAATGTATCACACCACACCCATTTAAATCACCTTGGGGCGACTCTGATGTGAAAGGCGCTATACAAAAATAAATTGAATTGAATAGAACAGATGTGTGTTAAGCTGTAACAGTCCTCTGAGCTCCATCCTGATGACTGCAGGACAGACGCACTTGGTCACTCCACTGAAATGAGAGGCATTTCCACACAAAGCTTTTCCTTGCTCCTTTGGGGCCCTGATTCTCCAACACTGGTCCCATGAAAGAAAACATCTGCAGTTTTCGTGCGTTTAGCTTTTCTTTGGCACTTCCTACTATGTCACTCACACACAGTTACAGCCCACATACCCCTATCGAACGCCGCTGTAAATAATGAAAGTATTCTGAGTCATTTATCAGAGTTAAACAGTGTTTTATTTTGATTGTCCTGTGACCCTCCAACAGGCAGACTCCCCAGTTTGATGTCTTTTGACGTCTCTCTGGTATTCTTTGTGAAACAAACCATGCCGAGGAGACTTGCAGTGAGCATGTTTTGTGAGCCTTCTCTTTTCATACCTACCGTGTGGGCTGGAGGGGGTAGATCTTTTGAAGTCCTGCTTCTAGCAGACGCCAGTTGAACATTGATCTACCCCTCCCCCAGGACGCCTTCACAGACGTCAGATCCCGCTAAGCGCCACATGCACAGGTTTAATTTCACCAGTTTGCAATCTGTGAATGTCTTTGTACAGCATTTAGAAAATGCAGCTGTTGGGGGCCACATCACCACAGCCACAAGGGGGCTGCAGTTACCTGGCACAGCCTGGGGACCCTTCCTCTTGTAGCCCTTTAAGTTATCGACGCAGAATGGAGACGAGCTCCCTGGATCAGTGCAGATCAGAGCTTGCATCAAACCTCACTCTGCCCCTCATTACAAGAAACAGAGGAAGTGATTTGGGAGTATGGTGACGTTCTGCTTTTGTGTAATTGCGATTGCTGACACCCCCCCCCCCACTCCCCCCACTCTCTCCACTCGTCATCACAGACTCATATTCCTGAGGGGGGGCTCATTATCAGCTCCTTTACCAAGCCCAGCATCATTCCACTGGAATCAGTTCCCTCTTGAAGAGCAGATATACTCCACCAGGCTCTAATGACACAGAAGGCCCCCCTAATTTCCACCCGATGCACTGTGGTGTGGAGAGCCCTGACAATTGCTGTATGATGCAGGGAGAATGCTCACTCCGAAGGCAACAAACTCACCCTGTCTCATTACAACACTCCTGGGCAAGGATGTGCCTTTATATCCTATAATGTCACTGCTTGGCATCACTGCCCTGCTCTCCAGCATAGCACATTAGTGACAGTGACAGAAAGGTTTCCCCAAATGTCACTTTGAGGGTCAGCTTGGCCTCAGACTTACTGCCACTGGATGGTTTATCACATGCAGTTAATGCTGCCACAGCTCAGACCTTGCCTAAGCTAATAGAATCACTAACAAATAAGTTAAATCAGGTTTGATTACACTTTAAAATATGCATATAAAGGAAAAAATATCTATTCTGTATTCAGTTTAAAGCTATTCACAGTTAATTATTCAAATTACAAAACCTGTTCTCAATTACTCTGATGAGCACAACACAAGGCAACAAAGGCACAGAGTGGATACACATTTGCAAGTGAATGGAACATAGAATAGTCAATTCTACTCTGTAATGCAAATAGACATGTAAGGAGAGCAGCAGGGACCATACAGTGCGCTCTGTTTACCCCAGATAGAGCATGGAGACTGGAACTGCATCTACACACTGCCTAAGCGTGACTGAAGCAGGACACCCAGCTGCTTTGCACTGTGTGTTGTGTTGGTATAAATAACTTGGCAGCTTATCTGGGGGTCATTTCAAGGTGACTTTTGTCTCTATTTAGGTAAAGCAGCAACAGAAGTCCAGTCACATACAGTGACCCAGGGACACACTTTCCAAAACACTGCACTGAACATCAAAACAGTCTTGCAAAAGCTAGGAAAGTTTTTTTACAACAGAAGTTACGAAAACCTTTTGGTTGAATTTACAGAACAGTAAGAGTCTGCAGGTTACAAGGGGGAGATGCGGGTATGAATTCGGCCCCAGTTACCCTCCATGTTCGCTGGGGGTCTTTGGGCCATTAGCCACCTGTGTCAGTGATCTCTAATGTGGCATAAAATTAGTCCCTGTGTGACCACGTCAGTTATCTGTGTTGGCCATCTGGGCTGTGCCCAGCCTGCTCCAGATTCAAAGCAAGCTTGACTGGATCATTAAAAAGTCGAAGAATGAGTATATGATGTGCCCCCAGCAGGTGGCGCCGTCTCAGCTGACCTAAAACACACTCTGCCTCTGTAGCACTGTCTTAGCCCCTCTGACGGTCATGTACCCCCACCACCCCAGAGCCAGTCTCGACACATGTCACCTTTCATGTGCAAATTACACTTGTCTAAAAATACACCAAACTGAAGCCTAACGGCATACAGAATAGGCATGGCAGCTAATCATAAAGCATGCGATGGGAGTGAGGTGCAGATTAGATCGAGAGCACCTTCACACACTGATGTTTGGGGAGGCGGAGTGGCCTATACCGTGACGTGCAAGAAAATAGCAAAGCATAGCAAGAAGCCTTTACTTACCTGCAGCGTTTTGCACAGAGGAAAGGACTTGGTGCTGCTGTGAGATTCGATATCACCCTAGAGCAGTGTTTCTTAACCCAGTCCTCACAGACCCCCAGAGACCCTCTCAACTGCGAGCAACAAACACAGGGCCTACAGACACCTTGTTTGTGTCTCTGATTCCTCCTGGCTGTGTTACTGGGGAGGAGATGATTGTCTTCTGCTCAGGACTCCTGGCTGATTTCATACACAATGGTAATTGCGTGACCTTAAAGCATCTGTGTTCATCAGCAGAATGAATGCAGCTTTAAAGAGAAGTATGTCTGTAAATAGAATGGAGAGCTACTTCGGTTTCAGTAATAAGGCTTATATAAAAAGAAGCAAAGCTTGAATGCTGGAATGTAATTACATGTTTTTGAATTTCATCCTTCAATACAGAATCTGAAAAATAAATGGAGAAAAATCCCTTATCAGCCACATAATTTAGTGCATTTCCCCTGACTCCCATTTCTGTAAGAGTGTGGAATCCAGCTGGCTGGTGTGACCATAATGAGCTCTAGGATGGGCTTCCAGTGTGGTGCCTGTCTATGTTCACTGGGAGGAGCAACTGTGCCAGCCAGCCAGTCAGTATGATGTGTTATTCATATGAGCAGCTTTCATGACTAAAAGACAAGCCTGCAAAGGACCTTGAGCCCTCGCTGTTTGTGAAGAGATCATCTGTTGCACTAGTTCCATGATATCACAATAAGCAAACATGTTAACCTCACTCTCTTAGGTCACCCCCCCCACAGCTACCCTTGGCTCCTGGCCCCCTTCAGGCCATCAGCACAACTACTATGTAGTGAAAACCTCCCCCTGTCAAAGCAGCACTAACTTATCCTACAATATGCCTGGAAAACAAGCGTCCAATGGAGAATGCGGACTATGTGACTGTATATATTTGTGCCAACTGTGATGGGTGCTGTGGTAGGAGGATCATGGATGTTTAATTTACCCCCCTAGTATTGATGTACTGGACTCTTTGTTCATCACAGGGCAATAAATGCAGAAATTAGAAAATGTATCAGTTCCAAAAGAAGAGGGCCGCCAATGCTGATGTGAGAGATTTGCACATTAATCAGCGGCTCTCTGGCATAAATATAGGGGCTGTTTTTCCCCCCAGTTTTGCTAAAACTGCATGAGTCACTGAAGATGAGAAACTGGATAAACCGTCATTCTCAGAGCAGCACAGCTATCAGGGCCCTCTCCATTTATCGGCTGCACTGTGATGACAAAACTCATTTCAGAGAAGATGAGGCCTCTTCACTGAACCCACTGGCCCCATCTTTCCTCACCCCCAGTTAATCTGCTCTTTCTTCTTTAGACTGTCTCTCCCTCATACTTTCAAGGGGCAATTTATTCATAAAATAATGATCATGTTTAAAACATGTCTGTTCAGAATGCAGGCACAGATGAACGTGAATAGGTCATAGTTAGAGGATGAAAGCCCTTTCAGGAAACAAACTGTCTCCTTGGTGTTTCCTCTCCTAACATAGAGCTTGGAAATGACACAGAGCAGCACTCTTTCAGGAAAGCTCTTCACTTCCCATTCTTGCCTGTCGTCATTTTTGGTGGCCCTTTGTTTTTAAAAGTACTAGAAGGTTGTTCTGAAGAAAGATTTTTGGTTATAGACATCAAACTTAGTTGCAAGACATCATGAACATGGGAGGGAGCTAATGACAAATATGGCCATTACCCAGTCAGAAATATCTCCAAACTGAGTTGAATACAGGATACACCACTCTCCCCTTCACTCTCCCAGTATATCTGCCCTCATGGTGATCGACATTCTTCTGCTTCCCCACAGGTCTCAGCACCTAACCATGAATGGAAGTGCATTCACCCTGGAGGACCCCTGCTGGGCGTCCCAGGGCCTGACCATCTTCCTGATCACCTCCTACTCCTTGGTGATGGTGTTGGGGCTACTGGGCAATGTGGGGCTGATCTGCATCATTGCCCGGCAGAAGGAGAAAGCCAATGTGACCAGCATCCTCATCACCAACCTCTCGGTCTCTGATATTCTGGTCTGTGCTTTCTGCCTGCCTTTTACTGTGGTCTACACTCTGATGGACCACTGGATCTTTGGTTCTGTTCTATGCCGGTTGATGCCCTTTGTCCAGTGCATGTCGGTAACAGTCTCCATCCTATCCCTGGTACTCATTGCACTGGAGCGCCACCAGCTCATTATCAACCCCAGTGGCTGGAAACCCAGTGTGCCCCAGGCGTACCTGGCAGTCGTGATCATCTGGATGCTTGCCTGTTTCACCTCCCTGCCATTCTTAGCCTTCCACCTGCTCACAAGCGAGCCCTACAAGATGCTGCCCGCATCCCTGCGCGAATCTGAGGAGGAGAAGGAGGCATGCACGGAGAACTGGCCCTCACAACAGCACAAGCTGGCTTATACCACCTGGCTGCTGGTCTTCCAGTACTGTGGGCCATTGCTCTTTGTGCTGATCTGCTACCTGCGCATCTTCATGCGACTGCGACGCCGCCGGCACATGCTAGACCGCGGTTCCGAGGAGAACCGGCGCATGAGTCACAGTAAGCGCATCAACATCATGCTGGCTGCCCTGGTCACTGCCTTCGCTGTCTGCTGGCTGCCGCTCAATACCTTCAATGCAGTGGCTGACTGGCATGACGATGCCATCCCACACTGCCACCACAACCTGGTCTTCTCACTCTGCCACCTAGTGGCCATGGCCTCCACCTGCGTCAACCCTGTCATCTATGGCTTTCTCAATAGCAACTTCAGAAAGGAGGTGAAAGCTGCTGTGCAGCACTGCCGCTGCTGGCTACCAGAGGATGATTACGAGCACTTTCCCCTCTCCACCATGCAGGTTGAGGTGTCCAGAACGTCGCTACGCCTCAGCTGCAGGAACAACTCTGTGTAAAGTATCATTTGCCCATTCCAGGCACACCCTGTGACTCACTGGATGGTTTGGGCAGCATCGAGTCTACAAACGAGCTACTGAACATCTATCACATTTTGGTGGCCAGTACACCGACTTTCTGGGGAACATGACTTTAAACAGACATCAGTCCTTTGCCAATAAGTGGAATGTTTATACGCGTGCCCACAGGAGAGCTGTTTGTTATGCAGCAACTGTTTAACAGCATGATACATGTATGTTTTGGAATGACAGCTGTGCAGTTGGCATTTCAGCATCCCAGCTCATATTCATTAGAATGATATGTACAAAACACACTTTTCAGAGATTTCGATATTATTAAGTTAAAACCGAGTAATTCAGCGTGAAATGTAAATATATTCATTTTAGAAGACACCTGACCCTTGTACGCACAAAAAATGTCTTCATTCCTAGCAATTCATTATGTGTCTTATATTGAAGTCAGTCATCAGAAGATTTAGTTAAGAAAAAAAGACTGCAAGTCAGGAAGGAAATCTGTTAACTGAAATGTACAGGACTTTGAAAAGATGATGTTCTTCTACAGGAATGGTAGGAATTGTATTCAACATGACACGGTTGTCCAAAACAGAAGACGCAGTCCAAGCAGGAAAGCTGGACCCTGCACCAGGTAGCAATATTGATTCACTGCTAGCACAGATATTCGTACAGAGGTAAAAACCCCAGTTAAGGCTTTGGCACATCAGACATCCCAATGCTTGCCACTGTAAGCTTTTGTGCACTTTTTCCAGTGCATACAATTGGTCTCCAAGTAATACGAATGGCTTTTTTCTAATCCCCCAGAAAAGGAGAAGTGTAAAATCTTTGGGTCTTTTGCTGGCTGGCTGAGCTAGAAAATGAGAGTTTAAATGTGGTTGTGGTTTATGCTGAGGGACAACTGGTGCTGATATGGTTAGGGCTTGGTGCAATACCAGAAAGGACTCTGCATCCCCCATACAACACAAATTATTAAGTTGCAGCATGATTAGCATAGCGTACAGTGACCCACAGCCTGGCCCCCTAAAGGTACCAGACCCTCCCCCACCCTGTATGACAGGTGTATTGGAACCTTCATGTTCATCCTCAACATCCCCTGCAGTATGAGGCATCATAGCACTATAAAGAGGTGATAGCATCATAGTGCCATATGGAGGAAACAGCATCATAGCACCATAAGTATGGCGGCAAATCAGACTCATCAGAACTTAAATTTGAATTTATTTACCCAAATTTAAATGTTAACCTGAACTTGAATTTCATTACCTGAATAGCAGAATGTGAATTTGAATATGTTTACCTGAACTTGAATTAAAGAAATTGAATTTGAATTTATTTCCTGAACTTAAATTTATGTTGCTTGTGTGGTAATTGAAATTCAAGTTCGGGTTGTAAAACTCTTGAGAAAAACTTTTGAAAGTTCAGGTTGTAAGATTCAGGTCAAGAAAATTCTGGTTCAGAAAAACAGGAAAAACATCCCGGATATTCAGAAACAACAAAAGAGCGTAAGTCCAATCAAGCACAATCCTGGCCGATCACAAGACAGGTCACCAGTCATTTGATTACAATTCCGAGTGAGTGCCCACTACATCTGCCTGACCCTCCTGTGTCCTCCCTCATGGGCCTGATGGGCCACACCTGATGCTTGATGCCCCTTATTAGTCTAAGTATAAAAGTACCTGTTCTGTCTTCGTTAGTCCAGTCATTGAAGTCAAACTGTCTCATTGCGTGTGCGCTCTCGTGTTCTAGTCCTCCTGTTTTAGTCCCTTGTGATCCAGTTTATTTCCAGTCTTTGTTCTGTTGAGATCAATAAAACCCCTTTTTGTTTCACCACTACGCATGCTCCCAAGTTATTTGTCCCCAGTGTCACAACCGAATGACCGAGCTCTTAAACAACCCCAGCAGCCTGTACTTTTGCTCTGGCTTTCACGTCTCCCTGCATCCAGCAGACCGGATGCCCTGAGTGCCTCGGATTCAGGAGTTGAAGGGGTTGCCAGTGCCACGGGAGCCACCTCATCTGGATTTCCCTTCCTGAACACCACCCTGGAGCTAAGGACTTATCCTGTGGTCTGTAAGATCCCCAATGCCGAAGCTCTCTTCTGGTCTGCGGAGAGGGGTTCATGAGACTCACCCCAGGTATGGATCCCAAGAGGCAATTCGGAGAATAATTGGGCGCGAGACTTCTCAAATTGCCTCCGCTTCACCTCCTGAAGCCAGGTAGCCTGCTGCTTCTCCGAAGTGTGGAGCTGCTTTGCTTTGTTCACAGCATGAAACCACTCAGCACGCCAGCTCTTCGCTGTGTAAGGCCACTCAGCACGCCGGTTTTCCACTCCGGGGAGCTGCTCTGCACACAGGTTCTCTGCTGCATGAGGCCGCTCAGCATGCCAGCTCTCCGCTGTGTAAAGCCACACAGCTTGGCCTGCCACTGATACTGCCACTGATTCCGACTTGCCACAGCTCACCACTGATTCGCCTTCTAGCTTTTCAAAACTAGCCACCAATTCACCTGCTGGCTCCCCGAGGCTAGCCACAGCTCTGACCATCCTCAGCACTCTGCCTAAGAGAGGCCACCACCGTGCCATCCAGTGCCTGGCCCAGGAGAGGCCACCGTCATGCCTCCCAGCACCCAGCCCAGGAGAGGCCGCCACCGCTCCTTTAGCATCCAGCCCAAGTAAAGTGATCTTCGGATTGCCTGATCTCCCAGGTAGGCTATCTTCACTCCACCTTAAGTTCAGCCCAAGATGGGCCACCGCTCGTCTTGAGCCACTAGAGTCTGGCCTGCAGGGGCCCATTCTGCTCATCCTTGACCTTTCTGTGTCTCCAGAGCCTGTCCTCACCTCTGCTGTGTCCCCTGAGCCCATCCCCCCAGAGGCCATATGCCAGGATTCTGGCACAGAGAGGTCTGCTCCCCCCGCACCACATGCCCCCAGCCCAGAGAGGGCCACTCTGCCTGCATTCTAGGCTCCCAGCTCAAAGAAGGCCACTGAACGCATACTCCAGGCTCCCAGCCCTGAGAGGGCTGCTCCACCCAAGTCCTAGGCTCCCGGCCCAGAAGGGCTGCATCACCTACACCTAACCCCGCGACAGCCATGAGACATGAACCTGATCCAGGTGTCCTAGATTCACCTTGCCCACCTCCAGGTGTCCCAGCTTCGCCCGGTTTGCCTCTAGGTGTCCCAGCTGTGCCTTGCTTGCTTCCAGATGTCTCCGCTGCGCATTTCTTGCCTCCAGGTGTCTCGGCCTTGCCCTGCTCTCATCCAGATGTCTCAGCCTTGACCCATCTCCTGATGTCCTGCCAGTTCGAGCCCTGTGTCCTAATGGACCCACAGGTGCCTGCCACGTCTCCAGTCATCACCCAGGCACTTGCCACATCTCCAGTTGTCACTGGCTCCTGCCCTGCCACCCCATTGAGGTCTGATGTTTTCCTTGATGCTTGGTCATCTCCTGAGTCTCATCTGTTTCATCTGTGTGGTCCTGACCTTTGGTCTCTCCTGTTGGTCCCTGGTCTGATCCCTGGTTGTTTGGTGCCCCTTGTCATGTTGTTTGTCCTACCCTGTCCTGTCCTATCTGGTGGTTCTGTCTCATCTTTTGTGTTGTCTGTCCCGTGTACCCTGTCAGTCCTATCTATCCCCACGTGTCTATTTGGTCCCTTCAGTCCCCTCCCCTGTTCGTCCTTCGTGGGGATACTGTCACGTTCACCTGACCCTCCTGTCTCCTCTCTCACGTGGCCCTGATGGGCTATGCCCTTTATTATTGTATGTGTAACAGTACCTGTTTGTCTCGCCTTTGTTAGTCTGGTCATTGAAGTCGAACCTTCTCGTTGCATGTGTCCTCTCATGTTCCAGTTCTCCTGTTTTGGTCCCTCGTGATTCAGTTTATTTCCAGTCTTTGTTTTGTTGAGTTCAATAAAACCACTTTTTGTTGCACCACAACACCTGCCCCCAAGTCATTCGCCCCTAGCGTCACGACAGTGAGTAGCTAACTGAATCATTTGATATTAACTGTGAATACTAGGATGCTGTTTAATGTCACCACCACAGCTCTCCTGGTGCATACAACTAGGAAGAAATACTATTTAATTAATTATATTCTATAAAAAATCTTTAATAGAACCTAATTGTAATGCATGAAAAAGGTATATCAATATTAATGGTACTGTATCACCCAGTGTCTTGTTTTGAAAATATATTGACATACTGTCAACATTCGATATACCACCCAGCCCTAATGGTTCATCTAATGTCATTGTCTCCTAGAAACTTCTATTGTGCTGTGAGCTGAATTTCTGTGTTTTTTTTGCATGTGTCTATTGGAATTTGTTTGTGTTTTCTGAGTTTGCAGTGTGTTAAGTGATGGATCTAGAAAACCACATCTCAAACGACTAGTAACCTGTCATGTGATTAGCCAGGATTGTGCCCGATTAGCTCTATGCTCTTCTGTTCTTTCTGAGTATTCTGGATGTTTTCCCTATTTTTCTGAACCTGAATTTCTCAACCCGAATTTTCTTTACCTGAACCTTGCAATCCAAATTTTCAAGAGCTAAATTTTACATCCTGTACTTGAATTTTTATAACCATACAAGCAACTTAAATTCATGTTTTGGTAATGAATTAAAATTTGGTGTCTTTAATTCTAGTTCCCGGTATAGGTATTCAAGTTCCGGTTCTGGTATTCAGGTAATGAAATTCAAGTTCAGGTCAACACATTCAAATCGGGCTAAATAAATTTAACTTCAGCCTGTGCTGAGTCTGATTTGACACCATACATAAGGAAGTTATTGCATCATAGCACCATAAAGGGGTGAAAGCTTCATAACACCATAAAGAGGTTACAGCATCATAGTGCCATAAGGAAGTAATAGCATAATAGCACCATAAGGAGGTTACAGCATCATAAAGAGTTTTTTTTTCAGCTTTCAACCCCATCCCAGCTGGAGCAAATAAAACTTACTTCATCTTCAGATTTTCATATGTTCCTGGAGGCACTTGTGGATGACCAGGGGGTGAAAAGGGGCCCTCTTTCTCACATGGAGGGCCAGGTTGACATCGCATCCATCTCACACTTAATCACCCATACCCTTCAGCTGGTGCTGCACCCTTGCAGATGAGCTGATGAGTGCCTCACTCCTTGCCTTGCTCTTTGCATGCCGATGTTCCACATATCTCCTTGCCAGCTCTCAAAGATGATTTTTCCCTATGGTGTTCAGGCACTAATTTACAGTGCTACGAATTGGCTAGCCCAAAATACACTACAGAGCGGATTCAGGTTAAAGACACAGCTCTTCAGAAACTTGAGCATGAGAGCTCTGCAGGCAAAGGGCCAGTTCCTTAACTGCTACTCCCTGTACTGTCTGGATAGGGGCTCTGCAGCTCCCCTTAGCAAACTGACTGGGTGTCATACACCCTCTCTCATCAAATGGTCTCGTTTTGGATTTTGCTCTTCTACATGAACCAGTTATCAGTTTTTTATTATGGTTGCAGCCCTTTCTCCTTGCTCACTATACCTCTTCACCAGCCATTTGCCTGTCTGTGATTTAAGCTAACCCCAAGATCTTACAAACAGGGGTATTTCTGGTCAAATGCATTATTTTGACTGTTCTGTGACATTTATTGAAACATATCCATCCATCCATTTTCTGTAACCACTTTTGGGGTTTCGGGGAGTGCGGAGCCTATCCTGGAGGTTGCGGGTGCAAGGCAGGGAACAACCCAAGATGGGGCACCAACCCATCCCAGGGCACACTTACACACCATTCACACACATGCACAACGATGGGCAATTTGGCAACTCCAATCAGCCTCAGCATGTTTTTAGACTGTGGGGGGGAAACCGGAGCACCCGGAGGAAATCCCACAATGACACGTAGAGAACATGCAAACTCCACACACGGAACCCTCACGGAGACTTCAACCCTGGTCCCAGAGGTGTCAGGCAACAGTGCTAACCACTGAACCACCATGCACCCCCATTGAAATATATTATAAATAAATTGAATAATATTTTAACAAACCCTGTGGATATGATAAAACTGATTTAACCATATAGGAGAAATGTAAAAATCTTGATGGTGTTTAACCATTTTGTAGACAAGAAAGGACATTTCTTATGAAATAAGTTTCTTGTGCTACTTCATGTACTGATGTGTCCCACAGGCTCTGCTGCTGTTTCCGCTCTGAAGCATCTAGAAGAATCGTATGAACACACATACAGTACTGTGCAAAAGTCTTAGTGTCCCTCAGCATCTGCGGAAACTATCCTATACACCAATGTATTTTTGAATCGACCACCAGCATACCTTATTTGGCTAATCAGTGCCTCATCAAGTTATTTAATTAAGTTAATTATTTATTTATCTGATATGGTGCTGAATTTTAATGAATAGTCAGAATGGTTGAGGTGCCCCTGAGGAGAGATTTGGAAACCAAAGTGGTGTTCATCCAACTATTCAAAGATATCAGCAACTTTTGCAGAATAGAATAAATTCTTGTTCATTTTTATGTCACTGTTAATTTGCATTTTTTTTTTAAATACTAAACTAAATCTAGACTTACTACCCAGATAAATAGCTCTGAACATTGTCTTTGACTGCCTAAGCTACAAATACAGGCAAAACCAATAAATAAATAATTGATAAAATACCAGTGGAAAATGAGACCACAGATCTTCTCATGGAAATTTGACAACATGCAGACTTCTGGTAATTTTAATTCCCCATTTGTGTCCAGATGGACTTCACATTCATTTAGTTTTATAAGGAATATTTCATGTGTGTGATTATCTAATAAAGCATCTAATAAATATGTAAAGCATCTTGTGGTGCATAGCTTGAGTTACTGTTTTCCAGTCAGATATATGTATGCATTTGCTTATTAAGAGCCACCTACATCAAAAAGGTGTCAGTAATGGAAAGCCATAACTTCACACAGGATGAGCTGAGAGGGCAGATCACACTGGTACAGTGAGTGTCAGAGCTGCACATCTCCTGCTATATAGTCTTCTGCCCTCATGTATACGCTTCATCACTCAGATAGTTATACATTAGAAAACCAATCCAACTGGCACAGTGAATCATGTTCATGATTATGCATACACATAGGAACACTTACAAACAGACAATCATATACCAGGGGCAATTTTGAGAATTCAAATGATCTAACGTCATGTCTTTAGAGCATGAGAAGAAATCAGAACACCCAAAGGAAACATGTTCCACTCTCTCTCTCTCACACACACACACACACACACACACACACACACACACAAACAGTGTAGAGATATGACGGAACAGTTATTAACTGAGGCACTGTATTACCCCAATCAAATATATTTTACATTCCCTTTTATGACAGAAAGAGATGGTATATGACATGAAGTCATCGATTTATGTGATTATTCCAGACTTCCCTATGTGCCTGAAGTTTGGGCAAATTGAGCAATATATTGTAACCACAGACATATTTCATGGGAAAACATTAAATTACTGATACCTATGCTATTCTGTATAACTCACTGAATGTACTTTATTTTAAAGTAATTTTACAGTCATCAATACACTAACACTGAAAGATTCAAAATCCATCCATCCTTCTATTTCCTGTAACCACTTGTCCTATTCAGGGTCGGGCGGGGGTGGGGGGCGACTGGACCCTATCCTAGAGGCTAAGGGTGCAAGGCAGAAGAAAACCCAGGATGGGACTTCAATCCATCGTGCAGGGCACACTCACACAACATTCAGTCACACATGCACACCTATGAGCAATTTGGTGACTCCAGTTAACTTCAGCGTGTTTGTAGATTGTTGGGGAAAACTGGAATATAGGGGGGAAACCGCACGACGACACAAGGGAACAGGTGTTATGAGCGAATGGGGGGGGGGCACGTGCCCTGCAATGTTGAGATGGGGGGGGGGTAACCATCCCCCTCAATATTACTATATATAATATGATTCTTGATTTACAAAAAAATAAAACACAAATGATAAATATACTCAGTGGCAAAAAAAGTTAAGCACCCAGATGGAGTGGTTGAAATGAAATGAATCTGTAAGGTGAAAGGTCATGTGACTGTATCGCAATGATTATAATATCAGATCAAAACAGACAACAGAGTTGGCAGTATGGACACACTGCTAGTCCCATGACAGTAGGGTGTGGCACCCCCGGGGCCTGGATATATGCGGCGATATGGTGTGGAAGGGAGTCGTGTAGACATTGTATCCTCTCATTGTTGGACTTCCGTATGATCATAATCATAGCTTACATCTAGCTTTTAGCAAGTAAGCCCATTATTTTCTGTTCAATAATGTTAGCATGCCCAAGGGGGTTGGGTAGGCAGTTGACCATGGACCCCCCATTGTTTTTTTTTCCTCCTTACTTGGGAATTTTTGGTTCCTCTCCTCTGTTATCCTCCTTAGTCATCTGGCTTTGTTTCTTTAGCTAATTTCTTTGTTTTACCTCTTCCCTATTTTGCATTATTATCTCTTAACATCATGTAAAGCCATCATGTAATACCATGTAAAGCAATTTGGGGTGACTCCATTGTGAAAGGCGCTATATAACAATAAAATGAATTGAAATGATGGAAATTAATCATCTCATGTTGATTACCTTTCATAAAAATGATCTTATTTGATTGTGCAACTACAACTATCTTGGTTAGTTAATAACATAACACAAATAGCAACACTGATAACACAGCGGTAAATAGTTTTGACACATTTGTGTCAGTCACAGTTCTCATACCACTGTTTGAGGTTAGGCAGTAAGAATGAGTAAGGAGCCTGTAAAAAATGGGGCCAGACCTGGCATTTATTTGGAAATAAAGTAAGTTGCTTAGTTACCAAAAACTCAGAATCATTTAGTCCATAAATAGTGTTGGCAGAAAGTTCCATTTATCACTAAGACGAGATTCAATAAATACCCTGTATTTACTTCTATGGGTCTCAAAGATCTCCCTGTCATTCAAAGCAGAATAACAGAAAGATTTATGATGCGACTTTCAGATCAACCTTCTAGCCTATGTTTCTGATGCAGTTTAAGAGTCATATACTTTTAACAGAATCATTAAAATTTGTGTTAAATTTTTAAAATTTACTTTAGAACAGTAATTCTCAAACTATGATATACAGGATTCCCTCTAGTGGCATGTGATGGTATATGTATATGTAAACATCGGTCATAATGATGGTATCAGTAAAGGGCTTGACTTATTCACCACTGGTACACATACTATTAATATTTAATAATATGTGGTACTGAGGTGGTTTTACATGCCTCACAACAGATTTATAAACTATAATGAAATCCAGCCCAACAGTCAATCATTTTCCCCAGAAATTAAAAATCATAATGTCATTCCTTTAATCAGCACTGCCAACCCCCCCTTTGGTAAGTAAATTTTAATGCAGTATTTTAACATATATACTGTTTTCGTGGTTCACTTTTGGTTTAAAAACTTTTTAAGTGGCCTGGTGTGTGCATGATGGTCTGTGTGTATATATGTGGGGGAATGTATTAAACAACTCGATATTATTGTATGTCTTGATACTTTTAAATTTAAATATTGCATATTGTTTTTGTGTTACATTGCCCAGGCCCAGTGGTCAGCCCTCTGGAGGCGCTGACATTCTGATGCCATTAACAGATATGAAAGAATATCAATCAGATGTTGTTGGAATGGCAACGTATTCCCTGGATGCCCCATAAACCCAGTCCCCCCAACTCATTCCTACTCCACCCACATCCCTCAACATCTACATTCTCAAGCCTCCCCACCTCTCCAAATTTTTTTTTATTAAAAGCCCAACTTTGTATGACTCAGGTTCTACACCTGAGGCTGTCTTTTTATGTGCCACTACGTTACACTGCTTCAGTTTTGGTACAAATTGTCTCAAAATGAAATAGGTCCCAGATCATTATCTATTCAATTTTCCTGGGAAGGTTAAAAAAGATCCATCAGATACTTTTTGTCATGGTAGCGGGCTGGACGGCGAGGCATGATGCCGGGATGCAAGAAGCGGAAGCAGAGGGGAATGCTGAACCCCGTGTGGGGACTTTTTTCTCCAACTGGAGCAAGCACACCAGACCACAAACTACTCCACACCACTACAAACAACTACAATGACCGATAAGGGAGCACAGGACTGGGGAGCTTTTATACAGAGAAACATGGAGAGAGTAAACGAGGGGCACCTGTGGCTGATTAACAAAAGGCGAAAACACGAGGTAACTATGACAATCAACAGGCGTGGCTAAACAGCAGCCCTGCCTGCGGGAAACTTCAAGGAAAAAGACTGGTAGGGCGGGGCTGGACGTGACACTTTTACAGTTAGTGTGTTATCAAGATTAAGTGTCTTCTGCAATCACCCTTTCCTTCCTTTGCTGCTACATAGTGCTGCTGCTTCATTTTGAAGCAATTTGCCTCAAAATGAAAGCAGGTAGAGATCTTCATCCACATATTTTTTTAAACTGGCAATATGATCCATCAAATATTTTTTGTTATCACATTCACAAGGTCAAGTGTCACCTTTCCCTTTGCTTTAACTAAGAAACATTGCTTCAGTTTTATGTGATTTGTCTCAAAATGCGATCACTCAAAATATATTTGTCCAGTACATTTTGAATTATTGCACTAATGATGTAAGTGTGGTGGGGGTGAACTGGTCCCAAAACTGTCTGGGGAATAGTTAACAAATCTGCATGCAATAAATGGTATACAGAAATTTTTTTGAGTATAGAGTCACTCAGCATGTCAGGGAAGCACTAAGCAGAGTAAATGTCATAGTTGTATGCCACTTTATGTGCCCTGGTCTGTTAAGAAAACACATGAAAAGCAGGGAAAGTGCAGGAGGCTGCCATGACTGCACAGCTGCAATGTCTATGGTACAAGATGGATGCTGGTCTGAAATGTGTAAAAAGCCAAGGCAGTAGGCAAAAGGTGAGCACACAGGTGGTTTCCAAACCAGTCTAATCTGACCACCTGCCAGTACAGTGAGGAGAAAAATTACACAGGGGAAAGGAAAAAAAGCACTATTTTCCTGAAAATAAGAGCTACACAGGGTGTATTTTGGGGCCATTGGCTGTGGGACAGGGCATGCAAAAGGTGGGAGGTGATGCTGATTTTCACAGACACTGGACATGGTGCTTGTGGTACTCTGATGCAGAACCCAGTGAGAGCAAGGTAGTTAATGTGAGGAAGGAACAAGCAGTGTTTCCTGGACATAACTTACTTAATTAGCGTTAATAAGGAAAAATGAGGACCCCCAGAGTGTACCTCCTAATGGGTACAACAGATGAATCAGCTGCACATCTCAAAGACCTGCCCAACTGCCAGTCTAATGTGCAGTTTAGGTACATCAGTAATGACTCAGAACGCTCTCAGGTTGGACACGGAATGGAGTCACAGCACCTGAAGAGTGAATGAGCTTGATTGTGTTGTTCTGCTGGGTGCCAGAAGATTCTTTCAACACCTGGGACCAAAAAGCATAAATTTCCATAACATTAAAATAATACATTTTGTTTGTTAAGTAATGGTGCTGCCAGAAACATGGTTTCATTTTAGGGTCCAACCTTCTCATTACCCAACCTCCCCCCCATTCCTCTGTTCAACCCACTCCCACGGTGCCCCAAATGACTCAGCCCATTCCCTGGCACATGTGGGACTGTGCGGTAACTAGGAAACTTGTGGGTCTGATTGATTTCAGTTTGTGATCAGACAGCAGAATGCTGTGTCATTGAAGCCGGATATCTGCTGGTCACCAATAGCAATCATGGTAACTTTACTGAAGGCAGGAGCAGTGCAGTTTACTGGGTAGGTAAAGTGGCCACCATGCCATGCCTCAAGACAACACACAGGTCCTCTGATCCATTCCTTCTTTAAGAAACTTGTTTGCAGGATCAATGTCATTGTAACTCATTGTGATTTAATAATTCATCAATATCAGAAAGAGACTAAGAATTTTTTTTATATAAATATAAAAATATAGCACTTGACAATGGGTTGTATTTAGCTGATGTCATTGTCAATGTACGCATACATGAAAATAAGGCGGCAGCCATTTTACTGGGGAGCAAGTTAGATGGTCATAACTACAGACTGTTGTGTGTTTGGCTATAGTAACAGCAGCAAGAAAAACCTAAATCTACGTTTCTTTTGTCTACCTTGGGTTCATAAAAATGAAGGCAAAGAAAATGAAGAACTAACGGAAAGGCGACAGAAAGCTTGGTTGAAAGCCATCTATCGAAAGAACATGAACAATGGTACTCTCAGTACGTAGCACATTGCATGTTCTGAGCATTTCCTTACAGGTACAAATGGGCAGTATTTTAATTATATGTATTTAAAAAATATACTTATTTACTTTTTTGAATTTTGTAATTTGTATTTTGCTGGATGGAAAAAAAATCTGATAATTTGTAACAAAATACTTCGAGAGATTCTACTTTATTTATATAAAAAATTTAAAATACTTAATAAAATGTCATTTATTTATTTATTTCATCACCAGGCTTGCAGATTTTTAAATATAGCCTATCACCTTCTTTGGCAGTAATCCAAGGAAGGAAGCTGCTTTGGTGATCGGTGCAAATTGCCTTAGGTAAATTACACTATGTAACACACATTTTGTTCCTGGACAATACATGTTATTTCTTAATTGCTTATGTTGTAAAAGTATAGAAAATAGCCATTATTCCCTT
>JAAGVU020000061.1:17693872-17714859 GCA_011763525.2 Mormyrus iriodes
ATTGGTTGATTAGATAATTGCATTAATGAGAAATTGAACAGGTGTTCCTAATAATCCTTTAGGTGAGTGTATATCTGGTTTGTTTGTGGTGAACAACAGCTAAAAGACTATACTACTGAGGAGTAGAATTTGAGGAGTTAATAAAGCTATCTGTCAAAGTTGTGACCTCCCATTCAAATTATTCTCTAGAAAAAATGCTGTGAAACCATTCCATGGGAAAACTTTACACAATCTTGACAACATCATGAATCAATCAAAAACATGGATATACAATACCAGTCAAAAGTTTGGACATGACGGCTGCCTACAAAGAAGACTGATAGTGTCACGTCACATGACCCAGCCAGCTGACCTAAACACAGTAGAAATGGTTTATGAGTAGTTTGACCAGAAAGTGAAGAAAAAGTGGCCAATGAGTCCTCAGCATATGTCGGACCTCCTTCAGGACAGCTGGAAAAACATCCCAGGAGGACACCGCATTAAAAACTGGCGTAGAGAAGAAAGTAGTAGGCCAGTTCCTGGAGCAATTGGGGTTAAGGGCCTTGTTCAATGGCCCAATGGTGGCATCACTTTCGCGACCCAGGGAATTGAAAAGACAACCTTTAAAATCCCAACCCACAGAACTGTCCCACCACCCACCCCCCACAACAAATTATTATTTTTTCTTTAATACCATTTTTTATTCAGTACATAACCCATATATATTACATGGACAAAAATATTGAGACACACTTCTTAATCACTGAAATCAGGTGTTTCATTCAGACCCACCGCCGTACCTAGCCATGTAGTGAGGTTTACAAATATTTGGGAAAGAATAAGTTACTGCCAGTTGGCATTATGTGAGTGGCATTATTGCAAAGTGGAAGTGTTTAGGAACAATAGAAACTTAGCCAAGAAGCAGCAGACCACGTAAAGTAACAGAGCGGGGTCACCGAGTGCTGAGGCGTATAGTACATATAAGTTGCCAACGCTCTGTTGACTCAATAATTGCAGAGCTCCAAATTTCATTTGTCATCAACCCCAGCCCATAAATTATGTGCCAGGAGCCTCACATCACCAACTACAATACCAAGCAGTGGAAACATGTTCTGTCTCTCTCTCTGGCAGTCTGACTGACAAGTCTGGGTTTGGCGGTACCAGGACAACATTACCTGCATGACTGCACTGTACTCACTGTAAATTTTGATGGAAGAGAGATCTTGGTATGGGGTTGTTTTTCAGGAGTTGGGCTATGCCCCTTAGTTCAAGTGAAGGGAACTCTTAATGGTTTACCATACCAAAACATTTTGGACAATTCTATGCTTCCAACTTGTGGAAACCCTTCCCAGAAGTGTGGCAGCTGTTACATCTGCAAAGGGGGAATATCTCCATATTGATACCTATGAATTTAGAATGGGATGTCATAAAAGTTCCTGTAGGTGTAATGGCAAGGTGTCCTAATACTTTTGTCCATGTAGTGTATATTGTTTTATAATTTTGATGTTTTTATAATTATTCTAAAATTTAGAGAACAGTACAAATAAACCTTTCTATGGGTTTTCCATGGGTTTCTCTACATTTGAACAGTAACATCCAGTCACACCTCCCCTCAGTAACCATACGAAAAGCAATTAAAACAATGAAACATACCCAGAGTTACTATGCGTACATCAGATGTAGAGTTTAACCCATTTTATATTTAGATTTCTTTTTGCCAACTACACATAGGTATGTATTTATGATGTGTGACTGCTGGATGCCCTGATCTTACCCACATTTCAGGTCTGTGGCCTTAATAGCTATCCTCCCATTTCAGCCAGACACAACGAGACAGACCATTTATGCAGCCATTCAGGGTAAATACATTTTACCAAGCAGCATCAGCAGTGTCCTTCCTTCAGCCCTCACTGAGCCCTGCAAAACGAATTCCTTTCCATTAGGTTCCAATGGTGACGTGTCATCCAGTGTCATTTTTCAGCTCCTCTCTTGTAGCCCTCAGCTGATGCTACTTTGGAAGGAAACTGAACAAATGTCACGGAATGTTAGCTAACTCTATGTGCACAGCCATGGTGACCCTTGTGTGGCTTTTCCTTGTTACATCATGTGGGAGGATCAGTGTTAGAGCACCATTACTGTTTATTGTTGTTTATTATTTATTGTTACCATCTAATATTGTTGAATTGTCTTTTTTACTGTCTAAATATATGTGTTGTGATGCTACCGTAAAATTTGCCATTTCCTAATGGAGTAATAATCAATCGATCAAAATGTGATGGTTTAAGCAGAGCTCCATAATGACAAAAAAGAAGATTGTGTCTCTGAAATATTTTCTTATTTGGTGATCATCAACAACAAATCTGCTCTATTTGTGTATTCTGTTTTTCACAAAAGTAAAAATGTGTTTATTATATTCTCTTTGTTGATATTACAAATTTCGACTTCCTGCTAAAATAACGGTAATAAATATTATCATGTCAGGGGAGGGTCAGATGGACCGAATTGCCTCTGATCATATTAGAACAAGTACTCAGATAATCTCAGGATCTGATGAGAGTGCCTTTCACTACTCTATGGTTTAAATTTCCAATTTCAAATTCCCCTGGAGCTCATAAGCACAGAGAAATGTGCATGTGCATCTTTACACCTACATTTAGACTTCAGAAGTCAAATTCATAATGTATCATGGTTGTTGTAATTTTCCCCTTTTTAATTATCTGAGATGTCAGTTGAAGAGAATGTTAAATACACACCTGAACAGAAATTATAATGGGTTGGCACTCAATTGCAGGCTTTATCTTATGCTGGCTCTCAATTTTTCAGCTGCAATCTCCAGATACAGATGATGTAGGCTACTGTATGATCAGACTACCATTTCAAGCAGCTAAAAACAAAAACAGCTAATAGATCTGAATCTGGTATTACTTTTTTCCTTTTTTGAATTTGTAACCTCTTGTCCTAAAATATTCAAGCTTTTGCAAAACGTAATTATCCCTGGGACTGACAGAAAAGAGAAGGAATGGAGGTTATTCTGGTACCCTGCTGAAGCAGTACCTGAGGTGTGTGGTTCAGCACTGTCAAAAAGTATCCGGATATTCTGGGAAAACATACAAAATATATTAGCACTTCCAAACTTATCCGTCTTTTTCAAAACCAACCTGAAAAACCTGCAGGTATACTTCACATTTTACAGGGTACAATTAACATATGAATATTTCTGTGTCCTTGTCCAGCTCTCTGATTACAATGTAGTTATAATGCTTTTTACATGTCTGTGGATTATCACTGTCCCTCTGAGCTCTTTTCATGCTTGGAATGCAACCAAACAGTGCCTGCCGATTTTGCAACATTTTGAGAATGTTGCAGGACCACCAGAACTGGAGATTGTTCCTCTCAAAAGCAGGTGGGTCTTTAGAAAAAGCGACTTCATTTGGGCTTCATTATTCTGTGCTCAGTGAAGACTTTACTTATGAAAATCTATGGCTCTGACATGAGAGGAGCTTACGGTTCATGCTCCCCAGAAACACCATCCTACATCATAACCAATCAACCATTACTGGGTTATCTTTCTTCACTTCCTGTACATTCCCAGAAGTTTCATTTCCAACTTTCTGGTCCCCAAACTAATATATCATGCTTTGTAGGGTGTGTATACAAGAGGGTGCAAGTCCAAGCTCATCGATACCATGTTCTTTAGATAAGAAAGCCAAACATCCAGCCAAAAGCACCAGCAGGATACTTGTTATTCCTTGCCACACTTGTCTCATCCCCCGAAATAAATCATTAAAACCATTTCCTGCTTGTAAAAAAAAATCATTTGTCACCAAAGGATGGAAAACCTGAGATTTTTGTAATGTGCTTTACAGTTAGCCACTCAGAAGACCAAAAAATAACAAAAGGTCTATATTTGTACATTGATAATTTAATGATTTGCTTTTAGCTGTTATTTTAAAAACACATCTTTGAAAATCCATTTAAGTACAATATATGTACTGTCCAGTTACTGTGTTCCAGCTTATGAAGTAAAGGAACTGAATGATTATCCAAGCAATTTACGTTTCACAACAAACACATCTGACTCTCAGCAAGCAAATAAACGAGAGCTTGGATACCTGTGTGGACTTGTTATTACCAGAGATGGTTGCAATAATGCTGCTATGAGATTTAATCAATGGACAGACCAGCTGTTACCCTGCGCCGAAGATCACTTTAAAGACCACAATAGAATGATTTCTCCAGGATATGACCCCACACTGTTTATTTCCTCTTATGCGGTAGAGCCAAAGAAGACAATTGGAAGTTCAGGCGCTCAAACAATTTTCTCCGCAACTAATTATAATACATTTACTCATTTTTGTATGAGAACAGAAAAAGAGTCAATCTTTCATACAATCATCACTAAGCACAAGAAGGAAGCTATACGGACATATAGAACTGAGATTACACCAAATATAGACAGTGGTGCCACCAACAGTTTTCTTTTTTGTCCAGTTTTTGTTCACTGAAAGAAGAAAAAAAGAAAAAAATGCTGTCGAATTAATTATACAAAGACACAGAGGTGAGTGAGATCAATAAAACCAGAATCAGCAGTGTGGACCTGGACATATACAGGTGAACACTAGGTGAGTAGCTAGGTTACTGGTAATGCGAACACACAAAAAATAGTTTTTTTTTTTTTAAACATAATTTTGTGAAATGTACAAGAGTGTATATTTTATTACAAATTTGACACTACAGAAAGAAAGAGCATCACACTAAGATACAAGAAAAACCCAATGGATTTCAATCAATTAATCGGCCCTTTTTAAAATCTTTACTTACATATCTGAGAAACGCCAGCATCGTCTATGATCCATGGCTAAGAGAATGAGGCAACAAGGTTTCACGTGTTTAAATGTCGCCACCTAGTGTCAACCTACTCTAACACATCATATAGGGTCATATATATATATATATAGCTCCAGATTTAATTTTTTTTTATTAAAACTGTCACTCTTACGTGACGTATTACATTCATCTGAAAAATACAGCTCTGTCTTTCCGAATTAATGAGATAATCATCCTGTTTATCACCCTGTTAATATTATCTGTTTTTCTTAATTAAGTGCCTTATATGTAAGCAGGAGAACTGAAGTTAGGTTCAGGACTGACTTCAAAGTTATCCTACTTACATATAAGGCACTTAATTAATGAAGTCAAGACCTAGATGGCTGAAAACCTCTTATTATTAAATGCTCAGAAAACTGACGTTCTGTTGCTTGGTGGCAAGTACACAGATAGGAATGCCATAATGTCTGCACTCCACTCCAGAGGGCTGAACTTTTCCCTTAGCAACTCAACCCGTAATCTAGGTGTCATCTTAGATACAAGCCTCTCATTTAAATTGCATGTGGATGCAGTATCGAAGGTATGCTTCCTACAGCTATGCAACATCGCCAAACTACGACGATTTCTTACTATTCAAGACGGAGAAATTGATACATGCGTTTGTGTACAGTACGTTAGACTACTGTAATGCTCTGTTATCCGGTAGCACACACTGCACATTAAACACTTTGCAGCGTATTCAAAATGCTGCAGCTAGAATTATCACCAGGGGCAGGAAGTTTGAACACATAGCCCCTGTTCTTAATTCCCTGCATTGGCTTTCTGTTAGGTTCAGGACTCACTTCAAGGTTCTCCTACTTACATGTAAGGCACTTAAAGGTTTAGCTCCTGCCTACCTGACAGAGTTATTTGAAGTTTACAAGCCACTTCATCCACTCAGATCACAGAATGCAGGTTTCCTTGTCGTTCCACATATAAATAAACTGACAGCTGGCGGTAAAGCATTCTGCTACAGGGCTCCTAAATTGTGGAATAGTTTACCAAGCTATGTTTGGGATGCCGAATCGGTGTCAGTCTTTAAATCTCAAATGAAGACCTATTATTTCAGTTTAGCTTACCCACTACTTAACTTATAACAAACCGTAACTATGGCTGCTGGTGCTGCGGTACATACCATTTTTATCTACTATGCATGTCCATTAGTGTCAATGCATGTTCTGATCACTCATGCGCTCTGCCTTCCCACATGTCCGGGTGGTGCCCAGGGAGGGCACCATCTGAGCTGAAGTCCTGGTTCGATCCCATGGATGGGTGACATTGTGGATGTGACATACTGTATGAACTGTAACATTATGGGTGCAGTCTCCAGTCTGCCACTGTACACAGGCCAGTGTGGAGAAGAAACTCATTATTGGACTTTGGCGTGACCATAATCACAGCTTGCACCTTGTTTTTTGCAAGCAAGCCCACTCTTGTCTGTGCAATAATGTTAGCATGCCCAGGGGGGTTGGGCAACCAGCTGACCTTGGCCCCCCAGAAGTTTTTTTTCTCCTTACTTGGGAGTGTTTGGTTCCTCTCCTCCATTGTCATCTGGCCTTCCTTCTTTCTTTAATTTCTTTCTTTTTCCTTTTTCCCATTTTATTCTTATTCTCTCAATATCATATAAAGCATTTTGGGCGACTGTTGTGAAAGGCACTATATAAAAATAAATTGAATTAATGAGATTATCATCCCGTTTTTACGATTAATATTTTCAGCTTTTCTGAATTACCGAGCTAATCATCCTGTTTTTTTAAATAATTTTTTTCAGTTTTTCTGAATTTCTGTTGGTTCATGACCGCAGTAAAGATTTTTGCAGTTAGCAATTTGGAATTCCATTGAATTTCTCTCTATAATGCAGACAGGTGCATATTAGTAAACAGTGGCATTATGTTACTCATGATTAGTGAATTCAGATGACGTCATCCCCCACCCCGAAATCTGCCAATATTATACTTTGCCTTTTTGTTTTCAAGAGCGAATAATAAAAAAAACTTGACCATATAAACAGGTTCAACCAGGCTCATACTGACCAGTCTAATTTGTGAATTTTTTTCACAGTTCTCAGTTCGTCTGCCATTGACTGATATGTGTGTGAGGCAGAAGGGATTCAAAACAACCATTTTGACATTGGAAGCCTATTTGCAAAACTCACACTGTCAATCATACTAAAAATGCATTTGTTTTAAACAAACACTGATTTGTGAAAAAAGTCACAAATGTACTTTAGCATATTTGTTTGTTTATTTTATCACATTTCACTTAATTGAACTCTATGGCTAAATGGAATTGCAGGACATCTAATACCAAAACACCCAAAAAGTGACCCACAAGGACCAAACCAGGCTCTTAATGACCAGTGTGATTTGTGAATTTTTTTTTCACAAGTCATTTCCATAGTCAGTCATTAGTCAATGTGTGTATCAGGCACTGTACTAACAGTGAAAATATCCCCACAAAATCCCAATAATCAACTTTTTGACAAAATGTGATGTGATAAAATTCACAAATATATTTGCATACATATTATCACTTTATTTACCTCTGTTTCCACAGACCAAGGCAAAATATAGGCTACCTGACAGATCGATGGCCAAAACACCTAAAAAAAAAAAAAAGTTACCCACAAGGAAGGAACCAGGTTCACATTGACCTAATAAGGTCATTTAGTCATAGGTAAGTGTATCAAGCAGGTATTAGGAAGAGAGGCTGTCTTTACATTTTTACTAACCGATTAATATGGATATAATTGTGATATAGGGGAGTATTTTCATTGTTAGTAAGCTTTGTGCCTGTTTACCCACAACTCTATGGTCAGACACAGCTCTAACTGCTTTAGCAAATTTATCGAGGATACCCCATCATAGGCCTGTTCACCAAGAACTCACTAAGGAACTGTCATCAGATTCAGGAGGCCATCTCACTTACATCAGAATAAAATAGTGATTACATATTCATCCCTGCAGGGAAGTTGTCTTTTTGCTCATCCCACCTTGCTCTCCATGACACACAAACAGGGGAAAACAACCTTGAAAATCATAACATAGGATTGGCCAGCATCCAGTGCCCCTAGAGCAATTGGGGTTTAAGGGCCTTATTCAGGGGCCCAATGTGCTATCACTTTGCCAACCCTGAGATTCAAACCAGCAACCTTCTAATTATGGGCACAGAGTCCTAACCTGCTCCACCACAAACCAGCAGCTCTACTGGAGCAGTCGGTGGCTTGACTTTGCTAATGAAAAGTGTTTATAAAATGTTATTTCTCTTAACCATAGAAAACGCACCTAAAAATAGTTTTAAGCTTTTTAAACTTCTGCATCATAGAGGGACACAGTGGTTAAAGTACCTGGTCCTGTTGGAGAGAAGTAGTTCACAAGTATCTTATGTATTACGTGTTTCTGTACTGGCATTTGGGTTAAGCTTTCAAAAGGCAAAAATGCAGGCATTTTAAGCATTAGAAAGTATATGTGAAAAATTCTTTCCCTCTTCACTGTGGTCAGCACAGTTGTTCGGAGTGCCAAATGTACAAGTTGCCCGTCTTAGGTTTGAAATTGTGAAGATAATTTTCAGAATTTTTTTTTTTTTTTTTAGATAGGACGTTCCTTAACCTCTAGGAAACGTATATGAGAAATTCAGCTTCATGGTACAGCAGAGTGGCAGAGCTGGTAGGGGACCAAATGCATAACTGCATGTCTAGGATTCATATCTGGTAAATAAATTTCCCTTTCAAATGTTTTTTTAACTCCTAAACAAGAAATCCCCTACCCATTTCTCTTATGCAGGGTTGAGGGGTCTAGCCCTATCCCAGAAGCTATGGGTATAAGGCAGGGAATAACCCAGGCTGGGGAACCAACCCATCACAGGGCACACACAAATTACACATGAAAAAGATCAAGCCTAAGTCCAGTAAAATGTATATGAGAAAGGATCTTGCATTTGACATCCTATGTGAGATGGCACAATTGCTAAAGTGTCAAATACATCATTGGCAGGTCAAGGGTTCAAATTTGGCAAATGTCTAATGAATGTTTCCAAATGGTAGGCCTCTTGAACCCTAGAGAAATGTCTGAGATGCAGTGTGTATAAAGTGCCAGCTCCTAAGTGTGGGGGATGAAAATTAGAATCTTGCAACAAATCTTGCTTAAAATTGTATCTACCTACGTGACTACCTGTGACATTGAGTAATCCCTCGCCAGCATCAGTAGAAAAGTACTCACGTTTTTCAAAAACATTCACAGAGAAATGTATCGGATAGACTTTGTTTTCCCAAGCTGTTATTGCAGACCATTAAGTAAGGAGGAGGTTGAGCCCCAAGAAGGGACATCCGCACACTTGGGATGAATTACTGCATTGATGACTCCTATAAAAAGAAAAAAGCTTTGAGGAAAGATGTACTAAATAAAAACCATGCCCTGCAATGGCATTGTTATACCTCTGGAATTTGATACTTTTTTTTCCTCCCTTCACCTTATCATTCAAACATACTCCCTTTGTGCTTTTTGCCACATTTTGGATAAAATTCTGCAAAATAAAATAAAGGTAAATGCAAATTCAACAGCATCGCTCACTTACACCTCTTCAATCTACATACCTGATTGCCACACCCACACAATTTTCTTACCAAGACAGGTCTCAATCTGTATCCTCTTCTTTTTGAGTCCAGTACCACTCAGTCAAATGAGATGCCAGACACCCCCTTTGCAGCTGGTCAGATCTAAATAACTGTGCCTGAGGGAACTAGACAAGTAGCTCTCGCACAATTTCACCAGCACACAAATCAGCAGAATTCACTACAAAAATGTTCTTCAAAACAGCTGTACATGGAGAAAATGTGACTTATGAGGCCAGACATCACCACACTTTCCTGTTAGGATTAAAATCATACTTGTGTACAATGACAACAGAGGCTAGGAGAACATCACAGTTTAATGATTTTACAGTGAGCCATCCTGGAATAAATGACTGCAAGACGGGAGGGGGGGATAAAAATCACAAACATAGGACGACTACATTTAGCCTTAAAGCCACTCTAGCTTTAAGAACACCCTGACTAATGGAGGATTCATCAAACATCAAAATTAGTTACACACGTATACACATGTATACGTGTATACACATCTTTACCCCAAGTTTTTGTATGCATGCAGGTTCTTCCAGATTAAGTTCTGCATAGATTTGGTCCCTGCCCCCGTTGGTCCCACCTCTGGACCAGTCTTTGGTTTACTTTAAGTTTACTTACAGTGCAGTTCTCAGTGCCAAGATTAGTTTTAAAATTTCAGGAAAAAAAACGTGCACGAAATTTTTTTGAATGAACCCATTTATCCTGGTAAGGGTAGTGGAGATTCAGATCCTGTTTGGGTCAGCAAAGGATTTCGGAAAAGTATGCCAGTCTACTGTGGTGCACCTCAGTTTTGGAGTCGCTTACATTGCCCATTTTATGAGCAGAATAAGGTAAACAAAGCCATTACAGGCAGCTTTACAAGTCCTCCAAGCATTTAGCTATGCACACCAGTCGCCACAGATTAAAATGCAGATATTAGCCATATTCTTTTTGGCCACTACTTGGAGACAACCCTGGACAGGGTTAAAATTGAGTCACTCTCATGACTGACTCCCGATTTGCCTAATTTGGTTGGAGGATGGCAACTCAGAACCAGGGTTGTACGTGTAGTATTATTCAGTGTGTGGTGGAGCCACAGACTACTAGCCAAACTCATGTCTGACAATTTTAATGTAAAAACTGTGGCTGCTACTTCTAGAAATCTGGGACATCTACAATGATGTTAGAAACTCAACTCTAAACATATGCCGATACATCAAAGAAAGCTTTTTCTATGGCAGTGCCCCACTCTGCAAGGTGAAATGGAATAAGTTGTAAGAAAACCATAAAATGTTCAGGTCAAATAAAACAAAGACTATGGTCAAAGATGACTTCTAAGGCACAGTAACAATCATTAAATCAGAAGTAAATCATTAGCGGTGGTGAAATTTTAGACTTAAGCCAGACAACAGAAGTGTACCAGAACTTGACACACACTGAACAATATAATTGTTACTCCTGCTATGTGATCGTCTAACCAGAAACTAAAACTATCCTCACAAGGCTGTTCAAATGCCAATTAAATTGTTTCATATACAGAATCTTTTGATATTGCATTTTTATTCCATTCTGATATGACTAAGGCAAGGTCTTTCAATAAACATTTTAAAATTCTGGTATGCTAAAATGGTTTAGCGTGTTAAACAGATTCCTGGTTTCAATCAGAAATACAGCCATTAGTAGTCTACCTTACCTGAAGCAGACATACAGCCACACAACTAAACATGAATATCACACCTGCTTTGGTCTACTAAACTCAAAAATAGTTACACTTACAGTCATGAAGGAACATATCTGCAGCAATAAGTTCTCATGCTGACTATAGCTTCTGTAACCAACAAAAAACAAAATTCAGTCTTCCATTTTTGCAGTTAATTCTGAAAGAGGGACTTTAGTGGTGGTGTTTATCTGGCCAGGACAGGGAGTAACCTGGGTTCAGCACCCTTGTGGGACACTGCTGACAGCCTGGTATGACTAACAACACATTTTCATGCCAAGTTGACTTCTGCAGATTCCTGTGTTGTTTCAATCAACCTGAAGACTCCACCCTTCTCCTGATTCTTGGTCTTTTTAGCTTGACCTGAAACAAGATGACAAAAATGCATATTTATAAGGGGGGCCCAAGAGCTCATAAAACGCTTAGTGGTGTATTGACAACCCAGAGGGTGTAATTAGGCAAGGGGCTATGCCACTTCACGTACTCCATAAATCGCTGCGGTCTAGCAGAAGTTCCACATCTTTATCACTGATCACCTTTCCCTTTGTTCCTTTCACTTCCCTGAAACAATCATGACACAGTGATCATTACGGATCAACACACCAAAAGAAAGAAAAAGAAAAAAAAAAAAAAAAAGCAAGCGGTCTATTCTCCCATCAGTCATGTAATTGAAGAAAAGCATTTAAAAAGCTACATATCAGTGTATTCTAGTCTAAAGGTAATACATTTATATATACTAATATATTTCTGTATGCCATTGTGTTATATAATTCTTATATAGTTGCATAATTATTCACATGCATTTTGGATTGTAATAGATAATGTAAAAAATTCCAAACACTGCAATATTGTGTTTGGCAATGTAGAGGCGTGTAACTTGACACAACCCTATAGATAGCATAGTGAAAAATGCAATTAAAAATGTAAGTAACCCTAAAGCGCATTCTGCCACTTACATGCAACACACCCATATTTTGGCGATTCTCTGGCCAAAGTGCTTCTCTAGTCTAAGTGCACTTAAACCCCAGACTTAAGCTGATGGTAAAATATGCCAAGTGAAAAACACATAGCTACGTGTAATGAACACAAGATTTGGGGTGGCCACAGTATTGATTATATTGGATGCATTGTCCATGGATGCATGCGAGTTTAGAGTTGTGTTACCTCACATAGTCTCTAGACTTCAGCAGCTCTACCAATTCTGACATCTCCATACGCCTTTTGGACTGTTTAAGCTCTGCCTGGCCACCTTTGAACTTATCTGTGGAGAAATGGACCCGGTTGTAAATACCTGAAAAGCTATTTCAACAACTGCCCATAACTGAAGGACTTTGAAGGAGGATCGTAATTTCCAAAAGATGACCATTCACACAATTAGCTGCTTAAAATATTTTTTTAAATTTTGCTAGAGTAATCTTGTTTCCAAATTCAAATGATGGCATTACTAACTTTTGTGGATGACCATCTTCTCCAGCTTCCTCTTGGCAGAAGCTTTCTCTAGGATCTTCTGGTCAATGGTGTTGGCAGTAACAAAGCGGTATACAACTACCGGCTTTGTCTGCCCGATTCTGTGGCACCGATCCTGCGCCTGAAGGTCTGCTTGAGGGTTCTAAAAATCCAGACCAAGCACAACACAAAACAGCAGTCACACAGGATTGCACACTACTTCTCATCCCTTTAAACGTCTAAGAGAAGGACAGGGTGTTTCCCAATATGCATATTAGATCGTATTTATGTTCTCGTGGACCCGTTTTACATCATCTTCCATTGCCGAATACCAGTTCCAGTACTCAAGGACAGAAGTACAAAGGACAGTAAAAATGAGACCAATCCCATGATTTATTGCACCCCAAGTTTGTTCTTGGGAGACAAGTTAACAAGACCAGTCTTGCCAAGACTACAAGTATGATCTTTGCGTTCTTGGTATTGGGAAACACCCAGTGTCCAAAACTGACCCAATCGCTATCAAAGATGATGACAGTGTCAGCAGCTGTCAGATTGATGCCCAGGCCTCCCGCTCTAGTGCTCAACAGGAAGAGGAATACATGCGGGTCTGAAGAAAACTTCTTAATCTGGAGAAGAAAGCAAACAAACCGAAAACAGGAATAAGGGCCAAGGATAATAGTGCCAGTAAGCTCTGTGAGATATTGAGCAGACTCCACTCACATTTTCATCCCGTTCTGTATAAGGCATGCTGCCATCCAAGCGACTGTAAAGATAGCCCCGCAGGTAGCAGTAGTCCATGATAATATCCAAGATAGAGGTCATCTGACTGAAGATCAGAACCTGCACAAGTAGGATTTTTTGAGTTTCTCATAGAATCTCTGTGTAGTTAAATCTAACTTTAAACTATCCCTTATTCATGGTGCTTAAAGTTATGTCCACCACATCAAATCTACTTGGGAAAATGCACCGATCATTTATGAATGGATCATTACTTGACTGATGCGTAGAGTTTAGACTGTCACCCACCATGTATAAGCACCTCACCTTGTGTCCTCTTTTCTTCAGCTCTGGGAGCATTCGGTCCAGGATGAGGAACTTTCCAGAGGTCTCCACCAGTTGCTCATCAATCTAAACCACAAATACCAATGGTGGATAGGTCAGTTACAAACTATACCAGTGAGCCTTAGGTTTCTATGCTTAAGCTACATTCATTAAAAAGTACTGGCCTTGCAAATTTAGGATGCAAGCAGACTAGATATGTTTGACATTAACAGAAAAGATCATAATATAGTACATATGGGTATGGGGACACGGCCAGGGAACCTTGAACTCCTGAGTGGCAGGGTCCAGGGGGTACTCAATAAGGTAGGGGTGGTTACAGCACTTCTTAAGGAGCATTAAGATGTTTTGGAGCTTCAGGTTGATCTGGGCATCCTGAGGCATCTGCACGTCAATCACAGGGTTGCTGCTGCTGGATGAAAAAATGATGGGAAGGAAGCTTGAATGTTACATTCACCAATGCTGCCCCAAAACAGTCATTACATGAGTAGAAGAGAGTTTACGCAAAATTTTAACAGCCAATATTTAAGGGGGGGGGGACTGGCTGAGGGATGTCTGCTAATATGCAGAAATCGAGCCTAGTCACATGACCAAACACTCAATGAATTTCTCACTGTCATAACGGAGGCAAAACCAAACTTTTGCATAATAAGTCCATATTTGTCTTTGTGACCAATAAAATTTTTCAACCAATACTATACTAATGTGTTATTAATTATTTGGCATATTGCCCAATAGACATTTTGAGCACTGATATTTTTATCTAAAGGACAACTACACATGATACCAGCTAAAAGACGGCATATGCTGGTGAACGTGAACTCAGGCTTTCCCAAATATGGTGCCTATGTGCAAATCTCAAAAGTAACATCTAAGAATCTGAACATCTGTCAAAAGCTGTGAATGACAGGCATGAAACATCAACTTGTCTGGTGAGCCATCACCTCTGTTGGAGTTCTGCCTCCTGCAACTTGTCTAGGTATTTTTTCAGGCCTTGGCGTGTGTCCTTATCGGTCTCTGAGTAGTCCACCACCTTCCTGGTACGGCGCTTGGGCCGGCCACTGGATGTGACATCCACAGGTGGAGTCTCCTGAAGACAAATGGCAGCGATCCCAGGGACATCAGATCAAGTGGCCAAACTGTCTTCCACAACATTGCTCTCTTGGCTACACCCTGAAAGGTTTTTGAAAGTGGCCCCTATACCTTTAATCTTGCTATAAGCTGTCAAACACGTTAATACAAATCAGTTGGATTTAAGTGAATAAAATGTTCAGCACCTTTCTCAAGGGTACAAAACCAGATTACCACTTAGCAATCTGCTGATATGTTGCAGATTCAAGATTATTTTGGAAGCTGCTTCAAAGGATCAAGCCACGATAATAATTCTCAAGGATGCAGCACCTTCTCCTGGCCCAGCAGCTTGGCAATGGTTTTGTTCACGATTGCGGTGTACAGGGACTCCTGCTTTGAAGTCAGTGGAGCATACACCAAGATCTCCTTCTTTGGAGGCAGATCAAGAACAACATCAGTCTTCAGTCTCCTCAGTAGGAAGGGGGTCAGAATCTGCAGGCCAAAAGGACAGAAGGTACAGATGTACAATTTATCAGTTAACATATCAGTATCAGCTGACATTTGTTAAAAATCAAGGTATCAGCATCAGTCTGACGTGTTAATCCTGGCCAGTATTTAGACTTAAATCAATATTCAAAAACTTAGCAGCACCAGAGCTAAACACAAAACTGCTACATTAATAGAGATGACTGCATTGAACAACAATCCATTTTCCATAGTGGCGAACGAGGGATTTCATTGACTCATCCACTACTTAAGAGGTCTGAAAGTACCAGCCTGTGTTTTATATGGCCTGCCAAATGATTTTGATTCATTAATAAACCTGGCCCAGAGATCGATCTCTTGTTTTCCACAAGATAAACAATGCAATATCATTCCAATGGCCCACTACGCGGGGCAGGGGCTACCACTAACAGAAGGATTAGTCAGGACCCACAGCATATCATACTGCAAGGAAAATGCAGAGGACAAACACACACTGCACCTGGTGAAGCATGTGAAGGATATTTTTTTCTTGTTCACTGGCAATGACGCTTTCAACGTCAGAACTGATGGTGCTGATGTCAAACCAGGACTCAAAACTGCAATGGAACAAGAGAAATTAATATATTTAACCAAGATATACAAACAAATTCAGCTGCACTACTGAAAGGATCACATCTGACAGGTAGATAAGTGGGACAATGCTATTAGAAGGGAGGGTTCACTGTGCCTTGCTAAGCTCCACCCCATGTCCCAGTACCTCTTTAGATCATCAAAGACGTCTGGCAGTAGGAAGTTGAGTAGTGACCAGAGCTCAGCTAGGTTGTTCTGTAGGGGAGTGCCTGAGAGGAGCAGCTTGTTATCCGTGGGGAAGGTCTTGAGATCCTGCACCAGCCTGCAGTTGAGGTTCTTTATCCTGTGGCCCTCGTCCAAGATTAAGTACTTCCACTGGAACCGCTGTTGGTTGGTGGCAAGTAAGTGGGCCAGCCCTACAACAGGATTGTACAACACACCAAAAGACTTATGAAAGTCTGAGAAAATACCAAACAAGTATTTACTACCTGTAGGCACTTGCGATCCCTCATGGCTATCTCAAAGGATGTGATGACCACAGGGTACATGTTTAGGGGTCCCTGGGGTTTGCGGATCTTCTTGATCAGGTTAACCCGATCTGCCTGGGGCCCATGGTACAGCATCACAGATACCTGAAACCCAAAATATATTTTAAAATACTTGCCATGCCACACCACCATCTCACAATTTGCCCACTTATTAAACAAGATGGCTGCAACAGAATCATAAGTACGGTGGGGCGAAAATGCAGGCAGACCAAAAGGTGAGAGACACTTGATAAAATTACTTATTAACGAAACAAAGGAATTGATTGGCATCCTGTCTAAAATGTCCGCCTTGTGCCCTGTACTACGAGGAATAGGCTGCAGGGCACCCCAGCAACCCTATCCCAGATTACAGATTGGACAATGGATGGAAAAATAAATAAACGAAGAAAATTAAAATTTTAAAGGTTAAGCCCAGTTCTGACGGCATGGTGTCTAACACAGTGACTAGTTGGAGAATAGTTACACAACTTCTCATCATACCATTATGTCTGTTCAGATGCTGTAAAACTCACATCAGGTGTGAAGCGTTTAAACTCAGAGATCCAGTTTGGCACTGTGGAGAGCGGTGCTACCACAAGGTAAGGTCCCAGCACCTTCTTCTCAACCATCATGGCGACGTGTGCAATGCACTGGATGGTCTTCCCCAGACCCATCTCGTCGGCCAGGATGCCATTAATTCCATTCTCCCACAACATCTGTACAAGCAGCCCAGTCACATCTTCACTCCCATTTCACTGCGTACGTTCCTTCATTTAACTACTGTTAGATATCTGTCACCATGTGGTTTGTTTAAAACAACAAAATTCCATACATAATATCATTCATAGAATTGTGCACTGCTGATAAACACTGGCACACTCACCCTGAGCCACTCAATGCCCTCCACCTGGTACCACCTCATGACTCCACCCGTGAAAAGCCGGGGCTGCTGAAAGGGAACTGGTTGGCCATTCACATGGCGTATGGGGTCCAGCATGTGTTTGGCGCTGTCACGCACGGCCTCTGACAAGCGGCCCTTGATCTCTGCATTGGAGTCGCTCATCTTCGCGATGTCCTCTGCCTCCAGCTTTTTTGGATGGGGAGAGGATTCCTAAAATAGGAAGAAAAACAAAACTGACCCACACAAGCAAAAATGAACACAGAATACCACCACTAGCACTATACATATACACAAGACATACATATTAATACTTAAGTCATTTAAAATCAGACATCTACTCTCTATCAGAGTGGGTCTTCCCAACAAAAGAATTTATGGTTAAGAAAATAACTCACCTCCACAAGTTTAGGCTTTTTGGCCTTTGACATTATTTCCTAAAAGAAAGCATAAAATAGCTTAATACTTAAGATGATAAAAAAAATGAATGCAGTGTACATCTTATGGCATTTTTTCAAGAAACTTACCTCTTTGGACATTACATCTGCAATTTTGTATTCTTCCTCCCTGTCACGTTTCTTCCTGTCAGCTGAAAGATCAAAAGGGGTTCTAATAACTTTTTCCTGATCAGACAGAGGACTCACGTGGTACATGGGATTTACTGGAATATAATTACATACCTTTCTCTGTCTTTTGGCCTTTTCCCTGTAGTACAATATTCAATTAGTGAATAAAATCATCTAGAATGTTCAGCCAAGTAGACCATGACCACTGCCTTTTCACACCCACCATGTACACCAACTAGGCAAACTCACCTTCTGTTTCTGGGCCAATGCCTTCTTCTCAAGCCGCTCTTTTCTCAATTTCTCCTAGAATTACACACCAGGACACATTCAGCCCATGCTGTAAGGGGACTACTCATGTCGGTGCACAATTTTTTATACGCCCCACAAAATTCTACACTGCCATCCAGTGTTCTGGGTGATCGACTTTTTCCCACAACACAAGATTTTATAGAACCCATTATACACCTGAGAGCACCCATTACACCTATGTCAGTTGAGACAACTAAAAGTGCACAAAGCCAGTTAATTAATAATGTAATTTAGCACAGTCTGAGACAGTAGGAGTGGACACAAGGCTCAATAATTAGGCTGCAAAACCATATCTGACTAATGCAAGACTCCCCATTTCACTATCAGGTCATATCTGGTAAGTAATATCAGCATACCTGTGATAGGAAACTGCAGGTTTTAACTACACCAGGCTGGTTGCCTTGGAGTATGGGCATGATCATCTACTCTACCTCCTGCTGCTGCTGTTCCATCTTGGTGAGCAAAAATTTGGAATAGATGTTACTCTTCTCCAGCAGGTGCTGCAGCCTCCTAAACCGCATTTCGTGAGTCTCTCTCTCCCAGGTCGCACGAGCCTTTAACCAAAGGGAAGAAACCAGAAAACACTTAACTCTGGCAAACAAGGATGAAGATAAAGACAAAGGCCCTATACAGTCATTCTGATGAGCACAAACATGCAGCATGGTTGATATGGTCTCTTTATATTAAAATTTTTGATCATGCCTTGGCCATGATCTCTTTCTCCATCCTCTCCCCTTCCTCCATTAAGTGCTTCTCTTCCTCCTCCATCTCTTTGGTGACAACATTTTCTTCTGTCTCCTCTTTTATGATTGGTGTCTCTGAAAGATGTTGTATACACATCTTATGCCTGGTGCATCTGACCACATACCACAAGTCAGTCACAGGTACACAACAAGTGATGACAAAAAATGTGTTACTGCTCACCACTGCCAGAGGCACCCTCAACAGCTGTACCCTGGGGTTGCTCTGGTTCATTGGGCTTCGGACAATGAGGGGACACGCTTCGGGTCTCGTCTTTCATGCTGCAAACAGTAACGGGGGTGTTGTATTCGCGTGCCCACACATCCCGGACAGAAATAAATATTTTCAAAGGCATCACACTGCTTGACCGCATTTAAAGTTATCGGACGTGATCTGGGTTTCTTTTTTGTCCGCTTATGACGCGCTGAGGGGTGTCCGACATCCAATCGGATAAGCAAGAAGGCGGGCTTCACCTCGCATGTTCACCATGCCGATTGGACGTTGCTCTTTGATTAATGGTGCACTGAGCAGCGTGGTGATTCGCTTTGCATGCACACCGATCTGTCTCTAACCACGTTTCGTGACAAAGAACTAAAATATTGGTAGTACAATATACCTAATTATTTCTAATTACGTATAACAAAACGTAGCCCCAGCTGCACCAGGGTTTAATTGTAGTCTCTTTACGTTTTGTTTTGTAATCCAAGCCTGGCTGCTTAGGTATCGACAAACGACCTGAACGATCACCGTACATACAAAAAACTAAGTAACTTTTGATTAGAAAAGTACAACGATGCGCCACATTTATACAATATACAGTTCATGCGTCAAACTACTTAGCTGGAACGTTGACTTTCCGTTTAAAATTTAAACAATGCATACCTGTTCATGGTAACTCAAATTTGATAAAAAAAAATAATAAAATAAAACGTGAAGCGTAGTTTCTTGATCCTGGAAGACTAAATCTGCTGTCCGGCACTTCGGCTTGGCGTAGCCGGTCCACGCTACGTCAGGAGTCAAATTTCTGTAAAATAAACACTGGTTTCCTTATAGCAGATTATACTATCCAAGACTCCAAGTTAACGTGTTGAAAAGACATACGAACCGCCCTCAGACTGCTATCCGCATGAAAGTGGGAGGTCTCGCGGCGAAATTTCGCGCCAAAACAGGAGAAATCAAAATCTTGGGTGGGTCAGCGCAGCTTTACGGCATTAATTTCTCGTGCTGCACGACTAAAATGAAGACTGTAGTACGTATATAAAATAATGTTAATCACGGTATTAGATATTGGCACTTTTCTTCGTGTGAAGTAACTTAAAATAGCAACATTACAAAGATCCGGAAAAAAAATACCCCCTTTGGTGCCAAACATCTAACATCCCAATCCCGCGAGGGGGAGATTTGACTGAAGTTTCCACCTTTACCTGTGAAGATGAAGGGCGTCACCAAGTATATTAAAAAGTAGCCCAGCATATTTTTTTTTTTTACTAGCCAGCGGGCAGGTTTTCGTTTTTTTTTTACTGCCCCTTCATCTAAATTACTCGCCTCAGGCGATTGGGCCAGCTTAATATCCGTCCTATTAATGACTATTACAAAATTATATACAGAATTTCTAAGAAATAAATATGTAATAACTTTTAGGGACGTATGACTTAAATCTCAAGCATGAACCACAATGTAATTTAATCTGTTCCAATGTCATGTACAGAACAATCTTGCACATATTGGGCTTTTCATTATTTTGTACGCATGCTAAATATTACATGTGTTGTGTTTTGTTTGCACCGCTCCGGGAGTTCGAGGCCAATTCTCGTACTCTATTGTACGACGATAATGAACAACTGAATCTTCAATATTAGTTTAATAATAATTTAACGTAAGGTTTAATTGTACAGTTTAATATAACGCAGGTAATCATAAATAGCAGCGAATATGTGTTTTATACGACAGTCATTTTAAGTGGCCATAAGTTGTACTGTTTTGGGATTGTTATAATTCTTTAGTCGTACTATCTATAGTCCTTGTATAAAGTTCATTGTATCAAAAGATGTACACTGCAAAATTCACACTTCCCTGCGCTCAGATTCAAGTGTATGTGTGTATACATGTATCCTAGACATATTTATATGTGTGTGTGTGTGTGTGTGTGTGT
>JAAGVU020000061.1:17714959-17728149 GCA_011763525.2 Mormyrus iriodes
GCGCTCAGATTCAAGTGTATGTGTGTATACATGTATCCTAGACATATTTATATGTGTGTGTGTGTGTGTGTGTGTGTATATATATATATATATATAGCCTATTTTATCCCATTATAAACCTAAACTTTACATCAAAAGCGCTGGGGTAGTGTTCCACGTGTATTGCAATAAAACTTGCCGCCAGGAGGGGTCAATGCAGCGCCGTAACACAGGTATCCTCAGTACTGTTCTAGTACAGGCAGTTACCGGGTTAAAAACGTCCCAGTTAAGGACAACACTTCGTACTTACGAACGGATTTCCATAAAGCCCAGTATATATATTAAAGTTTTTCTCGTTTGCTTTGGCAGATTATATGAAGCTTACTTAATGTTCTCAAGACTATAAGAGCATTTCTCAAAACAATTCATGCATACAGCACAACAGTATAGTTTAGCTGCCAAAGCCTCTAACTTACCCAAAACAATGAACTCATGTCTGAAAGGCAAATAATTCCACGATTAATTAGTTTTTTTTCGATTTTGAGAGTTTCTCAAATGACAGTTATCATTTGCAAAAAAATAAGTGTATTGTCCACACCATAATGTTACTTCTGCATAGCAAAACATCATTTCTCATTGCTTCACACAAATTTTCAAATGTTTCAGTACATTTTGTACAGTTGTCATAATTTGGCACAATTTTCCATTGCTTTACTTTTGCTGATCAAAATAGATTATGTAGTTTCCCGTTGTAATAATTTTTCATCCAAAACTACATATGTATGTGATCTTCGTGTTAGCTACCACATGCAAAACAATTGACCAAGCCTTTTACACTGATTAAAAAATATATTTCTTAAATTGCAGTGATACAGCACTGTTGTGTTTTTGCTTCCCACAGTATGTGATTTTGTTGTCATTTTGTTGTTCTTGTATTGCCATTTTGCTGTTTTTGTGTTATACAGTGCTATGTGGCTTTTTTGTTTGCTATTGTACTGTGTCTTGAAATCTGAAGAAGTTACATGTGCATGCGAGTACTTTTGTCAGTGACCTTTACATATTGTAATGTAGAGCCTTGCCATTACATGAATAAATAATAATAACCGATTGTCATTCAGAATTGTGAAGTTCTGGAGCATACTTACACTGACATTTTGACAATATATCTAAGCATTTTGACTCTCCTGGTTAAAATGATGCAGATTTTTTGACTTTTCATTTTTGTGGCACTGACTACAGTTTTTCTCAATTGCTTTGGCAGATTTCGTGAGACATACTTAACACAGACTATAAGACTATAAGAGCATTTCTTAAAACAGTTCATGCATATAGCACAACACTATGATTTAGCTGCAAAAGCCTGTATAATGACAATAGTATAAAACTATTTACATATATGTACTAAAATATTTAGAAATTAGAGTGAAGCAAGGAGATCATGAAGAAATGTGGTTCTGCTGTGCAGAAGTGACATTATGGTTTGGGGATAACACTTGTTGTTTTGCAAATGTTAATTGTCATTTGAGAAATGCTCCAAAGCAATCGAGATAAACTATAAACATTTGAGTTAAATACAATGGTCCGTAATAACGAATGCAGGAACTACTTTGTGACGCTTATGAAAACATTACACGGCTTCAGTGGTGCGTTGTGTATTATTATGTTTCTAATATTTTATTGTATATGTTTCTTAAGTGTTTTATATGCATAAAAAGGTAAAATATATACTACATACTAAGACAAAAATTTGACTAATGGTCTCTAAATAAGAACCGTATACGTACGTACCTGTTCTGACTTACCTACAAAGTTGACTTAAAGACAGTCTTAGGGAATGCCTGGTATTTCATGTGGCCTATACAGTAACCCCCTGCTATATGATCACTCGTACTGGGAAATTTCACATGGCATGCTGACTTTCTTGATAGAACAAATAACAAAAAGAGAAAATGACACCAACAGTGTAAAACTTGTGTAAAATACCCCTGTGCAATTTACCAAGCAGCATATTAAGCTGAGTAGCCATGTCAGTTTCAGTCACTGGGAATGTCTTTGAAGACCTACACATTTGTTCTGACCCACACAAATATTCTGTTTTCCTAACGTATCTTCATTTCTGCTTTCTTTCCTGTCCCCAACACCTGAAGGCCTGAATGACATATCGTGTATATTTTTAGACCTGGGGGCACAGAAAAAAATCATTGTTTGGTTTGTATTACTTTCTGTTGTGATTGTGACATATTTGCAGTGTGAGCCATATGAGTTTTTTTTTGTACTGAAATACATCATTTGTGCATTGAGGCTATCCAGATTTTCCACAAGCTTCCATCTTTATGGGCTGTGAAGAAGAATCTGTGCAGTGTTACACAGGTGATTTCCATGTTTACAGCCAGACTTCAAAGGTTCGACTTAAGAAGTTTGCATGTGTAACTAATGATACTGGGTGGCTTGTGAGAACTTCACAGTATCTGTAGCTACGGCTAAAAGTCGCCTGAGTCAAAATTACAATTAACTGGCAAGAAAAACACTTAGCATGTTCTAAACTGGCACTTTGCTCCTTTGCATAATCGGTTTGTTGGTATCCTATAGGTAGACAAAATAATAGGTTATGCGTGCATCAGATACATGCGTTAACACATAAAATAAGCAGGATGTGGGTTTTTGCCCCCCAAAGTGCAAACATCAAACTCCACCTATGCTATATTTACATGAATGGCTGGAAAACAAGCATGATGGTTTTAAAGTGCATTTCATCCCACTTGTAAAACCAAGCCAACATTAAAAAAAAATGCTAATGACACTGTTCAAACCCATTCAGGCCTGCCAATCCACACATCTAGGCACAAAGGCCCTGAGCTCCTCTGAGATCCAGTGCTCTGGGTTGAGGTGGGGGGGGGGGGGCATGCTGAGCAGGGGCCTTATTTGTTCCTGGGGTGCCATGTGCTTAATGTCAGCTGTCATTGCTGCATTTCGGCATCTTGACTCACCCTGATGACAGGGTGAACACTGTACATAGCGGAGGTTTTTATCTAAATACCAGAATGTTTTACAAATAATAAACCATAAATACTTATTCTTGTGGAATTGTTGTGCCACTTTGTTGATTTGAACCAAGGAGAGAAACATCGACATAGGGATGATTCATACCAAAACAAACAGCAAACTACGTGAGATCAATTATGCACTGTGAAATTAAAGTGAAGTGTACTTTACCATGCTGTCTGAAGTGAAGTCCTGAACCCTCATCCAATGGGCTAAATAATGTAGTATAAGAAAGAAGTGTAACAGTCAAATGAACGTATATTTCATCTATCCATCCATCCAACTGCTCATGGGTGAGCCTGGAGCTTTCCCCAGACAGCACAAGTTTCATTTCAACGGTATGATCATTTTCAAGTAATTTTTGTTCCTCATAATCTAGAAATGAAACTTTACGTTTAGGCCTGACTAAACTGATAGTTTGCCAGATTGGCATTCACACATAGCTATGGGAGGAGCAGTAAGTTGTATATTTACTACTAGATGTCACATGTTGGCCATCTGGACTGAACCCCACGTGGCTGTAAGGAGGAGTTGGGTTTCCCGCACTGTTTTTCCATATTATGAACACTTTGGGAGAATTGTGACCTCATACAGCCTCAGTGAAAATAGAGCTCCTTAAATTACACCTTCACTTTCCAAAGTGCTGTAGAGCCCACCCTTTGTCTTTATAACTCACATAGTTCTTTGCGACATCGCTTAATCCTCAGATGTCCCCCTGCGTTGACTGCGTGAGTGGTGTTCATGGGCCAGCCTAATGAGGTCTGTGCAGAAGCAGGGCCTTCCATGCTAGAAACACGGCAATCTTCTCTACTCGCATGGCTTGCATTCCTCGGTTTTCAGCAGAGGTCAGACTGTTTAAAAGGGAGCATGTTGTGGGGAGCTGCGGCCAGGGTGGGAAGAGAGTCTGGAGACGTTCAGTGCTCAGCACTCTCACGTCAGTCGGTCGACTGGCAGACTGACGGCAAGGTCTGGGTAAGATAACAAAAAGGAGTAAATAAACAGAGCAAATATGTGAACAGGCCCAGAGAAGACTGAGCAAATTAAATGCTTCCTCCGTGAGGTGGTCCATAAAGAGCCATACTCTGAGAGGTGCTCACCACTTCTGTGTTTGCGGAGCCCCACCTTTCTGGTCTCCATTCCGACCCATCTTAAATGCACACGACTGGTATGAGTCCTCCAAGATGCCACTTAGTGGCTGACAGACAGCAGAAGAAAACCCAGGAATGGCCCACTGCTGTCTTATAGTGGGCACAGAGAGAGGTGGCATTTCCAGGGTGCTGGGCCCTCCTGAAGGAGAGTAGCAGAGCGGAGGCCACTGAAAGGCCTGCCGTGTGGCTGGGCTGCATATATTAGGGTCAGGCAGCGCATTGAGTGTGGGCTCAGGGTTATCTGGGAGGTTATCGCAATGATTCCGTTAGCACTCAACAGATGGAGCAGCCCATCCCGACCTTTTTCAATCAAATGTTGTGATGCTGGAGTTGTCTGTCTCTCCTGGTAGTTTGCGCTATTCCCTCCCGAGAGTCCCCGGTGACTCTGGTGATGGCTGTTCTCTGTTACTGTACAATCTAAAATTTCCCATTCCAAGGAAATGAGTCTTTGTCATTTCCTAAATATGTGTGACTTTACTGACAGGCAGAAAAGTCCAGTAAATTATTGTCCTGATAAAACTACATGCAATTTTTTTACTTCCATATTGGAGTCAATATTCAATACATAGCCTTACGATCACTCTTCCTTTTTTTTAACCTGAACCGAAACATGGCAGTGGCCTCTCTAAATTAGGAGTAAATGCCAATCTGAACTCTCCTAAAGACTTAAAACTGCATTGTTCATGTAACATGAAAATTCATGAAAACATGTAATCAGACAGGGACAGGCCACAGCTAGAATATAACTGAATTTCAACCATAATCCAATTTTGACCATAATCCAGATGAGTAATTACTGGAAAAAATACAGACATACTTTCCTCAATTTTGTTCCTCAATGTTAATTATACAACAACATCAAAATTATTCTTATTTAAGACTGTGTGAGCCCTTATGTGACAGAATGAACTTAGAAAACAAAGTGAATTATATATCATTGGTATGGACCTTTTAATAGACTTGTGGATTATCTGTGTCACAGAGAGAATAAGGTTCAAATGAGAGGTGATATTCTCTCTGTGAGGCCTCTAACTGGTCAGCTGTGAAAACAAACTCATGTGTCCTTCGGCCTTGTGTTTATTTTCCAAAGCACAGACACAAATAAGGGGAACCAGGCTGTTCAAGCTGATTGCCAGTATTCACCCTGGAGAAATACTAAACCCTGTTACACTTTTTCATTTCATTATGGAAAAACAAAGCAGTTATAAATATTTTTTTATGTATGTAAACAATTATGTTAGCAGAACGTGATGTGTAAGCAAATGAAAGTTGTTAACAAGAAACAAATAGGATGACTTCCATCTGTAGTAAGAAACAAAGTAAGGAGAGAACATTATAGATGCTTGGCATCACTGTCCTGAAGGTCTTCTCTGTCTATTTCGGTAAATTATAAGATATAGCCATTAGACTCAGAATATCCTTTCTCCCAGGGCTTGTTTCAGCCCTGAAAACACACACCAGCGCTGTTGGGTTGCTGAGGTAATCTCCAGCAGAGTTACACTGAACAAAGCTGTTTACCTGCTCTGTCAGAACATGGAGAGGGTCTGTTCAGTCACGTCCAGAGGGGTGGCACAGAGAACAGCAGTGATGTCATTTCTGGGCTTTTCGTTGAGGGGTTATGGAGTGTGTGTTCTTGCCTGTGCCAGTGAGGCAGCGTAACTTCAAGTAGGGTTTTCACACTTTGAACCGTACTAGATCTCAATTTAAAATTCAGGTTTACATCCCGTTAAAATGTGTGTGCATTTGAAACCATTTCGCTTTTTATTTGAATGCAGCACACTTCATGGTCAGTAATCAAATCAAAATAACAAACTGAAATAGTAAAACAACTGAACCATAATGGCCTTCTTCTCAGATTCCCTGTACGAGGTACAAAGAAATTGCACATAATGAGTTAATGGGTCAGGTCTATGTTAGTCAGGATCCAGTTCCTTTAATGTTTGGCCAGTAATTGTTTCAGAGGCTTCTAAGGAAATCGAGCCGATGCAACAGAGAGATACGCTGCCGGATGCTGTCTGCCGTTGGGTAGAAAAGAGACAAAAACCATCAAGTAAACAGGATAAAAAGAAGGCAGTCACTCGTGTGTGGGGAAGGCAGTGTAGGTGGCAAGCATCTGCTTAGAGCATCCATTCATGTTTTCCTAGATTAAAGCGAGCCAAAAGCAAATGTTCACATTGAAACGGTGATGTGATCGGCCTAGAAGGAAGAGCGTAGGGTCTCGTACAATGGCTAAGCGCATTGGGAAGATGGGGACTTTGGGGGGAGTGCCAGACATCTCGGGACAGCAGCATCCCGAGATTTGGAAAGAAGAATGTGCTGCAGCCAACATAGATTTTCAAGTCAATGATTTGCTGACCTGCTTTAGAAATTTGAAACTTTGAGAAATAGGGAATTGGGAACTTTGAAAAAGATTGAAATAGCAGCAACAATGACAAAATAGTCAGGTAGCTTGTGAGCAAAATTCTTTTCATGGAGCAGTGTAAACACCTTATCCACTTGGTGCATACCAGTTTGATTTGATAAATTTAGAATACTATAATCTAAGACCAATGTGTTTGTAGAAAAATATCAAATGAAGAAACAGAGCAGAACTGGAAATGCACATTGATTTATATATTTTGCTTGGGACCACATGATTGTGCTATGTGTGCTAAGACACATTCATGATTCACCATGATGACAGTTCTGGTCTCATTTCTCCAGGTTCTAGTGGTCCATTGGAGCTGCTGCTCCACACACGTCCCAGACAGGCACTGTCCTTGTATATCATCTTAAGGAGCCGCACCGTCTACACAGTTCGTACGAATACCTATTTGTTCAAACCAAGCTAGCAAGAAGATTTTTCAACTCAGGAACCAGACGGGAGATGAGTAGCAGCGGCAAGAGCATGGACCAGGAGGAACTTGGAAAAATCTAAGTGGACAGGAGTACTGCACCAGTGAAATTGCATTAAACAACAGGTAATTCATTAATAGAAGATATTTGTCAAAGCTGAACAGTGACTGAGGTGGGGAGGCCTGGACATGCTGTCTTTCATTTGGATTTCCTGTCCTGGAGCAATGGCCTGGATGGTTCCACATGAAGCAGCAGATCCCCCAAGCCCTCCGGCTGACTGTTTAATTAAAGACTACCTGTTGCTTCAACAGGCCAAAACACGTAGACATAATGATGCCTTTGGCACTTCTGAAATCATTCTCATAATGCATCCTCTAGCCACAGTACAACTGCTGGGTGCTAGCAACACGCAACCCCCCAACCACCAACCCCACCACTTTTCATGTGTCAGGATTTGTTTATGTGAGATACACAACTGTATCAAACACATAGGGCTTAATAGAACATTACTTTTGCTCTCTTTGACTGAACAATGCCTATGGTTCGCCCCAGTGTCCCTCAGAATTTCACTGTGGGAAACTCAGTCTATTACACAGCCACTTTGTGGCAAAAGTAGGCTAGTCAGATTAACCACATCTAGGCGAAATGCAAGGGTGTAATATTTCCTATATGCTGAGCTCAAACCCTGCAACATGTGAGAATGTCACAATATCTGCTGGGTCTTCTACATTAACCCTGTGGTTTTCCTATAAATCATCCACAATCTTCAAGATTTTCAAAAAGTTAGTATGGATGACCAAAGTAATTCACTATATATAGTATGACTAAGGATTTTGTAGCCATCGGCAATGTTAAAGGCTGAGGGATCGAAATGCAGTGCATACTGTAATGTGTCACAACACCACATCTACATGACTCATGGGGAACTAAATGATAACTGAATGATAGCAGGTGCGCATTATGCTGTGTGTCATTTCATATTTCAGTTATGGGAATCTGTAGAAAGCAGATGGTGTTCTGATCCTATGAATTTATCTTGGGTGACGCAGGTTAGGAATGCTGGACAAGAAGGTTAGTAGATAGAGTGACGTAATGGTTTCAGACATTATAAGAAAGAACTTCAGATTCTTCAATGTCAATATTATTCAACATCCTTTACCGAACCAGCAGTAATGGCTGCTTCGTGGTTCCAAGACCAACAAAATGCCTTCAAAACATCCTAGCCAAAGGTTCCAAGCAAACATCATATCTGCCAACTTCTCTTAGGTATGCATGGATCTAATCACCTGATGGATTCCCTGAACAAGATCCTTTTCGCTCCAGCTCCTGCATTCACATCTTACTCATGTGTCAGTGTAGAAATGTCTTTCCCAATGCCTCCAACAGCAGCGGTAATGTTTTTAGTATCTTTGATTCATTCTATCTGATTTCATCACATATCACACAGCAAAAATTCAGAAATATTAAATTTATGGACTGAAGAATTAAAAACTATGTAATGAAGAACAATTTAGTGCCACAAACTCTAGTTCACAATTTTCGCATCTAATGGTAATCTGATACACCCAGAATTGTTTAAACATAGAAGAAACACAATCAACAGTTATCGTGTGTTGTGACACTGGGGGCAATTGACTCGGGGACAGGTGTTGTGGTGAAACAAAAAGGGTTTTTATTGAACTCAATGGAACAAAGACCAGAAATAAACTGGATCACGAGGGATCAAAATAGGAGGACTGGAACATGAGAGGGCACCCGCAATGAGAAGGTTTGAGTTCAATGACTGGACTAACGAAGACAGGACAAACAGGTATTGTTATACCTAGACTAATAAGAGGCAGCAAGCAGCAGGGATAGCCCATTAGGAGGAGACAAGAGGGTCAGACAGATGTGGTAGGCAGGATGTGACATTGTGACATAAAATGGAAGCATCAGACTAAGCAGAAATGAATACCATCATGATTATAAGGCACTAAAAACTTGGGAACATTTCATTCTGAAATTCCAGTTAATGCAATGTTAAAGTACAGATGCTGTTTCCCTTGATGACAAAGAGCAGTGGTGAAATCATAATGTCAAATCAATTAGATGGGGCGGTGCTCTGAAATGAAATGCTGGCACTTGTGGACAGCAAATATGACATGGTAAGCATGTCAGAGCCTCCACTTTAGCACATCCTTCATCCTGTCCTTTCTTACAGAAGCAGTTAAAGTAATCAGAGGACGGCTGGACTAGTAATGAAATGGGCATTAATACATAGGGCTTCAGCTACAGCCTGATACAGGTAACACAGAGCCACCAGAGCAGATCTGCTCAGCCATGCCGTCTCATCTCCCTGCCTGAGCCTCCACAGCACAGGTCATCCTGGAATATTTATGCCATTTATCACACCACCTGTTGCGTATAGAAAGGGACATGCTCCAAAAAGTATTTTTTCCATAGAATTTTGAAAAACACAGGATTGGCTGTTATCGTTCAGATTATCCTGTGGCCTAATTTGTTTATACAGTAATCTGGCATCTGTTCTTGCTCTGGAAGACTGAGATTTTTCAGAGAAAAGTATTAGATGATTAGCTATTCCTCCCACCTTTCTGTGGAAAGAGCTTAACCGGGGCGACTGGGGCATTGTGAGCACTCAGTGTGTGTGGGTGTGTCGAATTCCAGCTCTGTGTTTTTTGAGGGGAAGAAAACAAAGCCTTGTTTTAATTAAGCAAGATTCATTTGACTTAATTTTATGAAACAGCCCTCTGCAAAATTGCATGCACATAGCAACCTGGTTGAAAGTAACATGAGTTCAGAAAAATTCTGAATTGCTCCAGCAACTACAAGAGCAAACACAAACTTCATTTGGATTTGGAATCAAAGCTAGATCTTTGAGTTAAGCTGGCCCAGAGTTACCATCATATATAAATTCGGTTTCAAGGCAGGTTCATTCCTTTATAAATTTCTGAATTATTGCAGCCTAAGTTCATCTCAGAATATTGCTTTGTTTAGTTCGAGCAGCTAAATACCAACAAAAGCATGTCTAGAACCATCTCCTTGCTCCAAAACCACAGCACACACACACACACACACACACACGCACACACGCACGCATGCATGCACACACACACAATCTTAGAGTTAAACAGGAGAAGGGATTACTCTGGGTCCCCCCCTCACTCCCCCCTCCCTCCCCCACTGCTGGCTGGCTGGCTGCCACTCCACCCAGCTGTGTGATAGCGCTCTGCACCGCAGACCAGCTCTCATTCTCCTCTCAGACGGAGGGGCAGACACAAGGAGCACACAGTGGGATCAGCAGCCTGGGCGGGGGGCACCCTTTTCTGCGAAGCCCAAGGGCCCACAAGGAGAGCCCCCTGCCAGGGCCGAACACGCAAAACCAGGGAGATGCTGGCCACAGAGTGAGTCACCACAGAGCAGCATTATACTGTGGCTCAGTGGACCAGAATCACCAGGATGGACCTGTGCTCTTAAGGAGGGGGGCTGTTTGCTCTCTGTGGCTGACTATCTATGCAGTGAGAGCTCCGGACAGAGGATTACAGCCATGAGCCAGAAGAAGCGGAGAACCAGTACGGCCTTCAGGTGGCACAGATCCCTGGCTGTCTTCGTGCCCTGGAAGAAAGGTGAGCCACCTGTGATCCTTCTGTTACGCATGAGCATTCGGCATTCCTTCTCTGAAGTTTCTGTCTCCTATAAAGTGGTCATTTTGTTTTTTAAGGGCAGGAAGTGCAGTAAGACCTATTAAAGCCAGTCATAACCATGTTTCAGTCTATTATCCTGACAAGTGTATGTGAGTCTGGCACTGTTCTCCAGCAAGCATTCTGTGGGAGAGCAGGGAAGGAAATCATTGTGTAAAGACTTTTCCAGGTATTGTTGGCATGAGGGATTCATGCCGGTGGTTTGATGTAAACACAACTGAAGATGTTAGGTCAAAAAATGCTACATTCCTATACGTAGCTCCAGCCTAAATTGCAAGTTGGTCATGTACAGCATGACATGGCTGGTGTGAGGATGGGTGGCTCCCCCCGACACTCTGTTTGTTTACTGTAAGACCCGTAAGACACCCCCACCCCACTTGTTAGCTTTTGTGAAAGAATCTAATCCTTCGCTTGACATGGTGCCTGTATGACCCTCACATCCGATGGCAGCCGGACAAACAAGTCGGCCTTTCGGTGCCTGTGTGGGCCGACACACTGCGTGTGGCCACCCCCCAAGGCAGCTGGCAGCCAGAGGCCCATCACCTCTGCATGATTAAGCCATCACCAGAGTTGATGACAACGACAGGGGCGCCTCTGCCAGTGACCACAAAACCATCCCAATCTGAAATTTGAGTCCCAGTAAGTCTACAGGCAGAGGTAACGGGTGGATGAGGCAAGTGTAAGGTGACACCAGAGCATCCTGTCAATCAGCAGAGCATTTCTCATGGCGAGTATCTCTGACTTGTTACTGTAAACTGTGGTACAAAATGGATACCTTCCCTTTAGGACCGTGTTGTGAAATCAGATTTTTCTAAACTATGCGTGACACATGCACTAAAGAATCTGAACATAGCAGCTCCAGCGGGAGTGGAGATCAGATGGTGATTCAGAGTGTTTCTCAAAGTGAAGGGTCGTACAGATTACACGTACTGCAATTTGATCTGCTGTCCAGAGCTCTGGCCCGTGGTCTCTTCAGCTGCAGCGTTCAGAGTGTTATCTGGGTATCCTGGTTCTGTCTTGCCCTCTCTTCTTCTCAGAAGAAAACCAGTTTTTCTGCTTACAATAACTACCTCCTCCATGAGGGGAACAAAATGTTTGTGATTATGTGAGACCACAGGGTAGTAGGAAGAAAGATGAACGCGTTAGCACCTGTATAGCCTGAGGCAGCAGGTTGCAGCCTCAGTGCTGAAGCACACCGAGATTCCCACTTGGAGCAGGGATGAGATCCACTGGATAAGATTTGCATTGAATTGAGAATTGAGGTGTTCCATGTACGTGACTTATGTCTGTTAGTTGGTGCCAGAGACAGGGGACAGTGAGGCAGCCCTGAGGTTTTAACTGGAGTTACCGCTCTTGCAAATTCTTCCCTTATCCACCTCGTCAGATAAGACTCCCGGGGTAACGGAGTGCACCCAAGAACCCTGGAATGGCGGCTTTTGGATGAAGGGTGTGGGGGTGGGGGGGTGTGACACATGTGGAATATAAATCCTCCCCCATTTAGATGACATTTTCATTATAACATACTTTTTTTTTTTCTAAGCAGGAACTTATTATGGTCCATAAAGTTGAGAAAGTTGCTCCTGTAACACATTTGACTGACTAAATGCACAGATAAAAAGGCAAACCTGTACACCACAGGGACAGCATGCTGCTGGATGATAGCTTCTTGGTGACACAGTTTGTCTTGCCCACTCATGTGTCCAGAGCCACCTGCTTCCATTCATACACTCTTCCGCCCCGTTTCAACCTCAGCCTGGTTTTTCTCTGTTTTCTAGCTTCTGTAAGTGTGCCTGATTCCCAGCAAACCCCCACCAGGGATCACAGACACGATAAACAGTCATTATATGTGCCCCGCCTTCCTCCACCTCGCTCGCATTTAGAAGCTCCTGCCAGCATCACTCTAGAGGACTGAAATACTGAAATACCCAGGAAAATTTGACACTGAACATCAAATAACTAAATAACACAAAATAAGATATACTTTATTGTTCCCAGGGGAAATTCTTTTACATATAATAGCAAATACAAAAATGCACAGAAACAACCAAATAGTGCAAAACAAATACAAAAATTGTGCACTAGTAAAAAGGACACATTACACAGCGAGAATATTGTGCCCAAGTGGAGTCTAGCACATTGGGTGTTACAGGATCCCCAGGAGCACTTAAGAACATAAGAACATAAGAAATATACAAACGAGAGGAGGCCATTCGGCCCATCAAGCTCATTTGGGTAGAACTTAACTAATAACTCAGAGTTGTTAAAATCTTATCTAGCTCTGCTACACTAGCAGGAAGACTATTCCATAGTCTAACTACACGCTGTGTAAAGAAGTGGTTCCTCAAATTCACTTTAAAATGTTCTCCCGCTAATTTCCACTTATGGCCACGAGTTCTAGTATTTAAACTAAGGTTGAAATAGCCATTTGGCTGAACAGCATTCAGACCTGTTAGAATCTTATATACCTGGATCATGTCCCCCCTTAGTC
>JAAGVU020000061.1:17736928-17755471 GCA_011763525.2 Mormyrus iriodes
AAACATCACCACACTCCAGACAACCATCACCACATGCCACACAAACGTCACCTAACCCCTCACAAATATCATCATGCTCCACATAAACATGACGCACCATAGGTGGCTGAGGTGCCGTCAGAGTCCAGGGCACAGCTGGTCCCTGAGAGCAGTACAGATATAGTTTTTTTTTCCAAATGCTAAGATACATTCTGAAATATTGAAGCCATTTTCTCAAAAGTCTTCACCCAGTCAATACAAACACACAGCTTGGCCAAACTTGGCCAAATCTATCCTCCAAAATGAACTATAACCACCAAAACAGTTAAGTCATGTTGCAAAATAGACTCATACCACCAAATCATTAACACTAACAGTTATTATTTCAATTGCTTAAGCACAATTCTGAAAACCCATTTTGTCAAAACATAACACACACTTAGCACAACCACACACCCAAGTAACAGAACACCTCAGATCTTTTGCAAAATGAAACACTTCAGTAAAAACTATTCAATTTATAAAAACTCTGTTTTTAAATAAAAGATAAAATTCTAAAACTATTATTAAAAATACTGCACATACATTAGTCATATGATCTAATTCTGTTTGAATGAGTTACACACTACTATGCTCAACCAAAAACACTTTTAGCATTCCTACTTTCCTAATGATGAAAAGGTGTTTCTTTCCATATACACAAGACAGTCAATACTGAACATCAGAACAAAACATATCCCAGTTTTCATACTACTACTGTACATACCACTGTAAGCTCAGCAAACACATTTGGAGAGACAAAAACATAAATTACTGTAACCAGTACAGTTAAAAAAAAAAACTAGACATCATTACTTCAACTAGCTGGATCTAGCCATAGGGTTTATTTTCATCAGCAAGATATCCATCCATCCATCCATTTTCCACCACTTATCTGGGGTCGGGTCACGGGGGCAGCAGTCCAAGCAGGGATGCTCAGACCTCCCATTCACCAGCCACCTCCTCCAGCTCCATCGGGTGAGCCGTCCAAGAGGCATCCTAGATAGATGCCCGAACCACCTCAACTGGCTCCTTTCAATGTGGGGAAGCAGCGACTTTGACCTCTTCCCAAATGTCTCAGCTCCTCATCCCTATCTCTAAGGCTGAGCCCAGCTACCCTGCAGAGGAAGCTCATTTCAGCTGCTTGTATTCGTGATATCATTCTTTCAGTCATTACCTAGAGCTCATGACCATAGGTGAGGGTAGGAACGTAGATCAACTGGTAAATTGAGAGTTTTGCCTTCTGGCCCAGCTCTCTCTTCACCAAAACAGAGCAGTACAGCATCCACATTACTGTTAACACTGCACCGATCCGTCTGTCGATCGCCTGCTGTCTTTTTCTCTCACTTGTGAACAACACCCCAAGATACTTAAAGTCCTCCACTTGAGGCAGCAATTCATTCCCCATCAGGAGAGGAGATGTTACAATACCTGGATTGGGGAAACCAGGGCCTCGTCCTGGAGCCAGGCCTGGGGCAGGAGCTCGAGGGTGAGTGCATGGTGCCTGGCCGGGCATAGCCCGAAGAAATAACATGGGTCCACCCTACGGTGGACCCGCCACTTGCAGGGGGAGCCATGGGGGGTCGAGTGCAACGTAGATCGGGTGGCAGTCAAGGGCAGGGGCCTCGGCTGACCGATTGTCAGCTACCAAACTGGAAAAACCTTCTTGAATCTTAAATCCATTCTTGTACAGATGCTGCATCAGTTTGATCACAGGCCTCCTCCATGGTTTGAGTGTTCATGAAATCAGTTTTGGATCCAGGTTTTGGATGTCTGTCCTATCTCTCAATATCATGTAAAGCGCTTTGGGGCGACTCTATTGTGAAAGGCGCTATATAAAAATAAAATTGATTGATTGATTGATCAGAGGAGATTGGTGGAAAGATATATTGTCCCGGAAGAGTATATCACACACAAAAGAATGGCCTACAAAACACTAGCAGCAGACAGCTTTACATAAAATATAATATGGATCATCATTAAAGGATCATCTGTAAAGTAACTTTGATTTCATTTTTCACAAACATGGTACTACAAAACAGAACAGTTTTTCACTCTATGAAATGTCCAGGAATAAAAAAATCATGTTGCAGTGTACTTCAGTGGCCTTTATGTCTTACTGCAGTGTAATTACAGAATATTCATTAGTATTACATTCAGTAGTATTTACAAAAAAACGCACAAAAATCCAGTATTTCAGTAAATACTGCAGAAACAAAATGTATTGCATATATATAAATATATATATGTGTGTGTATGTGTAATTGTAGTTCTTCAGTTTTGAATGTATTCTTAACAGTTTTGATAACAGTATGTAAGCACGTGCACAATGGCCTGTAACAGCGTAACGTTTTAATTGTGATGGATTTTTGAGTGAGAAAGGAATCCATGAATTTTGAAGCATTTAGTCATTGAACGCATTTTGTATGAAAGCAAAGAGAAATCATTTACAGTTTAGCCCACATAAACTGATGTTATGGCAACTGTGTGAAGAGTTTTGAGAAAGTGACTTCAGTATTGCAGAATGTATCTTAGCAATTGAAAAAAACTGTGATGAATATTGTGTGATTACACCACAGTAAGAAATAAATGCCACTGAAATATACTGCAACACAGTTTGTTCTTTCCTGGACATTTTACAAAGTCAAGTGTTCTGTTTTGTAATACAATGTTTGTTAAAAATGAAATCAAAGTTACTTTACAGATGATCCTTTAATGATATGTGCTTATGTCATTTGGTGGTATGAGTCTATTTTGAGACATGGATTAACTGTTTTGGGGGCTGCAGTGCATTTTGGAGGAGAGATTAACTGTTTGGCCAAGCTGTGTGTTGGTATTGCAGACTGTATGAAGTGCTAAGAAAAAGTGGCTTCAGTATTGACTCATCCTTGTTAGCAATAAAAAGAAACTGTAATAACCTGCACGATCGTTGCCTTTATTACACCACTGCCTCACTGCCAAGTCACTGACGACAAGGGTCAAAACCATGCAGCACTTGACTGCATTGAGCAGCTGTGTAGATGGTGACTGTGGAGACTGCGCAGATGTCTGTGCAGACCTCTAGGGCCATTCTCTCCTGCCCCACGTGCAAGTACCCTACCGGGTCACACAACACAGGTGTCAGATTGTTCAGATTACTGGCATTTTTACCCAAATAAAGGTCCTTTGATGGTCCTTTGTGCCGAGGGGGAATGGTGGCGATGGTCTGGGGGGCCCTGCGGTGTGCTCTCTGCTGGCCACAGTGCTGACAAGTGGACTGGTTCGCAGGTCCTGCCTTTATCATCACCTGTCACTAGAGCTAATAAGGCCATTCTTGGGCAGAGCAGACTCAGCTCTGTGCTAGAAGAGCAGTGTTTGGCGAGCCCTGCCAGCCGGCCTCCTCCTGCCCACATGGCCTTTTCAAAGGCTCCCTAATCTGATTGGTCTGGGGGTTGTGAGTGTATGACACAGGGAAACTGAAGTGAATGTTCCTAGAGAACAGAAGGATATCTCATCCACCAGGATCCAGCCAGCACTGCAGGTGGAATGACTGCACTGGAGGAAAATCACACACAGACTTATTGAGAAGTATGAAAACAGCAAGAAAAGATAGCACAGAGTGATGTAAACATGAGGGGCTGATTTTTGACGATGCTGTCTGAGTACCTACCCACTTCCTTCGAGACACCTTCAAAGCTTTTTTGAAGCTCAGTGAGGGATGTGCTTACAGCCTGAAATGTCGTGAGATATTAAGCTAGGGTTAGGAGCACCATACATCACTGTGAGGCAAAGGCTACAAGTTCTCCCAAATTCCTTAGCTGCAGTGAATAAAGCCAGACATATAAAATGCACCTCACCATGGGGGGGAGTGTGCTCAGGTGGGAGGTGTCAAATGTGAAATTCAACGGACGGGTGATAAATGTACTAGACCCCTCGCATGGTGAGAGCACGGTGTGTTCTTCGATGATAAGTGACATGAACATGATCACAGATTTCAGTAAGGATTTTGGTGGAGCTGCAAAACATCAACAAAACTCCGGCACAGTAACAGGTTCACGGCAGGTAAATGGTAGCCAAAATCATCACAGCAGACAGATCATTTGCGTCTCTAACCTGGTACTGATCAGCTAGCCAGTATAAAAAAAAAATAAAAAAAATAAAAAAATCAAACAAGGCACTGCAGCTGTCATGAATGCGGGGCTGACAACGAAGCATGACTCAGGCAGGAAGGAAGGAACAGTCTGAGAGCAGTGCTAGGATCACCCCGTGTGGGGACTTTATTAGCTCAGGCAACCGCACACAGGAACAGCACATAACATCAATGACCCGACAGGGGAACACAGGACTGGGGAACTCATACACGGGAACACAGGGGAATGAACGAGGGGCAACTGTGACTGATTAACAAGAGGGCAGGAACACAAGGTAATGACAACGAGCTACAGGCGTGCCTGATTAGCAGCCCCGCCTGTGGGAAACACAGGGAATAGACCGGTAGGGTGGGGCTGGACGTGACAGCAGCAATAAACAGTCAATTATAGGCATAAAAACAGATGCTGTATTATGATTCTGTTATTACTTTTATGAGAATCTGTGCACTGTTTTAAGAATCCTGGATATTTGGAATAACAGAACTGATTCATAGGAAGTGCTGAACAAAGATAATAGATTCAGAGTATATAATCAGTGATAAACATCTAGTTCTGGTAGGCCCTTTGTAGACACTGTAATCTATGCACAGACGATAGCAATTTCTTGACTTCACCACCTGTCTATGTGTTAAAAGTGTAGAAATGACACATATAGTAAGTGATAGTTTAGGCACACTACCATATCTCAGGCTCACTGCCGTATCTCAGGCACGTTCCTGTATCTGACATGCTTCCATCCGTCAGGCACACTCCCCTATCTCAGGCATAGTCCCATATCTCAGGCACACTTCCATATCTCAGGCATGCTCCCATATCTCAGGCACCATTCCGTATCTCAGGTACCCTCTCGTATCTGTGGCACACTCCCATATCTCAGACACCCTCCCATATTTCAGACATACTCCCGTATCTCAGGCATTCTTCCTTATCTCAGGCACGCTTCCATATCTCAGGCATGCTCATGTATTTCAGGCACAGTCCTATATCTCACGCATGCTTCCTCATCTCAGACTAGCTCCTGTATTTCAGGCATGCTCACATATCTCAGGCACCCTCCCATATCTCAGGCATACTCCTGTATCTCAGGCTTACTTCTGTATTTCAGGCACCCTCCCATATCTAAGGCACTCTTCCATGATTCAGGTACGCTTCTGTATTTCAGGCATGCTCCCATATCTCAGGCACGCTCCCTTATCTCAGGCTTGCTCCCATATCTCAGGCATGCTCCCATATCTCAGGCATGCTTCCATGTTTCAGGTGTACTTCCCTATCTCTGTTTCTCACCAGTATTCCAGGCATACTCCCATATCTCAGGCAGCCTCCCATATCTCAGGCGGGCTCCCATACCTCAGGCACCCTGCCATATCTCAGGTATACTCCCATGTCTGAGGCACACTTCCATGTTTCAGGCATGCTTCCAGTGAATCTCAGTCTCACTTGCTGCTTTTGGGCATGTTCCTCTATCACAGGTTATCTTCCATATTTCAGGCACCCTCACGTATCTCAGGCATGTTCCCATATCTCAGTCTCACTCCAGCATTCCAAGCATGGTCCCATATCTCAGGCTCACTCCTGTATCTCAGGCAGCCTCCTGTATTTCAGGTACCTTCCCTTATCTCAGGCAATTCCCATATCTCAGGCACGATTCCATATCTCAGTCATGCTTCTGTGTATCAGGCATACTTCCCTAACTCAGTCTCACTCCTGTATTTCAGGAATTTTCCCATATGTCAGGCTCACTCCCGTATCTCAGGCACACTCCCGTATCTCAGGCACACTCCCATATCTCAGGCATACTTCCTCATCTTAGGCACACTTCCTCATTTCAGCCTCACTCCCTTATTTCAGGCATGTTTTCATATCTCAGGCACCCTCCTGTATCTCAGGCACTCTCCTGTATCTTAGGTACACTCCCATATTGCAGACATGATTCCATATTTCAGGCATGCTTCCATATTTCAGACATGCTTTTGTATCTCTCCACCCAGATGACATCTGGCATCCCATTCCTGTAGAGTTTAGTCATGTTTGGAAAGCAGACAGTGGAAATATCCATCAACAGGTTTGAATAGAGCTCACTCGTTCCATGATTATCTCAGAGATTCACAGCATCATTTGTAATATCTGAGTTTTCACAAATGCCTGAGCATATACACAAATTGTATAGTAATCAGTATTTGTACCTTACCTACTACAACTGACTGTTTATTTGCTATCAAAGCTCAGTTAAATGTCTTTAGTGATAGTAGAGTTATACAACATGTTGTGTTTGTGCTAGAGATGTCATGTCATGCCCACGCTGCATGCAAAGTAAAGGGACGGGATGCCAAGCTGGTGAGAGGCGTAGTGAGTCAGTCATAGGTCAGCAAGTTGCCTAGACCAAACAGCACCTCCCCAAAGGAAGAGAGGTGCAAAGAAGGGCCCTAAGGATCCTGAGCTGAGGCAGTGATATGATCACACAGGCTTCCTGCCTGCTTAAGTAGACATTTAAAGGTATCTCCTAGTGGCCATGCCTTCTGATTTCAAAGGGCAGACACGTCAGCTGCCCACAGCAGCAGAATTCGCCATATAACATCAATTCTGATCATGTGACCAAAAGCCCATCAGAATGCCTGTTAGAAGCGTAAAGCAGGGCACCACATTCCTGGAGACAACCAAAGCCCGGTGCTGTGGGAGTCAGGACTGGAATCGCTGAGAGCTGCAGGATGCATCTTGGGGCAGTGTGAGAGTGTGATGTTACCTCCAGCTGATGCCGTGGTTCCTTCTTTGCTCCAACCTGTTCCTGAGGGGGAAAATCCTCCTTTTCTTTTCTTTCACCAAAAACAAGTCACCAAAGGCATGGTAAACAAAAATCGTAATGAGCCAGGGGAAATAGTGTAGGAGCCGGAGTCACTGCAGGGTTAAAATGAACATTTAGTTTTGTACATTTCCTTCTTCCTAAAAGTGACATATAAACTGTATTCACTTGATTTTTTTGTTTCATGGAACAGAACAAAAAACAAAAAGAAAGTTTTCCCAGAAATAGTATGGGTGGATCATGGTCCTGTGAGGTCCCAGGGCACCTGCCTTTTGGGGGCCCCCCTATCACGGTACATTTCAGTACAGTGCACATACCACATAAGGGATTCTGCTCCACTATCAAGGCCTTATGTTTTAGCTAACCTGTTATATTGTGGTTTGCTAGATCTAGAACTAGCTAACTCAATTTTACAAGTTAGAAGGTAGTATTATTGGCCATTATTTCTAAATGACAAAAGGAGGTAAATTTGGATTTGTTTTGGATTAACAATGAAACTACAGCAACACAGCATGAAAATGTTGAGCCTTTTATTTAGCACTAAAAACTGTCTAACTGGGAAGATGACCACGTTCTCATAGCTAGCTAATGGCACATTGACATTTATGCTAACCTACTTTAACTTTTAGCTAATAAACAGTGAATTAAGTGAGTAAAGAAGAGTCTAATGTTACACTTCATGTAAAAGCCAAAGATTTAAATCATTGCAATCATTGCTGTGTTTTTGCTAGTTTCCTATATTTTGACTTGTTAGGTAACGTTATCTACTAGCTAGCATTATTAGCCTGTGTCTAAGTGATAGAGGAAGGTACTGTAATCCAGGCATGGGTGACACACTGAATTTCAAATTCAACACAGGCTTGTTGACTTTCCAAAGTGCCATTTATTCTGTGAAGTTAAATAGAAGACACCATGGCACAGAAGAAATAGAAAACAAACATGTTGATTTAGCTGGGTGTCAGCATAGAGCGACTACCTCTGCCCACCAGGCATGTATGGGCAGCTGCCATTTCTGCTGCGGCGGCCTGTTCCCAGCAACCCCTTCAAATGCAATGCATGATGTCAGCGCCGCCATCCGCATTGTCAGACTTGGGCTCCATGTGTTCTGGAGGGACGGGAACTGAGCTCACTTCCTGCTTTTGTTGGGCCACTCTTTGGAATGTGGTTATTGTATAAACATTGTCTAAAAATTTCCCTTTTCTTTTGTAAACCATGAACAGCTGCACACCTTCCAGCTGGTGCTGCTCTCTGTTCTCACCCCTGCTCATGGTAAGGAACAAAGCAGTTAACTCAGCCACAGGTAACTTTAATCCATGAAAACTCCTGAATCACAGGACAACCCCAGCAACCCTGCTCCTGGGGTTCAGGTGGAGGTGGAGGGGGGCAACAGTAGCATGGGTGGGGCTTGCTGATTTACAACCTTCCCCTGGTCTAGGGGGGAATTCCACTGTGACACCAGCTGCTGTCTTATCTTTTCAATAGTACCATGCAGTAACAAGAAGCTTGCAGTGCTGGCAGCCATGCTGAGATTCCCACACAGCCCCCCACCCCCCCTTATTGGAACTTAACATGCATGTTTGTGCCAGAGTTATGAGAAATACATCTGATCCAATGATCCTGAGGACAAACTTTGTTTAAATAATGGAGTCCCCACTAGTCACAGTGAAAGATCTCCTCCCCTCCAGTAGCTCTTAATAGAGACCTTTGACCTCACTAACTCTTCACTTCCTCACTTCTTACATCCCAGATCCATCTGACAAAGGGCAACACAGCAGGGTCAGGGCTGAGCTCTGGCCTGCGCTACCTGGAGCATATCTGCCAGCTCATCGAGAAGATTGGCCACCTGCAGGAGCACAACCTGAGGCTTCAGAGGCAGCTCAGCAACCTGCAGAAGGAGAGCAGGAGTCAAAGAAACAAGGAGGTACGGTGCCCACGCTATGAGTACAAGAGAAGCTGTGGCCATTCTGGCAAATCACCAGAGTACAGAATATATAATACCTGGTGATTATAAAGGAAAAGCAAATACTGATAACTCATTTGCATCATCTTATGGTTCGGCAATGCTACCGAGGCACAAAAATAGAAAGGAAAATGTTAAAAATGACTAGTGAACAGTTAGGAATTCCGTTCCCAAGTATGGAATGCATTAACATACAGACTGTGGAATAAGGCAAACAACATTGTGGGTGACAAGAGGCACCCCCTTGCCTCCTCAACTATGAATTTGTGGGGCTATGAGGAAATGCCTTCCGATTATGCTGCAAAGTAATTTCCTCTTGGGGACAAATTTTATATATTTAATCTGTCTGTCTGGAAGGAGAGGAGGAGAAGGAAGAGTGGTGAGAGAGAGAACAAGGAGGATGAAAGGAGGGAGAGAAGAGGGAAGAAGATGAGGGAGACAAGGGAAGAGAGGAGGGATGGACAGATGGGACAAGAAATGAGCACAAAGACAGGAAGGCAAATGGGTCAGGAAAAAAAGTGTGAAAGTCCAAGTGTTTCCTCAAATGAAACAGGACCAGGGAATAAATCAGACATTCTCTACCACTTCTTATTTTGATAAATGGATCATTCTCAGCCAGCTCTTATTTCAATGCAGTCTCGATCGATGGCAAAGGCTTCACAAGGTTTGCTTGGTTACTAAAAGCAAAGAATGACAGAAAATTCCCAGAATGAGTATGGCTGAAGGTGTACAATGTGCCTTTGAGTGTCAGCCGCACCTGGGCTAGTCAGCCAGCTGTGAGTTTGAGCTGTAAAGCACCCTAATTCCACACTTCAAAAAGTAGGAGGATCATGGGAATGTGACAGAGGCTGCAGGCGTTCTCTGGGGTGTCAACGGGTGGCAGAGTATGTGGAAATGCTGTGCTGACACCACTTTACTCAGCTGATGTGTCTGATCATTTCCAAATCATGGCCCCATCTGGCTTGTGACTTACCCCCTCACCTCTAAACAGGGGGTTTCTCTATGCGTACTTCTGTTCCCATTTTCCCATCATCCTCTATTGCCAAAAACCAGTTTCTTTACTCAAGAACAGGCATACAGAGGATGGTGAAAATCCCCAGATGTCATTCTTGTCCCACGCCAAATATCAAGGATGCATTGTTTGCGTCCTTGTCAAACAAGACCGATTCACTGCACCCCAAGTTGATTCTTAGGAGGCAAATTAGCAAAACTGCTCTTGCCCGGACTACAAGTATGATCTTCACGTTCTTGCTATTGAGAAACACCCATGGCCTGAGACAGGGATTTTCTCCTGACCAAGACTGGATAAGAGCAATATTATTAACGGGTGGGATGTGTGTGAGGGAGGAAGGCATTTACAGCTGGAATTCCGGATGCCTGCCTGCTCTGGAGAACATGGACCTGCATTCCTGCTGTTCCTTTCCAGGATGCGGAGTCATGGGGTTGTTGTGGTTGTGTTTCCCAAGGGGAGATCACCCTCCTTTGTCTGCTAATTGCACATACATATGGGAAGCCCTTCAGGGATGGGCATGTCTAAAGAGTCAATCGGCCTGCTTCGTTCAGCGATTCAACTGAGAGCCTTACCTTCCCCTCAGAATGTGGGTAGTGTCCATATGACTCCAGTATAACTGGGAGAGATCTGTTACATGCACCAGACCAAACCATTAGGAACAATCAGTAATCATCCATCACACTGTTTACTCCATTACTCAAGAAGTGCAAACATCCAGAGATTTTGCAACTGAAAGCAGGGTAAGACAGCCCAAGACTAAGTGGCCCTTCCAGCAGACACAGCACTGCATTCCATAATTAAGTTTGTTTGTAGGTAAAAAGGCTACTTCACCATGATTAAGAGAAAATCAGGTTTTATTCAAACAGGAAATGTCTTTGGTCTTACAGTTTTTCCTCAATTTCTTTGGAGTATTTCTCAAATGACACTGCCATGGATGGGCAGACTGGAGGACACAGGAGCAGGCATCAGGGCAAGCAAAAAAACGGGTTAAACAGAACTGTAAAGAAACCAAGATTTCAGGGGATCAAAAGAGAGGCTAGTGTACAGGCAACAGGGAGACACAACTTCAATGGCAGAACTGGGAACCACAGCACAGGGAAGCACATAAATGCAGAACTAATGAGGGAGCAGTCAAGAGGCAACTGGGAGTGGTTAACATGAAGGCAGGAAGGAGAGGTGTGACTAGTGAGCACCAGATGTGGCTTGTTACAGCCACTCCGGGGAGGAGGCAGGGTAGGACATGACAACAATTATCATTTGCAAAATAATTAGTGTATTGCCTACCCCATAATGTCACTTACGCACAGCAGAACATCATTTCTCATTGTTTGACCCAAATTTCCAAATGTTTTAGTACATGTATGCAAGTTGCTTTAGTGTAGTCAAAATAATTTTACACCCAAAACTATATATGCATGTGATCATAGTGCTCACCACATTCAAAACAGTTAACCAAGCTGTCAATATGATATAGTTCATAAATTGCATTGATATGGCATTGTTATGTTTTGGCTTCCCACACTACATGATTTTATTGCTGTTTTGTCACTCTTGTATTGCTATTTTGCTGTTTTTATGTTATTAAAGTGTGTGACTTTTTTCATTATTGTATTGTGTCTTAAGACCTGAAGAAGTTACATGTGCATGCGAGTACTTTCTCTTCCCAGTGAATTTTACATGCTGTAATGTAGAGCCTAGTAATTACATGACTAGGTAACAGTCTGCTAAATAAAAATGATCAGTTAGTGACAATGAGAAAGTGGGAACTGACTATCATTCAGTATTTTGGAGCTCAGGAGCATACTTACACTGATATTTTGACAATATATCTAAGCATTTTGATTCTGATTTTACTTTTCACTTTCGTGGCACTGACTAATTGGTGGAATTATTTGCTTTTGAGACATGAGCTAATTGTTTTGGGTAAGTTACAGGCTTTTGCCAACAAACCATAATGTTGTACTATATGCATGAATTGTTTTGAGAAATGATCTTACAGTCTTAAGAATGTTAAATATGTTTTTTGAAATGTCTCAAAGCAATTGAAAAAAACTCTAACAGAGCTCTGAATCCTGAGCTACCTCACAGAGCTCCTACTGTTTGGGGAGTGTCTTGGAGGCCACAACATTGTGGCTCCATCACCTCAGTCGGTCACAAAGCCCTGAATTCCCAGTAACCCCACTCAGCCACTGCAATGATGACCATTAGCAGAGCTTTTCTGCATTTTTTGAGTGCCATTTTAGTACATTGGCTTTTGAAATTGGGTAGATCTGTTAGGTTACCCGCTGTAGCACATCAAAAAATGTAAGGGTCTCGTCACTGGCAGTATAACAACAACACTGGCAAAGCTTGATGGCAGCCAAGGTGTCCACATGAGCTGCCGATGAAGGTTTCCTCAAATCACAGCCACAGCTCTGCTAAATACAGTGACATACACTGACAGGTCCCACCTGGCATCAGGGTTTGAAGTGTAGGAATAGGCTCCCCACAGCTAACCAATCTGTCCCTCTTTTGTTCCCCCAGGACTACATCCTCCAGCGCTGCTGCTGTGGTGCCGTCAGCCTGGCCTTCCAAGAGACCAAGAGGCATTCGAGCAGCCTCACAGCATCCAACGGTGCACTGTCCGACCTATCCACCATTCCAGAGGTCTCACGCCACAGCCTCAGAGGTGAGTCAGCACCCCTAAACTGAGCCTGAGACATTCATTGAGCTAATCACCATGCCTATCACTGAGCTGGACATCTAGGGAGTCTATCAGCATGCATGTTTGATAACAATCACATAAGTGAATCTGAACTCAACCACATCGCAGTCATACTGACATAAAGAGATATTCCTGCCCATTCTGAAGCTACACTTCTTCCACCAGTTACACCAAGGCCTTTCTTCAGTTGAATGTCTGATGTGCCATAACGAGTTACGCTAGAATGTTCTATCCCAAATACCCTAGGTCTTTATTCTTTATTGGGTTGAAACAGAGCAGAACAGGCAGAGGTTCAGAATGGTCGGACATGCATATCCTGCTTATCTCCAGTTGCTCACCTAACCAGCACATCACCACTGTCACCTCGGCCCTTTCCCCAAAACCTTTCTGCATGATTTTTTTTTATTAGCTCATGTTTAAGTATATGAGAGGTATTACAGAAGATGCACATGTTTACAACCATAATTCATGGACGGCTGGTATATTGCTCATGGAGCTTGCATCCAGCAGCCCAACTGATTCCATTATCCTCCTCCTGTCCACCCAAGAAGAAACCCACATGACAGGAAAGACGTCTTCCTCACACCAAGATAACAGTGGGGTGGAGGGAAGAGTGCTGCTGGAAAGTAGGGGGAGGTCTCCTAGGACTGTTGATTCATATCGAATCAAGAGGGGAGGGTGGGGCTGCTGCTTATTTCCTGCTTTCTCTGCTCCCTCCATGACTAAACAAGATGGTATCTCTATTCAGAGGGTAAGGGTGGACGCCACCCTGCGGTGTCCTTGAGGAGTAAAGGGTTCAACAGGAGGAGCTATACGGAGGGAGAGGCCAGGTACCTCTGTGACAGCAGTGAAGGGATCTCTGTACCTCATAGGCAGGTAAGTAAAGAATCATTTAGAGCATCACTGACAAAAAAAATTACAGACTTCTTTGCTAATCTCTCTTTGCCAGTAACCCAACGTCTTATTCTGTGTCAACAAGGACAAAAAAACAAGTTTTCATCACAACATTCCTGTTTCACACAGACAGGGAAATTGTGTTTTCCTGACTGTTTCCTTTGGCCATGGCACCATTAAATGTTGGTCCGTACTACCCCCACCCCCAGGCAAGCGAGAATCATCACATGTGGGGCAGGATGAAGGAGATTGTGAAGAAGACCAAGCTGAGGAATCACTGCAGGTTGAGCTTGTCCTCCAGCTCCCTGAAGAGTTCGTGCCCCCAGCTTTACCGGTAGGACATGCCACTGTGATGTATTCCTTAAAGTGTTTATGGGAAATCATCCATGTTGGGTTTCAGCTGCACCAGGCTGCTTTCCCCTCACCATGCAGCCAAACACAGGCCTCTTCCTTCGTGCCAGAACTTCCCTGTAGCTTCCTACCAAAAAGGAAGGCGACCAAAACATTGATAAATCAAAGAACAGCTGGGAATCCAGTTTGGCTAACGGGTTACCGTACGTGCTGAGCTGTGGCTGGTTCTAACATGGAATCCCAGTGAGTTGTGTAGCATGGGATTCACCCCACAAAGCTACTGTGCACATGGAATCCTCCCATTGTGTCGTACATGGAGAAGAAGGTAGTTTCCAGTCCTCAGGAGAAAGGTGGGCGGAATGTGAGGGGATGAGGTACATCCAGAGAATGGTTGGTGCCTAGGAATGACTGGTGAAGGGATGTCAGGTTTTAGGTATGTGGGGGAGTACTCTGACAGTACTTTCAGTGCTACAGAGGCCTCAACACAGATACTTGAGCTATGCAGAGTCTGGCACATGAGTGGTGTTCTCACTGTCAGAGGATGTCGGGAGGAATGAAAAAGAATGCGTGATATACTGTAATGCGTGGGAGTGGGAATGTGGACTGCTAGCAGGACAGGATGCCTGAATACTTCTGGTACCTGGGCTCCCAGCACAGACACATTGTGCCATTTCAGCCTGTGGAATTTTGGGTAGCTGCGCTCTTCGGTAGTTTAGGGGCAATTCTCATCAGGTTTTTTGTGGTACCCCACAGCCCTGACCTGGGACCAGTGGAGTTACCCCGAAGGGACAGGAATTCAATGATTGTTTTGGGGAATCAAACCAAACTGGACTTCATCTGGCCCCATTAATATCAGACGGGTGAGTCAAAATGTAATTTAGTGCCACATCAGCTGAGTGTGGTAAGAACTGAACTCCTAAGATGAGGCCTTTGCTTTCTGAGTGCCATCATTTCACTCACACCGTGACTCGCAGGTAATTCTTTCAATGGCTCCTTTATTTTCACATAGGCACCAAAGAGATGTTCCTCAAACAGGAAGCCGCTAAAGGAAGAGATTAAGATAAGGTATACAGGAAGTGGACAAAAAATATTGAAGGAAGAGGAATGAAAGAAAAAAAGCATGAAAATAATCATGTGACAAAGGCTGACATATGAAAATGGTGAAGCCAAAGCATGCAGGTGGAGGAAGGGTGTGTTGGTGGAGGGATGCATGTTTTTAGTGGAAGTGTGAAAACACCAGTCTCTTCCAAATGTCCAGATATAAATACATTTATTCTGTTTTATTCTAAAGTGAATTCATCATTTATATTTCTTTGTAATACAGACTTTGTAATTCCAGAATTTTCTCAGCTGCAGTCAGCTTATTGGTGTTGTATTTTTTTTTTTGTCAAATCTAACTGTTGCTAAAGCAGCAAAGAAGCCATGTAGAGCTACAGCTTCTCTTCTGCTAAGCCATTACCTCTTAACACAATTGTGTTACAACGTCCATATCTTGCTGAGCCATAAAATGTAGCTATCTGTGAGTGCCCTTAGCAGGGAGCTTTTCTCTCAAATTAGTACTTGTTGCTTAGCATAACTAAACCCATCAAGGAGGCCTCACCAATTTATGGTTGTCTGTGTGTTTCAAGCCTAGTCCTGACTCTGAGTACGTCACACATTTAAATGGTAACTGTGTTGTTTATCTATATTAATCATTATGTTAGCAGTATTATAATCTGACATCACATTTCTGAAATCTCATAACTCTCACACACAATTCAGTCAGGTTCCAGCTTTTCATATGACACTTTACTGCTCCAAATGGTACTATAGATGCACTCAATCGTTACCATGACCATAGTTATGACAGCCAAAACTGGGCCTGCCACTGCCACAGATGTTCCGAATGGAGCAATACTGATCCATTCAATCCTTTAACATTCCAGCTGTGATTGAATATTTTTGTCTGTTTTCTTATATCCTGCCCAAGCATCGTGGGGGAGCTCTAATCACTCAGCAGAGAGCTTGTGCCCGTACCCCCAATGTTACTCCTGATATTTACCGTATTGACAATGTGTCTAGCAACCCGCATCCACATACTGGGAAAAACTGTAAACACAGATCTTTATTATATTGTGATTGTTTCATGAATCATATTTGATATTATGTTGTTTGTTTTGTGTACCCCTTCTGTCTGTAGTGTCATAAGGAGACAGATAGAATCTCACAAGTACAGTAGTTGAGGTGGAGAGTTCAGGTCCAAAAAGTAAAAATCCAGACCAAGATTTTGTTTCAACCAACCAGCGGAATATAAAGAGTCACAGTCACAGAGTATTCAACTAGTGGGTTGAAACTAAATTTTAGCCTGGATTTCTACTTTTTGGACCTGAACTATCCACCTCTGCACAGGAGGATGCCAAGAATTTCAAACTCAAAAAATGTAAAATACAAAGAAATGTTGAAACACATGTGACCCATTCCAGTTTTAAAGGCTGCTCCTCCAGCAAAAAATATTAGAGGTACTTTAAAGGTACAGGTTAAATGATTTGAATGCACATATATAGGTTTTGCTGTCAGAGGCTACTCCCTGACATCCCTTAATTTGTTTTGATCTGGTACAGCCTATATGAAATTCAGGACTCTGTGGTTCAGCATTCTGGTCATGTGTGGTCTGTGGGGTCCACAGTTCAGTCCTATTTCAGTTATGCAAATTATCAGTCTTAAAACTGGAAATCAGGGTGATAAAAAATTTATGATTTTAAGTCCATTGTGGGTATTAGTAGCAGCTGAAGAGATGGTACTGAGGTGACTGATGAGTTTCGCCTCCAGGTGGCTCTGTGATGGTATGAGGAGGCTGCCACCATGTAATGAAAGTCCCACTGAAGCCAGTTTAATTACATTTAATTGGTTGCTGTAAACTGTCTACTGCTTGACATGTTAGTTGCTAATAAAGCAAGGGAGTGGCCACGCCCACTCAGGCTGCAGACATGTGGCAGTCAGCCTCGTCGGGAGCGGCTCTTCGCTTCAGACATTGCTCTATCATATTTACATTTTATTAGCAGCATTTTGTAGTCTGCTGCAGTAGCAAGAGATGTATTCATGGTGAAAGTAACATACTGCCTGGCTCAGTATGTATGATATACTTTCAAACTGTCCTGTTTGTGAACATTCAGTCAGGTGTCTCTGTGGACCATTCAAAGGCAGCAAGAGCATATACTACACTGATTAACTGTGTTTATATACTATATATTTATCTAAATAATTTAACCACTATGATCTTCTGTGTAAAATTGTGTTTGGTTGTCTGGGGTGTCTCACTGCTAGAAGACTGTATTATACTGATACTGAGGGAAAAGACTCTCATCTTTCATAATGTACAATAAATGTCATGGATGAAATGTTCCATTGTTCATGTTACATTTTTATGGTATTATTTTTCAAATAAAGCTGAGATATTTCTAAAGTGTTATGACTATTATTGTACGATTAGCTCATGCACTGCACAGGTTGCTTCATGGGCCTCTGTAAGCCAGAGGAGAGCTGCATAACTGGAAAGGGTGGTTTAAGAAAAAAAAAATGATTCAAAATGTGAATCCTCGCCGCCCTCTAGTGGCACTGTTAAAAGACTGCTGATATGAAATGGAACTAAAATCATACTTTATCCAGTTTATCTTGTATCTTCTTTATTATACTTAGAAAAGCCTGAAATAGTAAGAAAAGTTAATAAAAATAAAAAAGTGCAGTACCAAAATTACACAAAGGATCACTCAATGTTGTTGTGCCCTGTTGGGATTTTTGCCTCTAGGCTGATGTCAGCAGGCAATCAAACTGTCCTTTAACATATATTTACAGGGCAAATGACAGCCTTCAGACGAAAAGCAGCTGGGGGATGGTATGTGTGTGTGAGGGGGAGGTTGTAGCGCTGCACTGAGTGGCCAGGACTTCTGGTAGGACGGAGTCTCCTCCTCCATGCATCCCCACAGCAGCCAGATCAGCCAGAGAATTGAGGACTGAAGTCTTGGAAATGAGTGCATATCTGTGTCCGGGCTGAAGTGACATCAGAGGAAAGACCACATCTGTCCTGTGAGAGAGCTGGGGTTGGACCCCCCCGTCTCATGTACTGCATTCTGAATTCAGCAATGTTTCTGTCAATTCTTGTAAGAGGGGGCTGATAAGGCAAGCTGTTTGCACCACAAAGAACCCCTCAGGAAGGATAAGATCTACTTAGGAGTACTGGGACAGAGCCTCTCAGGCACAAACTGCATCAGAAGGTACACTCAGCAATCCTGACACCACCCACATAACGTCAAGGTGCCTGTAGTCACATATACAGCACCTCATTCAGATGCTAATAGAGGCTACTCAACTTCTGCAAGGGTAGAAGACACCACAAGCAATCACATGTTAAAAAGGAGCCATTATCGCCCCTTGAACTTTAACACACTGTTAAAAGATCAATTATAAAGCAGTTTTCATATTGGAAAGTAAAATGGAAGTTGTCGATTCCTACTGTTGATTCCTGCGTGCCCTCTGCTGGTGAAAACTGGTATTGTACCACTTATAAGTACCCAAATTTTTCTCTTATAATGTTGACGAATTGTCTTTATGAAATTTTAAAAAAGTTAAATATTGCCTGTTAACAGTAATACAAAATTACAGGAACGTAATTGTTAACTTTTGTTGCCTTGCAATAGATAT
>JAAGVU020000061.1:17757564-17769139 GCA_011763525.2 Mormyrus iriodes
GGCTCTATTTCTCAACATTACAGTAATATTAGCTAATCAGGGGTGCGTTTCCCAAAACCATAGTTGCTAACCACGTTAGCAACTTCCATAGTTGGGCCCATGCAACTGAATGGGCCCAACTATGGACATTGCTAACATAGTTAGCAACTATGGTTTTGGGAAACGCACCCCAGCACGGTCATACGGTGATGCAATGGTTAGAACTGTTACCTTGCACCTCTAGGACCAGGGCTTGAGGCTTTGCCGTGGCTTGATGTGTGTTGAGTTTACATGTTCTCAGCTGATGAGGCCCTCTTCAGTGATGTTACACGAGTTTCCTCTGGATACTTCAGTTTCTTCCCACAGTCCAAAATCATGCTGAGGTTAACTGGAGTTACCAAATTGCAAGTGGGTGTGAATGGTGTGTGAGTGTGCCCTATGATGGGTGGGTACTTCCATAACTTCCAGGATGGGTGTTATGAAATTTCATCCTACCTAAGAAAATGTCTTGTTCAAGCTTATTGTGCACAAGCACAATAGATGATTTGCCATTTCATACACACCCATAAATATATGCTGCCATTGCATGAAAATCTTTACTACAGGAAGCAGATATTTATGGTCTGTTCTCAAAAAAAAAATACACTACCACCTTATACAGAACAGGAAGCACATATTTATAATTAGATTTTATCTCTAATAATTATGGAGAGCATATAAGCCTATGTATAGTGTTCATCATCTATAATATACTGTCGTTGAATGCACTATAGAAAGTACATCATGGTGCAATTTTAATTTTAAGACTACAATGTTTAATTCTCAAAGCATGCGCTGGTAGGATATTCTCTCAAGATAGGACAAAATAACAGATATGGCAAATAAATTTATGCTACCGGTAAGAAAATATATTATAAAGTAAAAGCAGAGAAATAGAACTAAAAAGATAAAGTACATAATGCATATGAAATGAAGACACTTGATGTTTATTGGTTTTCAACTGGGATTTGTAATTAAATTATGGCAAAAAGAAGTAGAAATCGTAAATGTACTTTAGAATAAGCTGGGTGAACAAGCCACTGAAACATATGAAACTATTACAAACGGGAGAATGAACAAATAAAAATATCACAGTATGTACTATATAAAATCAGTCTGCTGCACAAGGTTTTTTGTGCTTTTGTCCAAAATTGCAGCAGTGCATTTACTGCATGTAATTTTAACGTTTAGAATAGAAGCAGGAACTTAAGTCTTAGAGCTTGTCACAGCAGATGCACTCCATACAGCAAAAAGCACAAACCTCCTCTTGCTACTAATTAAAACAGCCACTAGGTTTGTTTCCTTTGAAGACTCTCCTTACTCCCAGGTTTAAATGCAGAAGAATGATCATCACACACATGCTGCTAATTCCCTGCAGCAGCTTCAGGGAGCATTGTCTAATGATGGATTTGCAGCTCTGATCATGTAGCACAGAATCCAGTTTCAATAGTGCTACATCAAAATGAGGACATTCTGCAAAGACAGATAAGCCACGTGGGACTATTGGGGATGGGAGGAGATTTATTCATTACCAAATAAATTACACATTTAAGGAGGGGTCATAGGGCCAATATGTAAGTACTAATGCTTATTAATTGTTAAAATGGTTGTTAATTATTATATCGTACCAAACCCTAGGTATTGCCCGACAAGATTAATAACATATGTCAAAATGAAAGTGTGAAAGCCCAAGGGTGTGTATGCAAGGGCCGGAATCTGAAAAGAGAGTATTGCTGGCTTTCTGGCATGTTCTAAGAAGGGATGGTAGCCTTGGGCTCAACAAACTGAATACTAATGATTCTTTATTGAGCAAAATGAATCCTTGTGGGAGCTTGTTTCTTGCTTTTACAGTACATTGCCAGAATAATGTCTGTTTCACAAAATATAACTCAAAAACAGGAAGAGCCATACAGCTTTTAAAGTGCAGTTTCATGCTCTGCCCCAAGTCAGGCTTGTTGCTGTGCTGTTGGGATGGCAGCCGTGTGTGACGCATCAAGTGAGCGCCCAGAATGATGGCCGAAGGCTTTCAGATGGATTTCCATTTGGGACACACAGGCCCACAGGGCCAAGCGGCAGAGGATGATGGGACATGTCGGGGCTGTACTTCCATTTGGCCAGTAAGAACATGCTCCAGTAACATGACACTGCGAGAGAGCAGCAGCTCCTCAGAACTCCTTATCCCAGCCTGACAACTCCTCTGGTGGCTCCTCCAGGTCTGGGGGAAAGATGTCGAAGCAGCTGTGGTCCAGAGGTCCACTCAGCTGTAGCAGAAAGAACAGAAAGTACATGTGATAACCAAGTATTACCTCAATCACTCATTCCACACACACAGAGCTGAAGAAGGCATGAGGCTACAGCACCCCCTACTGAGAAACCCTAGGACCTCCAGGTGCTTTATCTGCTATAAACCTCACTAATATTTACAGAAAATGCCGTCTAACGTCATGTGAATCAAGCTACTGGCAAATTGAATGGCATGTGTATCTCTTGTCTAAAGAAGTGACCTGTGTCTGTCTGCCCCCACCTCTCTCTTCAGTGGTGACGGCAGTCTGTGGGTCCTCAGCCCCTCCCAGTCAAAACCTTGGAACCACCTGCAGGAAGACATACCTGTGAAGCTTCTGGACTCCTTCAGACAGCCCATGCCAGCAAGACCAACAAAACAATCATTATAAGAAACGATGAAAGTGGACATGGAGGAGCAAAGTAAAAACTGCTGAAGAACTTTGTCCATTTGTCTATTATCTTTGTCCATTAAGATGTCCATTAAAAGGGGAATAACAATTAGCACTAGCAGAGAGCATCATTGAAGTGGATCACAAAGACCATAGCAAAAAAAAAACTTTAAGGAAAGTGATAAGGAAATCCTATTGAATCCAGAAATTTAGTGAAATGCAAACAGTAGGTTCCTGAGTAAGTTGAGACTGGACACCAACTTCTGCTTTTTGATGTCCAGGATGCCGTTTTTCTTGTTGCCCAGGCGCTCTGCAGGGTGCAGCCTGAGAGTGTGAGAGACAGAAAATAAGAAAACCATTCATATTTATTTAGTTTCTTGTTTTCCAAATGAAGCCTTGTCAACTGAACTGCGACATATTGGGGCTCAGAATTCACACTAGGGGCCAACATGATACATAGCTCAGATTCAAGAATGGGAAATTCAGAATGAAGGAGAATGGTGATACAAGGATGATGGTGCAGCAAGTCTGGTGAAGAGCCCACATTACATAACCAAAGCTCCTTTAACTAATAGTGGGCATTTTATGCAAAAAGAGACATACTGTTGATGTTTTCATATTTTAATAATGCAGATCTGGGACATTTATGGAGACACATTTCATTTGGTAAAGTTAAGTGATAAAAGGCTGGGACTGGTGCTGCAGGGGGACAATGAAATAGGCCACACACCTGCAGAGGCTCCGAATGAGGTCACTGGGTCGCTTACTGATCCGTTTGGGAAAGTCCACCTTCTCAATGCCATGGAGCACCATGGTATAGATCTTAATAGGGTCAGAGCCTGTGAATGGAGGACTAAGGGGGTGTTAGTGTGCCTAACGGTTTATATTCCAGTGACATTTGATCCACAACGTACGCAGGAAAAATATATACTGCAGCAGCACACAGAAAACCCGGGAAACACGAGACCGGATACACCATCGGGATTTGACCTCATTGGCAGGCGGCTGCAATAAACAGCAGATTTATAACAGGCAGAAAGCAGTAAAATCATCCCTTGACACGTTGTGTGGTTAAGACTTGTGGTGTTGCCTGATATTTGACCCAGGAGGTCATGTGGTCCACCAGGTCTGGATAAATATCTGTCAGCCAGGTCACTATGACTTTCCCTCTTGAAGGAGACAGTATTTCAAACAAAGCATGGGTTCCGAAGTTCAGAGGTACTGAGGATAACCCTGCACCATAATCTCCCAGCATGCAATGCAGAACAGGATGATCAACTCAAAGCACAGGCACGCATGCAGGAAAATAGTGCTGTACTGGATTAACAACAGCAGCCCTGAAGAAGGAGTAACCAGCCGAGCAAGACTCCCTTTTCACACATGCTGAAATTGCAGAGAAGCTGTTGGTGATACTCTCATCATGCATTTCACCTGAATACGCCACGATGGCTTGCGTCACATTTACCTACTTAACCATAATGTCCCCAGCAAATATATCCTGTTGTTATAAAGCATTACCCTATACAGCAAGTAACTGCGAGTATTCCTCACGTTAAAAGGAAAACCCAGGAAACAATAAAGGCATGTTCATCAGGCTCATTATCAATGAAAAAACACATTTCAGGAAATTTAAAACACTATTTCAGAAAATGCCAAATAACCTGACACCAGCTTCACTAAATATAATAAATATGCAGAACTCCTTAAAAGTGATATCAAGGGGAAATTAAAATGGCATATTTGTAACAGTGATCTATTGACAACACTGTGCTCTTTAAAATGTGGCCTAAGCCCCAAGTGGCTGACAGCGTCCATGATGGCCTCTTTTCTCCTACAGTCTCCAAGGATATAAAGCTGTTCCCTTAGCAACCCTACCACCAGCCTTCTGTGGCTGCAGCCACCTTGAGTAGCGGTTTGATGGTCCTGGAACAGGAGTCATGCTAGCCCTTCTGCTCTGGAGCACAATGGAGATGAAGGATGAGGTATAGGCAATGAGTGCAGTGGCACCCTTCAGCCTAATACTGAAAGGCACCATATGGTCATGGATAGAAATCCCTGTTCAAGATAATTATACTCTGGATGGGTTCACTGCAAGGTTGCTTTACCAGAACAGAATCCTAACCATCAGTTAACTGAAACAGTTTGGAGAGCATAGTGAACATCACATGCATCAGTTTGATACCCCAGTGTCACCATCCTCTGCCCACCTACACAGATCACTCTTACCTGCCAGTGAGCAGCTCAAAGATCAGGATGCCTAAGGACCAACAGTCTGCCCCAAAGTCATGTCCCTTGTTCAGGATCACCTCTGGAGCTACATATTCTGGAGTCCCGCAGAAGGTCCAAGTCTTCTTGCCAGGTCCAATTTTCTTGGCAAAGCCAAAGTCAGTCTGGGAGTAAAACACATAGCATCACAAACACCTCTCCAACTACCTCCCCATTCCCCAGCATACTGCCTCTGGACCAGCAGTACCATTTTCACATAGCCCTCATGGTTCAACAGCAGGTTCTCTGGCTTAAGGTCCCGGTAGACAATCCCTTGTCCATGGAGGTAGTCAAACGCCTCCAGAACACAGCCAATGCAGAAGCGGGCTGTGGACTCCTCAAAGGAACCCCTTGAACACAGATCAAGCGCAACCTTGGCTTAGTCACATTACTCACTAAAATAATCGTAGAATACAATTTCAGTATCTGTGATTGGCCCGTCTCTGACGAGTTACTGGCCATCCCACACTACCCACCCCCCCAGGAGAGCACATACTTACACATCTCTTAAGATACTCCACAATTCTCCCCCAAGGCAGACCTCCAGCAGCATGTACACATACTTGGCATCCCGAAATGTCCGAAACAGTCTGAAACAGAGACAGTCATTGTATGGGCTTCCCTGCAATGCGTGCCGTGGAAGACAGAGTACAATAGACATGAAATTTAAACCCATATGTGTATGAGAAATCAGATCAAAGTGCCTTATGAATCTCAAATCCAGATCCCTGTCTACTGCGGGAGCAGTTTCCTTCATAAAATTTCTTCATTGCAAACCAAGCAGCTGTGAGGAGATCTCTGCGCGCTCTGATGCACTGGGTGCCTTGTGTGCCACTTGTTTGCTTTGGTCTGTCTGCTCCAGCTGCTGCCTCCTGCTGCACCCTGGATAGGTCATGCTGATAAAAGGCAAGGGCACGTTTGTGCAGAGCATCACCCAGTTCCTCAGCTATGGCTGATCTGTATTTGCCTTGTGTACACAACTCTTTGCCTTGGAAAGTCATAGAGCAGCCAATTCAACCTTTTGGATAAATAGAGGAACCACAAAGGTCTTAATCGCGCCAGGGCTACCTAGCAACGTGAATGAGGACAGCAGACCTGTGCGAGCGGAGAGCAGCCTCCTTGGAGTTAAAGTTCTTCCTCAAGCCCTCTTAGATGCATTGCCTGGATACACACCACCTTTTCAGTGTCACTATTATAACTTAGTGAATGCACAGCCAGCCTGGGAGGCTGCTGGATTAAGCCACGCAAATTAAGCCAAGTGGTTCCTCCCACATGCTGCGGCAAGGCCCACATCAAGCAGCCAGACGGTGACAATCTGATCAGCTTGCTCGGATGCTGACAGCCTGGCTTTAAGGCTGCAATCCCCATTACTTTCTCTGACAGCTTTGAGAACACTGACAGCGGAAATAGAAAAGAAATTTAAAACATGACATTCAATATCTCATTCAGCTCCAGCTCATTTTCAGGGTGATGATTAGTTGAAATGTCCATAAAGATTATTGTCCCCCTCAAGTATGACAAGCCCGAGACAAGCTCGAAAGTTCGAAAGCCAGGATATTTTTCGAAATCAGGAGGAATCTTTCGGCACCATGTTTGCCCCCACTTTAACAATCCAGTGAATTAATGCACTGCCTCATTACAAGAAGGGAAATGTGGCAGTCTGTAATCCTCCCATCCGAGCTCTCATTATGTGGCTCTGGACAAATGAATGTAATATTCAAGCTGCTTGATAAGTATCAGTTTGCACTGCAAGCACAGACAATCACCTTAGACTGCAGACCAGACCTCAACTGAGCAACCCTTCATTAAAACAATATGTTTCATGCATTTTAGTGGGTTATCGAGTAATTCTGCAAAAGAATTTACAAGTCAAAATTATGTAGCTTTCCTTTTCCATTCTCTTAGCACCAGACTGATACGAGGAATGATATTACAAAGCAATTATGTGTTGACACTGCAGTTTAACCATACCTTCCTTGACTAGAATGGTAGCAGTAGAGCTACACAGACAAATATCTGTATTTAACTGTACTTAATTTTATTTTATCTGTATGTAACTATATTTAACAAAAGATTCCATTCAGCACTTCTAGATAGTAAGCCACCAGTAACACACCTGTTATACGTCATCTACTCTTCACAAAAGCCTCAGGCTATTCTTCACTATCAGAGCTGTGAAGTCTTTCACACATAAGAGAAACCATGTTTTTAACATTTGGCCTTATAAAACCGATAAGGCACAGAATGGGTCCTTTAAGACCCCTAAATCATGCTGAATAGGAGAGACTGGTCTTAAAATGTGGTGACAGCTCTGTCACTGCCAGAGTTGCACAAAGCATTGCTTTAAAAGCAAAGCACTGTGGTTTTTGCCGCTGGGCCTGACCAGACTATGAACGGCAAGTCAGTGCCGGGCCTGACCTGACTATGAACGGCGAGTCAGCCTGCTGGAGAATGCTCTTCTCTGAATAGACATGTTCCTGCTGCCTGGTGTCCACAATGTGCTTCTTCTTGATGCACTTCAAGGCAAATGTGGTGTCCTCTTCCTTCAGCTTCACCTTCAGACACAAACGAAGCATGAAGCAGGCAGCCAGTAAGAGGAGGGGACATCTCAGTTGAGCATGGGTGTCACAGAAGAGCATTGAAATGTTACTACTGTGCCTTGCTCACCAGCTCCACCCTTCCAAAGCCCCCCACACCCAGGGTGGCCACCACCTCCAGGTGCTGGAATGGGTGGATTGCAGACAGACAGGCCATCTTCTCTCTCAGCCTTTGCAGCTCTTTGTCCTCCGGGGTGTCTGCTGGAGGCAGCCCAGGCCTTCTGGAGGGGGATAGAAAGCATGCTTCTTCACTGCTATCAGTATTCTGTATGGCTGCATGTCCATGACACACACTTGTCATCTCCTGACCAGACTAGTGACAGGGCTGACAGCTTATGCAGATGATTGAAAATTTGTCTGGTTTTCAAGCAGCCAAAATGCTCTCATGTTACACTGCTTTTCCACATCAAGTTTCATTCCTGCATTTTGGCTTTCAAAGCCATCAATAAAACAACATCTACCTTCACAGAGTCACTTATCAAGACCTATGCTCCATATTGCCCTCTTGATCAGCAAGCCAACACTGCAGGGTGACCTTGCACCACATGATAGCACCTCCACTAGCTCATCTGACCACTGATTTGCTCTGTTGTATTCAGCCATCCATTGCTTATGGTCTCTTGGCTCATCTTTTAGGATCTTCCTATGTTTTATATGCTTAGCTCTTTGCTCTAATGCTAACTTGCACTTGTTACTGGTCACTCATAGGAAACTCAGTCTGGCAGCTCTTGTATCCAAACTGGTTCCTCGACAGCTGTATGCTTGTCATATATTTGCATCATTGGGTGTCACTTCTGACAAAGGTATCTAAATAACTGCTTAGGAATCAGGTCAGCAGGTCTGAGAGCATCACTCACATGCTCCTCCTCCTCTTGTCACTGAGCGACAGCTCCTCCATGTATGCCCGCAGGGAGTTCTGGAGTTCCTCATAGGTCCCAACCACCTGGTTAAAGTTGCTAAAAGAGAGTCACAAGCAGGGAGGGAAGTTAGTAATCTTCTTCTTGTCTTTGGAGTTTGGAAGGCTCAGCAGGAATGTGATGTGAACAGCTCACTACATTCTCCCATGTTATTCTTTAGCTCCTACTCACTTATATCCCATCTAGTTTCTGAAGAAGAGAGACCTGATTTTCCAGTGCTGAATGTTACAAATGTAACTCTAAACTATGAAATATGATATCTTAACAGCGTTCTGTTATGCTGCAGGATCTGATTCAATGAAGCAGAGCTGTGAATCTGAATGACAGTGTGGACTCACGCTCGGTCCACCACCAGGCACTGGGTGTCATCCTCCTTGGAGATAATGTTGGCAGAGCGCACATCCTCACTAGAACAGCAGAGCATCGGTCAGCCAGGGTGCACAGAGTGGTGGGTGTGACATAAACCAGGTGGCCCCCTACCTCACAAGAGCCTTCTCTCCAAAGTAGTCACCCACACCCAGAGTCTTTATCTCTTGGGGTTCGGAACACCCCTCCACCATCTGTGTTACTAACACCTGCCAGGAGATGGGAGTCAGGCACATGTCCATTTCACATGCATCCATTCTACTCTCAACCAAAATGCAAACATTTCACTGTGACTGCACAAGCATTTCACTTTTTCACTGACCTCTCCTTTAGCTATGATGAAGAAGGTGTCGCCCTCTTCTCCTTCACGGATGATGTAATCTCCTTTGTCAAAGTAGTCCTACCATGGATACGGCACTGCAGTCATTCGTCTCACTTTTGTAGCGGCTTGAGTGTCACATTAAAGAACCCCGCGTGCATGCAAATGTGAGCATTGTGACAAAATATATACTAATAAAATATGTCATATCTAAGTATACACATATATTCACAAGAAGAGCATGAAACCCTGCCCTACACTAACACACTTACCACTTCAAAGCAGTCAATAATTTTAGCAAGCTTTTCCTCGGGCAGTTCCTTCAATAAGGACACACTGGAAGAAGGGAAGAGATGAGCCAGACACAAGAACAAGTCTATGAGAGCAGATTGTATTCTGGCATCCGAGTTAGATAAATTCATATAACTTGCATTTAACTAAGATAACTTGCATTATCTTATCAAATCAGTGCTGCAAAAATAAGTTTTCTGATAACAAACGACTGATCTGAAGAACCTAAGAATCCAATTTTGCTGTATATCTATAAATTCATGTTGAATTACTCAGTCTAAATATGGTCCACATCTTTAGGTCAAATGGATCGCCTACCTGCGTAAGAAGCTGAAGTATTTTTCATTCCGGGCCTGGGTGGTTGTCATCATGATGTTCTGGAACATCTGTCGATCCAGAGCCCATATTTGGGCCTGGGAAACGGCTGTTTGAACAGAGGAGTGTAACTAGAAAAAGATTTTATTCTCAAAGGCTTAGTTAACTGACAGAGATCACAAATCTCTGGTCCGGAAAAAATGTAAAGGGGGAAAAAACACAACTTTCAGTTCAAAAGTTTACATATATTCAGTGAAGCCCTGACAAGAGAAATGTGTTATGTAATGAAGCACCTTTGTGCGAAAGTGAGAATCTTAGAAATTTATGCAGAATATTTTTTCCACATTTTTTTAGAGTATCATGGTATTTCTCCATTGTTAGGTGGAATTTTAAATCGCCATACCATACTCAAGCTGTGATATGTGGTGTCCTGTTTCGTGCTAGTGGGTTACTAACATAAATGCCTGGTTGCCTTACCTCTGACACCCACAGACTGGGTTACGAACTGGGTCACATGCTGGGATAGTGCAGTGAGCTCTCAGTGACCGACCAAGCATTAACATGGTCCCTCAGCTATTTGCTAGTTTCTTTTTAATCTTAAATAAAATAAAAGACTAATTGCATTTAGAGTTTCGTATCAATGCTGAAGTTCTGGCAGCTGGGGTGCCCGATCACCGCATTATGGATGAAAGCAGGTCGTTAAGGGAGACATTCTGGGTGCATCCATTAGATTGCTCGTCTGATGCCACAGGGACACACCTTCTCACCTTTCACGGTAGCTGTCCTCTTGCAGTTGTACAGGATGGCCAACTCCCCAAACGCTGTTCCAGGCCCCATCTGCCCCAGCAGCTTCCCATTCTGGTTCACCTCCAGCAGTCCGTCTGAGGAAGATATGACCAGGCTTTCAGCCCTTACGCCAGGCTGGCTTCTGTCATGGTTTATTACGAATCTAACGATCATGGCTGCAGAATTCTACAGGCATTGAGGAAACTACTGAACCAATCCATGGTACTCAGAGCACCAAATTAAAAGGTCTCTCTCATTAACGTGTAATAGCATTGAGAAATGAGAATGGTGACCATGCTAAAGTCACTCCTCCCGCTGATGCTGGTGGGCCGTGAAGCTGACCTGCCAGCACATAGAGGTAGTTTCCAGGCTCGCCCTCCTTGATAACCAGCTGGCCCTGGGCGTAAGTCCGCTCATACATGCACTCCACCACCTCACGCATGTGCTGTGGCTCCAACCTCTTCAGAAAGTCATTGTTCATCAGGGCGCTATTGATCAGCCTCTTGGTGCTGGGAGCAGAGGAAGAAGAGGGAGAACACATCTGAGCTGAGACATTCAGCCTGTTCTCCCCCAGTAAAGAAGCCCACAGGGGCCGCCACTGTTATGCACCAGTACAGGCCTGAAATACCATTCCCAACAATGACCACCCCCACCCCCACCATGTTTTACATTATAGTTGAGGTGTCAAGTAATCCATTATAATCAGATTTCGGTTTGTATTTACTTCTGCTAAAACCTGTCTCTGACTAATCCCAGTCCTTTCAGGCAAGGGAGCATCGAATGTTTTATTCCAGCAGAACAAGAACCGAATAAATAAAAACAAATTCAACAAAAACCTTTCAGCTTTGAATCGCAAATACACATGTAAACTGAGGCCAAAAACTATTAATGCGCCGCAGACACTAAATGCCGTCTCTGATGGCGCATTAGATACAGGTACTCAGAACGAACTGCTCAAGCTTTGACAACGCAAGAAAGTGATATTAAAGCTTTTCCAGATATCTGATTTTCCACTCTTTTCTTTAGTTT
>JAAGVU020000061.1:17769239-17783590 GCA_011763525.2 Mormyrus iriodes
CCAGGACAGAATCCGCATTGTTCCTCCTGGATCCAAGGTTCAACCAATGGACGGACCCTCCTCTCCAGTACCCAGCATAGACCTTCTCAGGGACGCTGAGGAGTGTGATCCCCCTATAGTTGGAACACATCCTCCGGTCCCCTTTCTTAAAGATTGGGACCACCACCCCATTCTGCCAATCCAAAGGCACTGTCCCCGACGTCCACGCAATGTTGAAGAAGTGTGTCAGCCAGAACAGCCCCACAACATTAAGAGCTTTCAAGAACTCAGGGCAAATCTCATCCACCCCCGGAGCCCTGCCACCATGTAGTTGTTTGACTACTTCAGTGAATTCAGCCCCAGAGATGGGCAAGTCCTCCTCTGAGTCTTCCAGCTCTACTTCCTCCAAGGAAGGCATTCCAGTGGGATTTCGGAGATACTCAAAATATTCCTTCCTCCACCCGACTATATCCCCAGTTGAGGTCAGCAGCTCTCCATCCCTGCTATAAATAGCATTGGTGAAGCCCTGCTTCCCCCTCCTGAGCGTCCTGACGGTTTGCCAGAACCTTTTCGTGGCTGACCAAAAGTCCTTCTCCATAGCTTCACCAAACTCCTCCCACACCCGAGTTTTTGCCTCGGCACCTGCTCATGCTCACCCGCTTAGCCTGTCGGTACCTGTCCGCTGCTTCAGGAGTCCCACAAGCTAACTAAGCCCTTGGGTGCTCTGGTGCCAAGTGCACTTATGTTCGAACATGGTGTTCATTATGGATAAACTGTTATTAACACAGAAGTCCAATAACAGATCACTGCTCTACTTATGATCAGGCAGGCCGTTCCTCCCAATCACACCCTTCCAGGTTACACTGTCATTACCCACGTGAGCATTAAACTTCCTTAGCAGAATGATGGAGTCCCCAGACGGGGCGCCTTCCAGCACCCCCTCCAAGGCCTCCAAGAAGGCGGTATACACTGAACTGGTGTTCGGCGCATACGCACAAACAACCATCAGAGCCCGTCCCCCAACACAAAGTCGAAGGGAGGCAACCCTTTCATCCACAGGGGTAAACTCCAACACGCTGGCACCGAACCGGGGGGCTATTAGTAGCCCCTCCCCTACCTGGCACCTCTCCCCATGGGCAACCCCAGAGTGGAATAGAGTCCAGCCCTGCTCCAGGAGTTTGGTTCCAGAGTCCGAGCCATGTGTCGAAGTGAACCCGACTATATCTAGTCGGTATCTCTCTACCTCCTACACCAGCTCAGGCTCCTAACCCACTAGAGAGGTTACATTCCATGTAACAAGAGCCAGTTTCAGTAGCCGACACTCAGTCCGTTGAGACCCCTGCCTTCCACTGCCACCCGATCTCCATTGCACCCGACCCCCATGGCTCCCCCTGCAGGTGGTGAGCCCACAGGAGGGCGAACCCATGTTATTTTTTCGGGCTATGCCCAGTCAGTCCCCATGGGTGGAAGCCTGGCCATTTTTTGTTTTAAGAATCTGCCTTGTTAAATGCTAGTTTAATCCTGGTTCTACTGGTAGAAGGCTACACTGAGGCTGCTTCCAGGCTTAAAATGATATAAGACTACAGTACACAAGAACAATGTGAAGTAGCAGACACTGGGAATGACAAAAAACTAGTCAGCTAGAGGGCAGAAGCGACTTCCTAATGCCGGAGATGACCGTCAACTTATCCAACAGTATCACATAAATCGGAGGATGACATCAAGTGCCCTTCAAAAAGAATGGGAAACATCAAGTGGTGTGATGTACAGTGCTAGGACAAGTTCGTAAAAAACTCCTAGATGCAGGACTGAATTCCCATAAAGTAAGCTCTTCATTAATGAGAAACAGAGAACAGCCAGGTTGGAGATTACAAAAAAATATATTTTACACAGAAGCATACCCATAAAGTGAAAAATGAGTGAAACTAAAATGCTGCTGTTGTCTCTTAAGTTTTTCAAGATTTGTATTATATTTCAGTTTTCTTTAGTGCCAATTTCTTTCCAGTTGACCTCAACATCAACTAGCACAATACAGTCACATGAAAAAAATAAAAACAATTTGGTGTCCCTGGAATCCCTGATATTACAGATTAGCAGCACAAAAAGAGGCCTTTCAGCAGTGTGACAGTGAAATGTCTGTAAATTTGGCTGTGGGTGTGACCTTCACACAAAGAGCGGCAGGGCTGAATCAAACGCGCGCACGTCATCAGAGAGGCGCTAAGCAGCTGCCCCTGCGCTGCTCTGGTATCCAGCTGGTAGTCACGGTGATATGCTCCATATAAGAAGACTTTTTATTGGCTTCATGAAGATGATCCTGGGCTGGTCTATGGTAGCGTTTATGAGAATGTCTGTTGATCAACACTCTCGGTTCTGCTCTTACAAAGGCCATTTGGCCTAGTACTGGGATCCATCCCATTCACTCTCTGTATGAATTTACATTTTCATACATTTGGAAATGTTTACCACATCCTGAGCAAGTGTTATGTAATGTCCGGAATATTTTAACAACAGAACAGTATTTTTTGAATGAGTTTGATTTGATTACTGGTTTTAGGAATGACAACAACTAAATAAGTGATGTATAATAAATACATGGAAAAAAGTATAACTTCGTTCTAAAAGATTATGCTACAGCAAATGCTGTTGAGCAGAAGTAAAAAAATACATGAGGTAAGCAAATTATACAAAAGTGTATAAACATACAGGATTTAAACCCTGTCTTTGTCTCCTTGGTGAAGTATAATGACAGATATTTAGTGTATGTAAGGCTCTTTTCCTGAAATGTACCACTTCCTATTTGCACATCTGAAAAGAGGAGGGGCTATTTGTTGACCTGAAATGGAACTTATGAATGAATTAGCCAACAAGGGCCATACACAGGCAGTGAATACCTTGTTAATTAAAGCCGCAATTATCTTGCCCATCCATATAGATGGGCTGCCTTTTGTCTAACTCTCTGTCTTTCCTTTCCTGTGGGTATATTATGTTAATGTAAGCTTTCATACGGCACCTTTCTTGGCTGCTGGAGTCTGCACAAAGGCTTGTGTTTTCCTGGGACTGAAAGAAGCTGAGCAAAAAGCAAAAAGGCCACAGACAGTGCAGGGTTTCACGACCTAGGGTGCTCAGGTGAGTGAAAGGTGGCAATGGGAAGACCCCAGGACCTAGATTAGTCCCTCACCTGGAATTCTTGCGAACACGGGCCCTCTCCAGGGAGCAGGGCTGCACCTGCGCCTCGGCACAGTACTGGCCCGATGTGGGCTCTGCTGACACGCCCTCCTTGGCCCGCAGGCGGCGGTGCACCTCCACAGCGACATGGTGAAAGCGTGCAGGACCCTGGTTGATGATGCTAAGCAGGCGGTGGCTGGAGCGTGGCTGCGAGGATGGCGAGCCGCCCAGTGCCTGGTTGCCCATAGCGTCCTGCAGCTTGTGCACCTGGGCCAGCCGCGCCTCCAGCTCCGCCTGCAGATCCCACAGCTGCTCATCCCGTGCCCTCAGCTCCTGGTCCCGGTTGCTGAGTTCCTCCTCCAGATGGGCAATACGGGCCCTCAGGGGCTCCAGAGCCTCCCACAGGGGGGGCCCTTTGAGGCCTGAGGACAGGCAGCTCACCTCTGTCCGTGGGGTTTTCATCGAACCATTGCCCATGACGTGCTATTGGCTGACCACCATAGGAAGGTCCTTTTCCTCCCAGTGGCCCAGGGAAAAACATGACACATCTTGCGTATAATTCAATTAACTTCCACAGTCATATGCCAACATTAAACGTGATCCTGATCCAAAATTTCAATGGTCACTAATTTGTCTTTTCATATTTGGTAGGCGGACAGCCCAAATGCTACTGCCCATGGAGCAGGCAAGGTTATACCCCTGTCCCTCTGAGGGAGTACCTGTGATAGAGTGAGTGTGTGATCTTTGGCCTATCAGCACTCTCACAGTGAGTTTATTACACTCCTTAGGGGACAGCATGTGGCTCAGTGGGCTAAGCCTCTGTGCCTGTGATCAGAAAGTCATAAAGAGAATTTCCCCAAGGAGATCAATAAAGTAATTATTATTGTTATATTTTTAACCCACACTTTGCACAGACAAACAGCTGGGTACGCTGTTCTCAGAACCGCTCCAGATAGAAGTCCAAGCAGAGAGAAAAAGGGGAATTCATGCAAAGACATTAACAATTCATATCAAAGGAAGGTGTAGAACACAACTATTAGTGGATCTGGAAGACAGTATACTACTGTTATTGAAACTCTGATATTAGTAAAATCTCATTTTAAAAATTTCTATAATAATACTAATAACAAAAATACTTATGAATTATACTTTATAACGAAAACTTTAATGCAAAATTGTGGTCTGACCGAAACTATTAATCAAACTGTCCCTGAACTCCAGATGAAGCGCATTGAATACAGGCACTTACAAGTCGACGGTGCGCGTTTTGAAGCCTTAGAGGAAATTCCGGAGCTCAGCCCCGGTTCGGTTAGGTGGAGTGACGAGCTGCTCTCCGTTTGCATCCGCAGACCGCTCATATGGCAGCAATAAATCCGACTGCATTACATTTGACCGAATAAAGAAAACACACGAGTAGCCCTCAGGGGAATTAGCAGCCTCCAGCGGCGACTGTAGCGTGCGGCACAGGCCCGCCTACACTGATCGCCCGGACTAACACGCCTCCCTAATTGGCTTCTGGAAGTCTCTTGACTTCTTGTAAACCGATTTATTTCCACCATTTTAATTACAACATATGAGGCATAATCGTTTGAAGACAAAAACAGAATTATACAAGTACTGATTGTTTAATTGCCAATAATTCTTTTAATTTATATATTTTTACAATCAATCGCTGGCATATAATCATTTCAGCTGCCCTCGGTAATTACAAAAAAGAAATTTCTGCAAAAAAAAAAATTGTACATATATTTACACTTGATTCGTTAAACTAAATCAACAAAGAACTATGTAGACAATATTTGTCTACAAAGCAAATTTTAAAAGAAAACTCCATTATGGGTCAGTTTCAACTGTTCAGCCTTAACGATGTTACTTGTGCCACATCGCAAAAAAACGTAATTTAAACCTCAAGTTATTTTCCGCTAATTTTCAAATAAACAAACCAGGAAAAGAAGATTACACGGATTGGCTTAACAATGAAATCACCGGAGTATAGACAAGCATGTCCTACAGTTTTAAAAACATTTTTGATTAAATAAGAATAGCAATACATTTTGGCAGTGTGCTTTTGGTAAATGCAATGGACAACGTTCGATAACAGCATCGACGAGCATGCAAGTCATCACACTGTGCGTTGAAATGCTAACGCACTGACATTAAATGAATGCCCTCAAATCTGTTCACAGGTAGTCATATGGAAAAAATGTATACAATGTATCACACGCATGTAGAATAATATACATCCTGATCGCTACACAGTAAATGCGGATTTATGTTTAAGATTAAAAACAGTTATATTCAGACAGTATACAATATGCTGTCTTTGAAATGACAGGATAAACAAATGCCTTTCATAAGGTGATATAAAATTCATAGCAAGCAGAATGCAAGCCCTATGCTATAAATTTCAGTTGCATAAATAGGTCATATTACATAATTTCTGTAGGTGGTACAGATATTTAAATAAAAGATGTAAAATCAGTGTGCTCTCTATCTAAAGGAAATTCAACCATGAAATTTATGAATGTGAACATTTTTAAACAGGTAATGGACAATCAGTACATTTTATCCTTCAAATGATTTATAGTAAAGCTATTAAAACAAAACAAAACAATTATAATGAGGTTGCAGTCATTTCAGATATTTAATGCCCTGTTTACACTTGGTTTTAAAATGTGTCTTGGGTGATCAGATCACAAGTGGACAGCACTCAATGCAAGTGTAAACAACCACCAAGGCACATTGTGATCCGATCACTCAATTCACTTCCTGAGGTGGTCTGCGATGCATCTGACCATATATCTTTTTCAGTGTAAACGTAAATGCGTTCCTAACAAGGATGTCACAATAACTGTATGTGGAGCAGTAACTATGAAAACAAGTGGTCAACTAGACACTTTGGAGATGCATGATAGACAATGGCAATGGCAATGTGTCTTGGCTGCCTACTTTTGATCTGATTGCTCAAGGCACATTTTACCAAGTCGAAACAGGGCCTAATAGACACACAAAGGGTACCAATTCCTGATTAGCTACGTAAAAGAGCATTCTTAAAATTTTAAGACCTATTATATTACAGAGAGCACACTATAAATATAAAATCAAAATATCAGAATAAAAGTAATGCAAAATAAAAATACATACATGATGTATTTTGAGAGGATTCAGTTCCTGCAAATTTTATGCAAATGCTTTCAAAAAACGTATTGACATGATAAAAAACTTGAACAGCAAACCTGCCCCTTTGATCTGAGGTGAAAGACCTCTGGGTGAAAAGGTAAAAAATTAAACTAATGTTTAAGGTTAAAGAACATAATTATGTCATTGTGTATAGCTGTGTTTTTAAGTAAATAATAGGCTAGGGGCAAAGAAAAAAATGACTTGACTCACTCAGTTTTATAAAACTGTATAAAACCAAAAGAAGACCACGACTCAATGTACTGTGTTTCTGCTTTTAACAGCTCAGAAGGGTCCCTCTAATACAGACATGACAGCTAATAACCTAAATCTTACTGTACATTAACACTAAACACTGTCTCAGCCCCATAAATATACCTGTACTATGACCTTTGCAGTGGTACCTAGAGTTGGATGTTGAATGTGACATTTGTAGATGTACTGTAGTTAATAATAAAAAACCTACATGCATGCAGTAATGCAGGTTTTGGTTAAGAAGATTCAGTCGTGCAATAAAGCTTTTCAGTTATATAAATGCATTTGGTTTGAATATGTTTAGAAATATGGAGATCGACAAGCAGAACCTTTCATGGGACACAGGTGACAGAACCTCACAACATGTGGCAGCAGGGTTTGAAACCTCACCTCCAGTTCTGCTTGTATGCCTTTTCCCACCTGGTTCTGTCCAGCAGGCACTATTATTCTAGAAAGAGGCACTTATAGCTGTACCCACATCTTTTCCCAATGGCGATTCAGAGCTGAATAATGAACATTTTCACATACTCTGCTAAGACAACAACAAACATTCATTGAGGAAAAGGCATCCTAACAATGCACAACATAGTTTTTTTCCATTCTTATCTTTGTATCACTATGGTATTACAATAAATAATGATATGCACTTTGGTAAGTCTTTCAAGGAGGTTCAAAGAACAGTTGATCAGGAATGCTTCTGTGGAAAACATTTTCCAGGCAAAAACTGGCAGACTGTGGGAAGTTGACAGGTATGTCTGGTGGAGAACTCTGGCCCATTATTTTAACAATGTTTTAATGGCTTGTTCCTAAGGACTTTCAATTCATTTTATCTGTTCTGTTGTACTAAGAGGTCAGACCGGAAACTTATCCAAATAATAACTGGTACAATACCACTGCAACCTCTTTTCAGCTTGAGATGGGGGGTAAATAACATGACTCGAATTAATATCGTGAGCTTCACCAGCATTTAAATAGTATCACAGGTAACATTATAACCAGAGTAACCAGGTTGAAGAAATCGATTAATATTAGTGGCATCAGTTCCTTAGCATTTGAAGTGAATGTGATCTCCCAGATACTGCTATTTATCACAATCTTCAGTAATTTAATTGGATGTAGGCCTCAGCATCACATATCTGGCTATGATATAATGGTATGGAACGGCTTGAAATTGTTCTAGTGTCCCACTAGCTCACCTGGCTCCATAAAACACATCCGGCCGGACCACCACTAAAGAGGTAGGGTAGCAATCTTACAATGCCATAGAAGGGCTGGGAAGTGGTGAATTATGGGTCGCATTACCCAAACAGGTATGACAAAGGTGCTGACTAATGATGCATCAACCAGGAGCACACTGTCACCTATATGGTCATAACTGAATAACAGTCCTGTGTATATCTGAGAGAGGGGCATGAAAAGAGTATCTATGCCCATGCGGCTGATGACATAAGAAGATCAATATTTAAACTGATACAGTAATTTTTAAACCTATGACTATAAGATGGATATGTCAGAGTGGATTATAACAAGTTTAGCTGCCTGATTCAAACGGGTGGCTCTCGCATGTCACCACATACTGGGCAAAACCTATAAATCAATAGAGAAACAGGGAGAACAGTGTATATCTGGAAACCGATTCTAAAAATGTACAATAAATAAAATTCATATTTTCTCTATTCTGCTATTATGACATTGACTATAGTGTGTGTATGTGCATGTGAGAATACCACTCATACAAACTGGTGTATCTATCCATGTACATTACTGTTATGGTTGAAACTGTACAGTATATCAACATATGGTCATATTTTTCGGTTGGATGGGTATTGTTGTCAATTGTTAAGTAAATGGTTAAACAAGTAACTTGACAACTGGATTTGTTAGGCCATTTGGACATAGCAGATTATTAGGTCAGGAATCATCAAAGCACTTTTCCGGTGGAAACATTTGAGCGTCCATGGTGACATTTTCTTGTTCAGTGAGCTGCTCTGAACTGCTGGATCACAGTCTTTACTGTTGGATAAACACAAACAGGAAAGTACACTATAAAAAGTCAATGTTCCTTTCACATAGTGAATAAAAATAAAATAAAAAAGCAATACAGAGAGTGTACAAAACTCAAGGAACAAATTTGTAACCCAAAACCAGTTTCTCACTGTATGTGATGTCTTCAAAAAAAAATTAAAAAATTAAAATCATGTACAGGAAATTCCATGCTTTCTTCTTTGGTGATGTTGAAGTCAGTGTTCTCACTGCTGCCCTCATGTGGAGATATCCTGCATTCCAGGCTGCTTGTCAAAAGCACCTGCACAGTGGAAAATCTGTGCAAACTCGAAGATACCTTATGTTTTCTTCAAGTTTCCTTATATGGCCATGTGCAAGACATCTTCAAGAAATTCTCCATCCGCTCTTACTTCTTGGCCAGTTGAAAAGGATTTTGACCCTTTTGATGATAAAAACATTTGTTCAACAGTATCAAAAGTATTAAAAAGAATAACAACACTAGGGGAAAGCTCAGCCATTATTTGTTTTCACAAAAGTAAAAATGCTTGAAAAAAGAGACATTTCCTTTATACTTTGTGGATGTTCACAGATATTTAATAAGTCCTCAGTTAGAGAGCTAAATATCTATATAGAGGATTATTTATTTTTATTGCCAATTTGTTGCATGTAAGCTTTCTCCTGAGCCATTACATATGGTTTATGCAACTCATTCAAACACACCAATCAGGGGCCGTGCATGCGGTTAAGTGAAACATGGCAAACTCAAAACAGCGCTGAGCCACAATTAAATCACAGACAATTATCAAGATAAAATTTAATTAACTTCTGGAGACTCATATGACAGAGTCCAGTACAAATTGCCAGGTTGAATCAAAAAGATATGGAATGTGTTATACTGCTCTATGAACATAACATTGACAATGTGATTATGCCCAAGCTAATCTGAGATCTCATTACACATGGACAAGCTAATCTGAGATCTCAATACATATGAAAATATTTCAGGAAAAAGTGGTGTATGGCGGACAACTATTTGCAAACACAAAGGAAGATTTGTAAAGCTAATTCAAAAGACAAGGGACTGACATTAAGCAGCGCTTCACCACAAAGACTTTTATTCCGTGGATGAGCTGAAAGCGCTGTGCCATCAAAGGAAGGAAAAGGCAACTACGCAAAGGTTCGGTCCAGAGCAGGGTAAGTCTCTCTCGCCAGTGCACTCCATACTTCTGCACGTAAGTTCTGCTCCAACGCGAGGATGATGTTGTCCATGTCTTTACAGCAAATGAATGGCAGTGGCTGAGCACAGGTTACCCCATGGAGCAGCACAGGGAAATTATTCCAGAATCCATTGGGTGAAGTGTCTGACGATGGTTAGATGGCGAAGAAACAGTATTAACAGAAGCATCATTTAATACCACTGCTCCGTATTCATCTGAAGAAGGACTCAACAATGAACAGGCCTGCTCCGGTGTTTTAAATATCAACAATTTGATGAGGTAAACTAGGACATAGTAGCACAAAGGCTGCTGCAGCAACCTGCCTCACAGCGAGCAGCATTAATGTTTATCATCATGAAAAACAATATAACAGGAGTGTGTGAGTGTTAGGAAGCAGTAAGAGTCGCTATATATAATCTGGCAGGAGATGCCATAAGGTATTTACACTTTATCAAGACAGAAAGAAGATGATATATCAAACTGAAGCTGAAAATGAACTTAAAAGGCTGTTACAATGCCACCCTCCCAAAGTCAATGTAGTACAGGCTGACATGTTGATGCAACTTGAGTTTTCAACCTTACTCTTACTATCTTGGTTGAAAATGTAAACCTTCAGTTTGAGTTGGGGTCTTTTTAGTTAAAACTCATTACTAGATTATGATTTTAAATAGCAAAACAGACTAACTGAAATAAGTGTTCAATGTGAAATGCACATTTGGGAATAATATTCGGTACATCAAAGGTCATCTGTCATACAGCACCCTGTTGTACAACACCCAACTGAGTATACAGCAGTGGTGGGCACAGCTAACTGAAAAGTTAGCTTTGATAACCACTAATGTGCTAACTCCAAAGTTTAATTTTATAACACTAAATCGATAAACCAATAAAAATTTAGTGGAAGATAACAATAACCACTAATTGTTAGCTTTTATATATGAATTTAGCTTTGGTTTGGTTTTTGGCTCTGAAACCCTTCAAGAGATACCTAGAGAGCTAAAAGTTTAAACTGTTTATAACTCAAGTCCCAACTGTCAGACTACAGTGATGACAAGGGGATATTTAGGAAATACCCAGGTGGGTATCATTGGATTATGCAGAGTCTCAGGAATAAATCTGAATTGAAATTTTCTTTCTGTGATATTTATTTTTGTTGGTGAAGCCCAATTTTACAATTAGCCCATGTTGACATTTTGCCCTCAGTGAAACTGATTGGGGATTACAAACATTGGCACTGTTTTAGCTGGAACTAGGAAGGTGGGTCTCAGCTCTTTATTGGTCTATAGCTCTGTCAATCAGAACCTGGAAAATACAACCAGGGGCCTGTATTATGAAGCAAGCGTTTTTGCTTAGCCAGATATATTGTCAGATTCAAGGTAGTCTGGGCTAAATGTAAGTGAACAAAGATAAAGTCCGTTTGAACTAGACCATAAATCTGACAACTTATCTGGTGAAGCAAGAAATCCAGCTTTGTGACACAGGCCCCTGTTCTCTGCTTAGTTCAGGGTACCCCATTTTAAATGGACTTTTTCTTCCTTCAATTACATTTAGCCCAGACTACTTACAGACTACCTACAAATCCAACAAGTACAAGTACTTACAAACTTTATTCACTTTGCCTGTGAAAAATGTTAGCAGATTTACAGTTAGCAGAATTAAATTTAGCAGAAGCTAATTGGTCCGCTAATGGTTTTCAAAGTTAGTGGAAATGCTTATCCGCTAATCAAAAAGTTAGCTTTACTAATTAGCGGTTAGAGGATTAACAGAATTCTGCTCACCACTGCCCATCAGATCCTACAAATATGGGTTCTGCACATCAGTGCCATTATCAGTATGCAAGTTACCAGTGTAAATTCCAGGCAAATTCAGCAGTATCTTGGCCTGGCAGCAACTAACAAGGACTTGGCTATGGAAGACCCACACAGCACAACTGTCTGAAAGCTCCCCTTTTCACACCAGTGAGCATTCTTGGAGGGGTATTATTACTCTGGGGGGGTGCTGCCGAAAATGTTAATTCCTGGTTTCAGACAATAGATATACTACATGAAGTGCCATCCTTTTTCACTTCATCTTTTGACCAATTTTATAAATTTGATGAAGAATTAATTAAGATCTTTGTACTGCCGAAACTCCATGTTTCCAGCCTCACAATTCAGTGCAGCGTGGTCTGATACAAAACATTATGATCCAATAAATTAATAGGCAATGTCCCTTCACATTATGCACAAATATCATGCAAATGCAATAACAGTATACTTCTTAAACATATTGAAATATTGCAGAGGCATAAAATCCATTACACAAATGTTACCAGTAATTAAAAATAAACCATCTGTACAAAAACTTTGCATATTTTTTTTCTTGTTTTGTTCCTTAAAAAAGCACATAAAAAAGTACAAAAATAAATATTCTATGTACAATTACACATGCCAGAGTGGGATAAGAGTCACTGCAAAAAAAAAAAAAAAGCATTAATCCATGCTCTTCACATGTTAGTCACGTCATCAAAATTAACATCCACATTAACAACATAACAAGTTATAGGCAATGATTCAGTAAGGTGCAAGCATTAAAAATTTCCATGGCGCAATTTGTACAGTGTATGCTGACAAGATGGGTTCATATACAGTGGATGAGGTCAAAGGTCAGGCTGCATATGCATGCTGTTGTAAACTCCACCTGAAGGCTGAAGCAATCAAAAAGCTGTATTCCACTTACTTTATTCCAACAGCCTGGAACTGGCAAGCCATCATCACCCTGGCAAAGAGATGAGACACAAGTGTACAAGTGAGCAGGTGCTGTGATCTATACTCATACCAAATATCAGGATGGCATGCAATCAAGTTCACGATAAAAGCCCATGGTGGATCTGAGAGATGACATGCTGCGTTCAAGGAGTCAAAGTGAGCCATAGCTGCTGTATTCTATGTACAGGGTTTCAAATGTGCCGTATTCTTAGGGTTTTCCAACTTGAGCGTAACGTCTGAGACCTTTAAATTCAGCTGATTATTGCTCCGTGTTTTGTAACTCTGAGGTGCTTTCGAGTACATCCAGAAAAGACCACTGGGATGGAGCAGTGGCCCCCGACGAGGTGGGAGGGTGTTTGTCTTCTCACTACTCCCCAAATCCCATCGTCCTTCACTGTTGGATCAATACCAACTGGACTGCTTCTTTGGTCCGAATGGAATTCCCTCTTCACACCCCTCCACATCAGCTTTCAGGAAATTTCCCAGCATACCAAGCTGTGTACCCCATGACCCAGGTGTGAGGGTGACCACAAGGAGAAGTTGACGGCACTTTGTCTAGGTGATACCAATGAGATAAAATGGCATAAGTGATAAAGGTGGGTAGTGGGCTGGAAGCCAGGCAGGACACTGGGGTGTCTGTTAGTGATGAATTCACACGCATGACACTGAAGGATATTAAGCGTTTGCTTCTTTAGGACATTCTAATTACTGAAGAGCTTGGATATATTTCTCCTTAAGGGTTGGGTGTCTTCTGCATACTGTTAGTCTGTGTTGAGTACAGCATAAGTTTAAAAAGGAATTAGATGGTGAGCATGTAGTTAAGTAGGATTTTTGCAATGTAGTAAGTCAGCTGTGTATAGAGGTGGTTTCCTATAAGCTTATAAGGTAACATTTAGAAGAGTAACTTGTACTCATTGAACTTTAGTTAGATTAGTATGGTTCAATACGATGTAGAAGAACTGCACAAACCAAGGACATAAGTAACAAAGGGGGAATACTGGGGAAATTAGCACCAACTAATAGATTAGTGTGACCATAGCAAACTTTACCCATGTGTGATGGCAACAGTCAGGGCTGGGTAATACAATATTTCAAGCACATGACAAAAGACCTGAGGTCAAATACTTTTGTATTCTTTAAAAAGCCATTACAAACAATTATGGCTGACATATTAGTACATCAAAATCTGTCCAGCCCCAGCTGCTGGCCCCACTCCTGGGCTGGAGGGTTACGCTTAGGGGCACACAGCCATGCGAGAGGGAAGGGAGAGGACACCCTACCACAGGGCACGGGGCATCCAGCCCGTCCAGGCCCGGCAGACCCGGGTCACCTTTCTCCCCCTTAAAGCCTCGGAATCCCTGTTTGCAAAATCAATGACTGTCAACATCCAGGTGTCCAGAGGTCCTTGGGGGACACCATGCCCCCCCACCCCGTGGGGGCAGGCTTGCGCAATACATGAACTCATGCATGCAGGATGCCCTGACTGCTAGGAACAGGCTGACAAGGGCCAGGGCTGGGGCACCAGGTAGGCCAAGGACATCAGATTCTGGCTTTGCTTGGGGAAATGGGCGGGAAATATCTTTGGAGGATGGTTTTGAGGGCAGAGTGGATATAGGATCTGCACCTCTCATGATGAGGCCATGGATTTAATTCCCAGAAAAGGACCAGCAGTATAGCTGGAATTTGGAGCTGGTAAAATATGCAGATGTAAACGTAATCTTGGCAATAAAAGCTATGGAAATAATCTCTCAAACCATTATGTGAACTCGGAACTGCACTGAGGGCCCATGCCACTTCCATGTTCCCG
>JAAGVU020000061.1:17794020-17812049 GCA_011763525.2 Mormyrus iriodes
TCCTCCCAATCACACCCTTCCAGGTTACACTGTCATTACCCACGTGAGCATTGAAGTCCCCCAGTAGAATGATGGCGTCCCCAGGTGGGGCACTTTCCAGCACCCCCTCCAAAGCCTTCAGGAAGGCCGGATACTCTGAACTGGTGTTTGGTGCATACGCACAAACAACCGTCAGAGCCCGTCGCCCGAAACAAAGTCGAAGGGAGGCGACCCTCTCATTCACTGGGGTAAACTCACAAAGGTTAAAAAAAAAAACAATGGTGAAAACTTTGTCTTGCCTAAGACTTGTGCCCCACATTTGATCCTCTAGCTCTTACATCTGCAGATCATCAACACAGAGCGAGTCAGAGCTTGATCTGATGACAGAGCACATCATACCTTTGGACCTGGAGTCCCAGGAACTCCAGGGGGTCCTGGCGGTCCTGGGAGGCCCTAGATTAATTTAAACAATTTTATTGGTTTGAACAATGTCTAACACATGAACAGTATGCCATATTACACATTTAAGAGCAAATGCAAATGACATTTGCATATACTGTACAGTACTGAATAAAAGTCATAAGCAGTCAAAGGAAATGTTTAAAGCTATTTATCTAAGTAGTATGGGTATATGGCGCTGCGCTCACAGTTCCAGCACTCGATTTTTGTGTTTTTTCATCAGTCAAAGTGAATGTATCTGCAAACATGTGTGTGTGAAAGACTATGTTACAGTCCATCTGAACTCTGGGAAATTAACAGCAGGATGGATATGAAATTACCTCTGAATTTCAAACTGAAGCTGGGCAAACCGAGGCTACTGAACACAGTGGTGTGGCGAAGCAAGATAGAGTAGCTCAGAGGCAAGAGGAAGTGGTGCTTGCTACTCTTCTGAGCCAAACAGAACTATCTGTCAGTGGAAGAGGACTCTGTGTATTTCAACAAAGTTTGGTGTTCAAACATTGTTCATCAGCAGTCGAACATCTGATAATCAAATGCTAGCCACACACACACCGGAATCCCCCCGAACGATAAAGTTAGCGAGGTGCTTGTTGTGCTTCACGATAACATCTGCTCTCTCCAAAACAATCAGAGGCATTTTTCGTGGTTGCTGGTGAATTTAACCATGCTAACCTGATTTTTTTTACCAGGTTTTTATTAGCACGTCACCATTGCAACCTGGGGAGAAAATGCCCTCGACCATGTGTACATCAAATACCTGGGGACACCCATTAATCATGACCTCACTTGGAACACTAACATTAGCAGCTTAAGAAAAATGCCCACCAATGATTGTACTTCCTGAGGAGGCTCCAGCAGGCTGGTCTGGGTTCTTATGTAAGAACTACAGGAACTACAGTTCTTATGTCTTTTTATAGGTGTGAGGTAGAGGGCATTCTTCCATCATGTGCCACTGCATGGTACAGAAACTGCTCTGCTGCAGAAAGACACTGGAGTGAGCAGTTAAGTCTGTACAGAAGATCATCCGCAGCAGCCTTCCAATGACTGAAGACATCTACATCGGTGGATGCAGGAATAGGGCTACCAGTATCATGAAGGACTCTTCATACCCTACTAATGGACTGTTTACCCCCCTCCTGTCAGGAAGAAGGCTGCACGGTATCAGGGACTGAAGAGCTTGGCTGAGAGAGTTTCTTTCTGGAAGCTGTCAGACTTATAAATTCTGCCACACATTACAGATCTGTTTTTTTGCATTAACTTTACACTACAGGCTCTTTTTCATGCGCAATAAATGTGAATACTTATATTTATACTCATACCACTAACATTATTGTATTTATTAATGTTCATCTGTACTTTTAAAATTGCTTGTAGCTGATTGTTTTTACTGGAAGTCAATGTTTGTGCAGTTCACGGAATCTCAGTGCTTAATTTCGTTCCCTAACAGGCTACCCCCTTGTTCTCAGAATGACAATAAACCTTACTGATCTTGATATGTGCTCAGAACAAAAAATACAATTTAACATTAGAACATTTGAAAATTTAGAGTAATACAATAAAAACTGACAAGAATTTCCTCCGTTCTCCAAAAATATACTGATATCTTGTTGGATGGATAGAAGAACACCATTTCAGTTTCCAGACATTTACTTAGGGGCACCTCAGCCATTCCAGGTATTCGTTACATTTTGTATCCAGCTGAATTAATTAATTGATTAAATTGGTTTTAAAAAAGTCTATAAGTTATTGATTCGCCATATGAGGTGGTGTAGTGGTAGAGTCAAAAAATACATTGGTGTATTGGATGGTTGCTACAAACACTGGGATGACTTTAGGAGAGGTTTTGAAATGGCTCAGCTGACACTTTGACAGACATAATATCATAGTTTTATACCAACATGAAGATCATTTGAACATCATTTTCTTAGACTGCCTAAAACTTTTGCATAGTACTATACTATAGTGCATGTATACAAAATGTGCAAGACAAATGTTATTACCATTAATGGCAGATTCCGGGTTTCCTGAAAAATAAAAAAGATTGAATAAAATGTTATTTCAAAAAGCACATTATTTCATCCCAGAATTCTTTGTTTTTAATTAAGTCAACGCACTATTTTTCCATTGAAGTTTCCATTAGAGTCAATCATTTCAGATTTCCCTGGTTCTCCGGCTGGACCAGGAGGACCCTTGAAAACACAAGAGAAAATGACAGAATAATATAGATTCTGACCCTTTGCATTTTATTATTTACTTCTTTGTCGATGAATATACACAGACTCCAAATTTCTTTTTCTCTTGGCGTGTACTTAACAACATTGTGGACACACATTGTAAACCTGAGGGCCAGGTGCCATTAATGGCGCTTTGCACTGACATACTGGAACCAGGCTGTGCTCGACCCATATAACAAAAAGACACTAGTTACAGTGTGGCTACAGCTGGCTTCATCTCGGTAAAGGTATTGCCATGTTTGGAGAGCGTCAGAGACATAAAACCAAAGAGATGCTTGTTTACTGTTCACATGGTGTACATCATGATTTACTATGTGTTAATTTCTGCTAGCACATCTGTGAGAATCGCTGTGTTATGTTAGCATCAAATGCTAGTGGAATTATCCCTAGCTTGAGTAAATTTGCATAACGAATCCATGAAATTGCTCAATTTAGTTGCTCTATAGTACTTTTTCAAGCAGGAGGCTGAAAATTTCCAAGTTTGAGTTTTCGGGATTGCATGAATACATGTGCAATACTACTAATACTAATACTACTAATAATGAACAATATATAGAATATGTCCTTTTTTCCTTCAGATAACCTATGCATATCAATGCAGTTCACCGGTATCTCAGTGAATTTCAACCAATCAGATGGTGGTGATACAACCTGCTCAGTTTAGTTACGCTTTCGGCTCTGCTAATAAGCACAGCTATGTAAGCATGAATATAGGTCGGGTATGGGTCAGGCTCGGCTCAGTTTTGTGGTGGCAGTGGAAAATGCTATTTGACTGTAAAAGCTGAGCCCCTGCTGTCTGGCACACATAGGGGGTCAGACAGAAGGCTCTACATACCCTCGGCCCAGGTGGTCCCTCAGGCCCAGTTTCGCCCTGTTAGACAATGGCAACAAAGGTAAGAGACTCATTCAATATGCAACTAATAACCCTGCTGTAATTATGGGAAACACTATAGATACCAAAAAAGTAAACAATCAGCAAGAACAACAACCAAGAAACATTTTATTAACTCAAAAAATACAAAAACCAATGACATAGGTAAGGCACTTACCTTTGATCCCGGGTCTCCTTTTTCACCCTGTCAATATGGTACAGAATTAACATATCACTGACACTGAAAAACGCTCCTGAAATGCTAACCTGTCTCTAGTTCAGAGGGCATGCTGGACTGAAGTCCTGCAGAACACTATCCTGACATGCTACCTTGTCTCATGTTCGGGGTGGGGGGGGGGCAGGCTGGACTGAGGCCCTACAGAGCGCTTTCTTGACATGAGGGATAACCTGTCTCTGGTTCAGAGGACATGCTGCACTGAGGCCCTGCAGAACCTGGTCTAAGGACACACACTATTCCCCACCTGGGACCCAGGGGGTCCTGGAGGTCCAAGCATCCCTGGTTCTCCTTTGACTCCCATGCCTGCCATGCTGGACTCCCCCTTTTCCCCCTGTTGCAAAAAAAAAAATGGAAGCATGAACCTCCATGTTGCTCCCCTACATTACACACTAAACACAGGTATGCAGCAGCGGTGCATGCGTCAGTTTACGCTGAGGATTTAAAGCATGGTGTCACAGTGACAGAACAACATGACCAAGGTGTTGCATTAAACACAACCAGAGGGCAACATATGTAGATTTCAGAACACAAGGTGAAAGCTTTAGCTTAGAATCAGACCAAAAACATCATAGCTGTTCAGCTGAGATCTGAATGCAAAAACGAGACAGATAAAAGATGGAAATCTTGATTTACATGGGAGCATGGGGGGGAGGGGGTCACTTTGTGCCTGAAATCATTCCCTTGACCACCTCAAAAACAGGAGCAGGTTTCAGTTTGAGGTAAAGCAGAACTGAGGAATTTATTTGCTTTCAGAACCAGGATTTCAGGCAATAAATTTGTAAAAAAACATCTGCAAAAATTAAGGTATGAACTGCCAAACTGAATGAATTTAAAAGCAAGGATAAGTTCGGCTGCCTCTACAGGGTGAGAAATATCTGATTCATTTCAGACCCCCTGTTGTGAAATCCACGGTCTTCAGAACACATGTAAAAAAGGAGCAACACAGAGGAACACATACAGAACGTGTGCAATGCATAGCAGCCACTACATCCAGGTCACAGCAAGCCTACCCTATAGCCTCTCTTGCCAGGAATACCAGGGATTCCAGGCTGACCCTTCATACACGGGGAAGAGGAGTTATCATGAAGTTATAGAGGACAGAACAGACCAAAGAGCTTCTAGAATGCAGAGCTGGCTGCCCTGGGCTATGGCTCATTACCTTCCATCCAGGCACACCTGGAAACCCAGGCTCTCCCTACGGTGATGAGGGAATGGAGGAGGAGAAAGGCAAAGACAGGCAGAAAGAATTAGAGGGACGTACAGCATAGCAGACACAAAGCAGCACCTACAAAACCCAAAACCGGACCAATGATGGCACATTCACACACAATTTTCAGTCTAGGGCAGTGTTCTTATTTCACACAGAATGTTAATTTTTTACTGAAAACTAAATGATTATAACTCTCAAGCTGGTCAAATGCACAGCCTCCAGAAGTCAGTGTTAAGGAATACTTATTCAAGCCGGCAGATAACACATTGAATCCTGGGGAGGGGGGAGTGGTGCTGGGAGCCCATTTTTCCATATAACTGCAATCTTAACCATATTAATTCATCTATCTCTGTAAATATAAAAACCATCTGGATAAAATGCAGGTTAGCATACTTAACAGGCCTCATGCAAGCGATAGATTTGATTTAAAAAAAAAGGTATTTTGGAGGTTTATTCCTGAGAGTAACTGTAGTCCAATTTAAAATCCATGACTATGCCCAAAGTGAGCCCAAATTGAGTGTATATCATAGGATAGTATCTTTCCATTATCTAAAACAAAGCACAGCGTATCTGAATACAGATGAAGTGTGACCTTAATGCTGCTTACTCTTCCCCATTGCTAAGATGTGCCTTCCCTTCATTGCGTTCCAATTTCAAGGTAAACAGGTCCGGGCAAAAATGAGGCTGACCCATCCAATAAGCATCCTGAGAGCTTCCAGGTCAGGCAGTCCCCAGTGGAGCAGGGAGCCCCCATTGTGAGGGACAGCGATCCTTCCTCTAGACACAAATGAGCCCAGACAGCAAAGTGGGTAAGAACAGACAGACTCTAGAGGTATAGGCAATGGATGGAGTCAGGGGCCCCTGTTTGGAGGCAGGGGGTGTTTAGACCACCTCCACTGCATATTTCCTAAACATTCTTACCATTACTACCCCTCCCACAAAATGGCAACGCACATTGACAGTGAAAACACACATACAGAGTCCTATATTTCAATGCTGTTTTGCCTCCTATAGTCTGATACAGAAGTCACTCTCATAACTCATACCCTATATGCCATTGAACATTGCACAGAAAGTGTCTTGAAAATACCACAGGAATCCAAACGAAACCCTACAACGAGGACAGATGAAACCAAACATTTATTCCCTTCTCAGCAGGGGAGTGGCAGTTATATAAAGCCATGGGTGGGGGGGGTTGGACCACAGCACAGGTGCCACAGCCTGACTGACGGCTCCATATGGTCGGTGGCTGGCACAGGCCGGCACATGGCAAGTGGATTTCTCAGAAGTCTGAGACAGGTGCCGGGTCCACCCAGAGGCGACTGCAGCATCAGTTCAGTGATCAGATGGTGGATGTGGCAAACGTCCAAACCGCACTTAGCCCATCTCCTACGTCAGTTCCCTCACGTCGAACTTTCAGGGCCAAATCGAGTGTCTGGGCCACCAGCAGATGAATGGGAGGTCACTGCCTGACTCATGGCATGCCACACCATCGCCGCCATTCTCATCAAACACTGTTTTCCGAGTGTTATAAGCTTACAGCTCGGAGCAGCTCCATTCCTCTCTAACCAGTTAAATGCTGGCCATAATAGCAGGGCCTCTCCTGGCGAGTCGCCTCCTGAAGAGTGAGCAGCCAAGACGACAGTGGCCATGATGACAGCATCGTCTGGCACTAACGGGCTTCATACTGCCCATTTCCTGCTTCTTCCAGGCAGCCAGTTGAAGCAGAGCCATTAACCAGCACACACACAAAGCGATGAGACCAAGCATGTGGCTCCGCATATGCCCACCAATGCCATTACCCAGGACCAGTAAGGCACTACACGCACTCTGAGAGAGTCTATTACCCTTCTGTGAATATAGCTTCAAAGGCCTTGTCTGAGAAAACAGCTGTTCCTCATTAGGAATCGTAAAAGCAGCTGTGTTAGCCTTGCTGCTGCTGGACACGTGGGTCCTTCCAGGCTGAGGCCCAGGGAGGTTAGTGGGGCCCCTACAGGGTGGCTCCTTTGCTGTGGGATCAATCCAGTCAGGGCTGCTAGTTGGGGAACAGTCAACTTGGCAGCATGGGAACTCTCATGTCTTTTAGAACATTTTCATCATTTTATATGTTTTTTTTAGAATTAAAAACTTCTACTCAGCGGCTAATAACAAGAGGGTCATAAAGGATAATGATTTAGCCACAACATTCATGCCAGCACTCAGAAACCAAAAACAGGCATACAGAGCCATGGCATGCCACAGGGCTGTGTCAAGCTCCCAGTTGGGCATGTCAGCTACCTTCTCCCCCTTCCCTCCTGGAAGACCCATCTTCCCATCATCTCCCTATGGGGATGAACACAAAGATGCACCTTCTGAACATAGAACACATTAACAAGGAAAGTGGGGCTGTGCTCCCCACATAAACACAAGGCGGAAGGCCTTTCCTACAGACCACCAAAGCCAGCCGGTCTTAAGGAAGAGCACGGAAGATTAGCAAAAACAACAATGGCCATGCAGGACTTCAGCATGTTTTATGTCCTCAGTGAGTGGAAATCACATATCTGCATTATGTATTATTATATTTTAAAAAGGCACTATGCAGCAAAAAAAGGGAAACCTCCCAGTGCTTATTTTCTGAATGCACAGTCTTATACTTTATTTAAAATTAATCATCTGTGGAATCAATTATGCAAACAAAAGCTCTTTATGGAAAACAGAGCAAGAGCTGAGAACCTGAGTGCATATATATATTATGATGTTTGTAAAACGAATCACAGCACACTGTTTTATATGAGCATTGAGGAAGCAAACCAGCCTTGTAATTTCACTGCCAGGACAGTGCGGCAGAGCCTGGCTCGTATTCATCCACACATCAGCGTCTTTTCTGGGAATCTCTCACAAGTACTTCTGGCAAGTTACCCCAGGTACCGACCAGAAGTGTGGTCCATTTGTAACAGAACTTCGATCACCAGGTCCTATAGCATCTTTTTAATGAACATTTTCATTTTAAAATACCTGCAGTGGTGAAGAAGCATAATGGAAAAGGCCACTGACAGCTCAGTGCTCTTACCTTAGGCCCCTGATCACCCTTTGGACCCTGTCAAAGGAAGAATCAGGGGCAATTAAAACATCAGCAGGCAGTAATCAAAGGACTATAGTCTCCAGGCTGTAAATGATTTAATATTATAAAAAGTAACCCATTAAGGCAGAAAAAAGAAAAATGGCTTTTATGACTGTCATTTGACATTGTAAACTCCAGATGTTCTGTTAGATTTTACTTTAATACCTGTCAGACAAGCTATAAATCTAATGAGCCTCAGGGCAGAGTGGAGTAGAGCAGTTATCGGTGCTGTAAAAACAAGCATGTTCCCTCGAGAGGACAGCTGCCCTGGTCCTCTTCAGCGTCCTCTCCCAGTCCAAATTAAACTGGGAAGTTCTGCCTGTCAGCACTAGGTGGTGCACTAAACACTGTCTGGCAGGTGGCCAGGGTGACTGAAAAATGGATTATATGAAATCCAAAGTGGAGTGTGTGTCCCATTACACACCTCTGGTGGGAAATGAAATTCAGAAAAAAAAGTAACGTGCCAGATTTGTGGCACAATTAACAGTTTATAAATGTCCGCCTCAGTTCTTGTATACAGAAAGATTCTCACATGTTTAAAACAAACTTCTTCAGGCCAAGACGACTACAAAAGACACGGTGCTGTGTCTGCGCACTGTTTGCCATCAAACTGGTCTGTTATTGTTGGGAAAAAGTCTGGGAATGGAAACGCTCAGAGTCAAAAGTTCAAAAGGTTCCGGATGGATAACAGAAAGTTCGGAAGGTGGGACAGAGGCGAGGCTGAGGACAAGAAGCAGAAAGAAAGCCTGAAAAAAGTAATTCCATGCAAACTGCATGTCCACCCAAAAAAATAGATTAATCAGTAACCCAAGCCAGGTACAAAAAGGTCAACTTATATCCCCAGACAAAGGAAACAATTCTCAAAATGACACTGACTTTACTGCAGAAATGAGAACAAATCACAAGAAAATTAAGAACAAAAAAGACCCAATTTGCAGACTGTGCCAAATATATGTATTTGATCACTGAATAAAGAGGAATAGGCATTGCTGCATGTTAGAGAGAGAGAGGACAGAAAGGCAGACCAGAACTCTCCAGATGCGATACCCATACCCAGTACCCTTCAGGGCATGGAAAACAGATGTTTGGAGGGCAGCCAGGTCAGGATAATGAGAGGAAAAGGACAGTCTGGATGCGTAACCAAAAACTGACAGAGAAAAGTCAGCATTGTTACCTGGGGACCGACGGCTCCTTGGGGACCAGGTTCACCACAATCACCCTGGAGACAATGAGAGGGAAGAGCAAGAGGAAGAGATCAGGAAGAGGCAACAACTGATACAGCAATAAGATGTGGTCTGCATGACTAGACGACTGATAAAAAAAACAACAAAATGGATGCCTGCAAAACCAATGGGAAAGCTGTTATAGTATATGCATAACTATGAATAATAATAATCAGAGCTTGCTTATGGGTGGAGGACTCCACCTACCTTCTGTCCTGGTGTCCCGGGTTCACCCTGAAATCACAGAGGACACTTAGAGAACAGTGGCTCAATTATTGGAAACACACATGCTCTGGCTGGAGCAGCCACTTATTGTGTGTCTGAAGTTACAACCCCTGGTCGAATACTTTAAACACCCTTCCAGCTGTTCCACATCGCCAGCGTTCTTCACCTCCTACCTCCTCTGACCCTGCCTCTCCTATCTAATAATACAGCCCTGTCAACCTGAGCTTCTTGTGTTAGAAACATACTCCCCATTGTTCCTGGGACTCAGAGCTGCAGACAGAGGCCAGCTGCGGGAAAGTGTTCTTATTAGCAGCACAAACAAAGCGCCGCTAAGAGGCTTCTGCCATGTGAACTTGTTTTGCTTTCCTGCACAGCCTGGGTGCCCTAAATTGTACCATTTTATGTCCAGCAATTAAAACTGTCTGCACTAAATAATCCATTGCAATTAGGACAATGAAAAATATGGCTGAAAAACAAAAAGGGTGACTTATTACTTTAATATTTATGTTTTAAAAATCCTTATTCTCAGAATTTAATACAACGCACCTTCATTCCTGGTAGCATCTGGAAGGAAAAAGAAACAATAAACCAGTTTTAATCATTAAATTCACATAATTTATACAGGTAATTGAAAATTGCTAAGATTGTGTGGAAATAATCAGCGAGGCCTTAAACGATACAGTTGCATGAGTGCTGTGCTTTTGCTCGTGGGAGCTTTACTTACACATATGTGTTCTGAGGGCAAAACGAAAAATGATTGTTCAGAGAAATAATCAATCAGATTGTAGAGGAGGTGGGTCCAAGAAACTAGGATCAAGACATCTGATTGGTTGGTCCCACCTCCTCTAGTTGCTTGGACCCATCTCCTCTACAATCTGATTGGTTATTTCTTAAAGTATGGATGACGTGAGCTTCACACTCACCCGTGGGTCTTTGCCTGGCTTACCCGGCTCCCCAGGCTTTCCCTGAAAGACACAGAGAGTAACTTAGGGCAGTCGTCACAAAGAGGCTGATGATGGGGCACAGGCAGGGTGGTGTGGCACAGTATGTTAACACCCTGATTCACAGCACCACAATGATGCTGGGGCAGGGGGACTAGTGGCTGGTGGGAGCCGTGCAGGTGTACCGGGGTTCCGTTGATGCCCGCAATGCCGGGTGTCCCTGGAGGTCCTGGTGGTCCTGGAGGTCCTGGTGGGCCCTGAGCCCCAGGCTCGCCCTGCTGATAGAGCACACCTTACCAGCTGCTACAATTGGCCTACCAGATAACTTAGATAACAACTTTGATATGCCAGGCAAAGGATGCAACAGAAATGTTTTAATTAGCTGGAGCAAAGGCGGGGTTAGAAACTGGAGAGCTGAATGTCTTAGATCAACCATGTTTTGAAAGAGAACATCTCCACTGACATCACAGCAGACCACATGCATGCTACACAGCATGGTCCTCTGCACAAGCCCAGCAGGGGGCACTATGGAGCCAGAGTGATTGGCAGGCGGGGACACCAGTACCAGGATGTGCATGCCAAACAAGAAGGCAACACCACGCTAAGTAATATGCAGGCCAAGCAACAGTCCAGGTGAGGTGGAATATGCAGACAGGAAAACTATGGGTCTCCATACTAAAGGAGTCATCATTTAAAAATACATATTCCTGAATCTGCTTTACAATCTGCTGGACAAAGAGCAATAGAAAATAGTCAGATGCAATGCAGCACATACATTCAGTTTCCGCTGACTGATTGACCATGTGGAACAATATAAATTGTGATATTTGTCACAAGCTTGGCTGCACTTCCAGTTATCCTTCCATCAAAACGTCACCCTGCTATTCCTAAATCATGCACATTCAATCATATTTCATCGCAACAAATGAGGCAAAACGTCAAATATGCCTCCCAAATGGTCTGGTAACCACTCTTTCCTTAGAAAGAATTTCTATAACCACTATTTTAAATTAAATTTGAAAGAATATGAGCTACAGCTGCAATTTACTGCATGACAACAAGTATGTGTATATAATGACTCTCCCTGGATGTGCATTACTGAAGCAAGTCTCCTTCATGCTGCAATTTTAAGCTGTCTGGGTTTGGTGTGGAGATACCCCTGCCCCCATCTTCAGGTCCGCATGCCAAAAAATGTACCATTGTCTCCAAACATGGTATTCTATTTTGGAAAGAGTACCCACACACCTTTGAATACAAGAGGAGGAGGAGGACACCAGCCAGCCGGATTCCCGTGTGCCAAGAGGAAGGATGTGGATATGTGTGGGGCCAAGGTTCACAAGCCAGAACAGTGGCCCATTTAGCTGCTCTCTGACCGGCTCTATGTCGACTTTGGGTTATTCCTCAGCAAAAGTGCTCTTCCGGCATTTTACTACACCGAACAATAGCTACCCACAGCAGAGCACAGCTGCACAGCATCTATGCACTACTCTCAGAGAGAGTGCTGCCTTGGTGAATGCAGATGTCACTCAAGCTACCGGACTCCATCTTATGACTCCCAACCCAGAATGCTCCCCTGCATGCACTTTCTGGCTGCATGAACATTGCCTGGGATGCTATGGCACAGGATTCACAGAGCTAGTGGCTTTACATCACTGCTGTGACATTTTTTTAACAAGATGCACAGATGTGGCAGGCAGATGGACATGCTGCTGATTCCTGCCCTGCTTATACTGATACATTCAGAAATGGAGACGGAGGAATGGTAATGGGCTGACAGAGTTATGTCAATTTGGACAGCACTCATTGTGTTCACACCCTACTTCCTCCCAGAGGCATCAGGTAGTAAAACACTTGTGCCGCTCTGTTGTCATCAGGCTGGTTTTGACACACGGGAGCCACGTGCTGTGTTAGAGCGGCCTCTGTCCACGGCAGCTGGCAAGTAGAAGAGGCAAGCAGGCCAGAGGACGATGTACCTTGAGGCGCTTTAGGTTTAGAGGGCTTATTGGGGGCATTTTTCGCACGCCGATGGGCAGTATCTGATGAGGTCACAAAGCAGAGGTGGTCAGCAGAGGGCAGCAAGGTGACCAAAGGGCCGGCAGGGAGGGGGGGGCAGCAAAATGGAGAGAAGACAGGAAACAGAGGGCAAGGACAGAGGGAGAGAGAAAGAGAAACCTGTGAGGCGGGTGGAGAGGAGCGGAGGAGAGTGAGGCATTTACCCAGGGAGCACGTGTGGGGGAATCCCGCTATCTTCACACCATGTGACCTAAAGGGCCAGAGTCAGCCTGGCCGGAGCAAACCGTAAACAGACTCAGAGAGAGAGTCGTTTCTGCACAACATGGCTGTTCCTGCTGCTACCAGTGCCAGCAATACTAGTTTTTTGTACTGAGCATGTGAACCTTTCAGCTGCCAAGCTGCACTCCCTGATGGTGGAGATTCCCAGCCAGACGTGCTCCCTGCTCCAGATGAGGTGGTCCAGAGATCAGACTGGATGCAGTCGTGCCACAGAGAGAGAACACAGCGACTTACTGTGGCCAGTCCTCCAACACAGGTCTGTACAATGCGCCGTTTCTGTTGGAATCACCCACATTGTCAGACATTGCTGAACCATGACCCACCCAAGGCCCAACATCTTGGGCCATAAACAGAACTTCTTCAGTTGTATTGTTGTATATTAACAGATAAAGGTCCACCCTTCAATCTCGGTTCAGTATAGCATGTAGATTGAAGATGCACTGAATTATTCCACTTACCCCATAACCTTAAAGCTACAAATCCGACTTGAGGTCTCTAATTGGTTAGATTCCAGTGGCAGAAAGTCGCTCGTTTTGTGTTTCACCCTGTGAGAGCAAGTAGGTTGCACAGCCGAGAGGAGGGAGGCCCTAGCTCAGAGCAGTGTCTCTCTTTGCGTGGCACTACAGTGATGGAGTAAGTTAGGTGTAGGGTCGGGTTGGGGTGGGGAGAGACCCACAAACCTTCTGCATCATGATATGACTGGAGCGCAATGCCGCCAGTGCTTTTCTTCTTTGGGCGTCCTGCACAGAGCAACCCCCCCCCCCCACCACACACACAGATACACACAGACACACACAGAAGAATGGGTGACTCCTTGTCTCACTACTCCAAACATCTTAGGTTGTCCCCCAGCCTGCCCTTACAGTCTAACCACCCACCAATAATGCCCCCCCTACATGGTCTGCCTAGGGGATTCAAATGAGTGCAAAAACAAGCCAGGACACGCACAGGAAGACTGGACAGGACCACCGGCAGGAATGGGGAGCGGAAGGCAGCCAAAACGTTCGGTCTTGATTTTATTTTTTACCATTTATATATTTAGTATCTGAATTTCCACACTTAAACATCACTGAACAGAGAAACGTTGTGCTCCTGAGAAGAAAGGATGTATTTAAAAGCATTTTAAGGCATATTTTACTGGGGGTGCATGACAGTTGCACTCAGTCAAACTTGGGCCTTTATCACATGTGCCAGAGCGAGCTTCCAGTAACTGCCCTGCTTCCACTTAAAGAGCTGCCCCGGGGAATGGGCTCATTTGCATCAGGAATGGAGTCTGTCCAAGCGCCTTGCACATATGCAAGCCATCAGTCTTTCGTTTGTCTAGCAACCGTTTCCTCCTTTCCAGCTCTCTCACTATTGGCTGACTGCTGGACATAAGCATGTGGTCAGGGCCTAGTAGTAAGGTAAACTCATTAAGGTGTACTTGTTAAAGCAGCAGCACACACTCCACAGACATGACACACAGCCCAGTCTAAAGTGTAAACCACACAGCTCGGTAATTCCACGTGTGTCAGCTTGTGCTATTGCAATAAAGTCCCTTTGTGGAGGACGGGTTTGTTTCCTCTCACCCTCCATCCCATCATTCTGTCCACTGAAACCCTGGCAATTATTAATTGGTTAAGTAGATATAGATTATACACATTTCTGAATAAAACATAATTGATGACCTTAACACCCAGCATAATTCTCATCTTAGCCCCTGTGTTATTTTTGGGGTTGAAGTTACCCAAGTCCATTTTCAAAAAGAAATAGATTCCATAGATTCCATAGATTCTAGAATTTAGACCGGAAGAAGTAAAATACACAAGGGTTAAATGTGGGATATGAGGAAAATCAACTTACCCTGGGTGAATACTCTCCACATACACCCTGGAAATAGAGAGAGAAGAGTTGATTTAAGTGTCCACATTCACTAAGAAATACTAGGGCAAGTGAGGGTGGGACATAATATTGTCTTAATAAATCTCCCTGGGCACTAGGCCGAGTGCACTGATGAGGCCAACCGGGAGGCCTGCTTTAGGCTGCAGCAATGTACAGCTGCCGGAATTCATTATGATAGAGAAGATGACCAAATGTGGAAGCAGCAATATTATCTGGTTTTCACATTTATTTAAAGTGTTAGTTGTGTTTTTCCATTTTAATAACAATGACACTTTTATTGATTCCCATGCGGAAATTCTCTTTTTGCTTACCTCATCTTACGCTCCATGACACATTTACAGGTGAGCATAAGCTTGGCAGTGAAGGGCAGCCACCTCAAAGGAGCTGGGAGTTATGGGCCTTGCTCAAGGACCCAGGCTTGAATTGGCAACCTTCTGATCACAAAAAGGTTTAGCCCACTGAGCCACACACTGGTTTATAAAAACAGTGAATGCCGTAGACAGGACACTGTCAAGTTTGTGCTCACCTGCATATGTGTCATAGAGAGGAAGATGGGGTAAGCAAAAAGAGAATTTCCCCATGGGGATCAATAAAAGTTTCATTCCAGGGGTTCATGAACAGACCAGGTAAGAATCTATGTTAGACACAGATCACTGTGGCCTCACCTTTTCTCCCTTGGGACCTGGATCACCCTACAATACAGAGCACACACCGATTAAACAGGCAGGAAAATGCAGAGGTAAACTGTGAATGCTATTAGCAGGACAGTAAAGCAGCACTCACCGGCATGCCTTTGGGACCTCGAGGACCCTTTAAAACAATGAAGAGAAGAAACGTGTGACTGGAAAGTCCCATCATCATTACAGCACAAACAGACTTACCCTGAACTTTTATTCCTACTCCCTGAGCAACCACTGCATTTTAATACTAATTGCAAAGAACTTTATAAAAGAGCCTTTTCTTATTTGGTGAGTCCTGTAATTAATACTGAGACAAACTAAACTTTCTTTATCTTCATCTGAAATGCCTGGTTCAGATTTAGATATTCTGTATGCATGCAAAAATAAGATTTCAGCTCCAGAAAAAATTACAATCACCTTGTTCCCTTGCTTAAGTGTTATTAAGGCATCTCAGAAGTTTATTTAAGTGGGAAAAAAGGAAATGTGACTCATTAAATACACATTAATCTCCGCAGAACAATATTGGAGTCACATCAGACCTGTTTCGGCCAGAACTACCAAGTTCTTCATGGCACAGACGGCCTTCATGCGAGCTTCTGTACACAGCATGGGGTTAGTGACACCCAGCCATGTGCTTTAAAGCAAAACCTGTATAAAACATGCCTGCCTGACAACTTGGAGCAGTCAAACAAAGAATACGGTCTGTAGAAAAAGATACCCCGAGGCTCTAAAATCGGCAGCTGAACTGATGAAATCCAGCCTGCTGGAGAAAGGGGGACTATCAGCATGGAAATGTACTGCGATCAATGACATATATTCACCCAGGGTGACTGTAAAATTGGACCAGCTTTCTGAACACGACCAGATGAAAGAGGCACCTCACATTGACCAGGAAGCTGGTTAATTTAAGGAAGGAGGTTTCTTCAGAAGCCAGAGAGTAATTTGGGCAGAAACCAAGGGAAGGGAGTGGGTGACTGAGACAGTGACACTAGAGGTGTGACAGCCAGCAAAGAAATTCTGCTCTGGTCAGACGAACAAACCTGCCTGTATTATTAAGAACACTTAAACTCCCACACTTCTTTCAGATATTTTACATCCCAGTTTTAACTGCAGGAAAAAACACTCTCCTTTCATTAAAATGCAAGTTCAGAAGGTTCATTTTTATAAACAGAAAAAATAAAATAGCTGCTGCTCAGTGACCCAAACAAAATGCAGAGAGACACACAATCTATCTGCAACTATGATTAACACAACAATGATGCCTAACATCTCCAAAGTAACACAATTCCCAGAACATGCTACATCCAGCAAAGACAAAGCTCCTGAGGTAAAAAAAAACAGCAGGCACCGATAGGAGAGATAGCGAACACATTGACACAAAAGCAGCAAAAAGAAGCAGCCATGATGGTCAGATCTAATGAAACAGCTGTAAGGGAATGTACGCATTGGTTGGGAACAGTGGGTGTCAAGTCATTATAAAAAAGATTATCAATATAAATATTATTTTTCTTACCACATCTCCTTTCATACCACTTTGTCCCTGCAAAGAAAGAAATGAATTACAAATGTGAAGTCAAGCTTTGGATAAATTCAGTAATGACTAATTCCACCACCAATAAAAAAACAAGCCGGAGTCTTTTAAATGAATGTTTATTGTCACCCACATTATCCTCCTTAGCCTTCTGTAATAGTTGTAATTGTCTCATTATTATTACAATTACAATAATTACACTAATCACTCTCATTGCGACGACTCAATTACAGCTCAGTGACAACGAAATGCTGAGTTTTAAAACCCCAAACTGTTCAGTTAACCAGAATTTGTTATGGCTCAGGACTTACTGGTTTTCCATCTAACCCAATTGGACCCTGAAAGGAAGAAACAATGGAGAAAATGAGTAATTAGATATCTGCTGCTTGTCTTAGTACCACATGTATAGGCGTCACATTAAAACCTCAAGACCTGTATGAGAGGTACATGACCAGGGTTATATGCATAAACAGGAAATGGTGCCAATTGATCAAGAACAGCAGAATGGGAAGGACATGAAAGAATGCATGGTAGCAGGGTAGGAAGCAATATTATTTTGTTATGAGATTTTCTAGTGATACTGTTTTGAATGTTAAGAAACTTACAGGAAATCCTGGAAAACCTCTGCTTCCGGGCTGTCCCTGAAGAGGAGGGAGAGAACACAGGTGTCAGGTTTTGGGCTGAGTGTTACAAAACACGAGAGGGTCAGTTAGTGATGTGACCGGGTCTGGAATGCTTTGGGCAGAACTAGACGGTCTGACACATATACAGTACACTATATGGACAAAAGTATTGGGATACATTTCTTAATTCATTGATGGTGATTCATTCAGACCCATTGCCACAGGTACATAAAATGAAGCACCTAGCCATGCAGTCAGGTTTACAAAGATTTGTGAAAGAACGGGTCATTCTGAACAGCTCATTGAATTCAAGCATGGAACTGTCATAGGATGCCACCTTTGCAATAAGTCAGATTGTGCAGTTTCTTCCCTGTTAGATATTCCACGGTCAACTGTAAGTGGTATTATTGCAAAGTGGAAGCATTTAGGAGCAACACAAACTCAGGCAGAAAATGGCAGACCACATAAACTAACAGAGCGGGGTCACTGAGTGCAGAGGCACATGGTGAGTAAAAGTCGCCAATGCTCTGTTGACACAATAA
>JAAGVU020000061.1:17812149-17831513 GCA_011763525.2 Mormyrus iriodes
GTGATTGGTTGATTAGATAATTGCATTAATGAGAAATTGAACAGGTGTTCCTAATAATCCTTTAGGTGAGTGTAAACTAACAGAGCGGGGTCACTGAGTGCAGAGGCACATGGTGAGTAAAAGTCGCCAATGCTCTGTTGACACAATAACTGAGAAGTTCCAAACTACTTCTGGCATTAACCCCAGGACAAAAACTGTGCGCCGAGAACTTCATGGAATGGGCGTCCATGGCCAAGCAGTTGCATACAATCCTCACATCACCAAGTCTTAATGCTTCCGCATACAAAGACATTTTGGATAATTCTATGCTTCCAACTTCGTGGAAAAAGTTTGGGGAAGGCCCTTTTCTGTTCCAGCATGACTATGACCCAGTGCACAAAACAAGGTTCCTAAAGACATCTTGACTGGCTCACATAGAGCCACGACCGCATCAAACATTTTTGGGATGAACGAGAATGGAGATTGCAAGCCAGACCTTCACGTCCAACATCAGTGCCTGACCTCGCAAATGCTCTTCTGGATGCAAAAATCCCCACAGATAGACTGCAAGATCTTGTGGAAAGCGTTCCCAGACGAGTGGTAGCTATTATAGCTGCAAAGGGAGAACCAACTCCATACTGATGCCTATGGATTTAGAACGGATATCATAAAAGTTCCTATAGGTGTAATGGCCAGGTGTCACAATACTTTTGCCCATATAGTGTATGAAGATATGATTCGCTGATATGGGTGGAAGGATCATGGAAGGGAACAACAAGCATATCTCCTGTAATAATTAACAGGGTTGCTCATCAATGGGATAGCAAGACATAAATATAGGGAAAAAAAATGAAAATGGCCCCATGCACACTGGTTGAAAATACTCTCAGCTACATTAAAATGGTTCTTTCGTTTGCTTGCTATGGATCCTAACATAGGAGAGGCCCCTCAGAATGCCCTCGACGCCGGACTCAGAGGACACCATTAAACCAAAGGCTCTGCGTGTCTGACACATGAAGCCGAGTGACGTTTTCCATTAGTCCTTCTGCACCTCTCTGATACCCATGCCTATCAAACCTCCCACCAACAAGCTCTGTAGGGTCAACATGAAGCCAGCTGTTACATTCATCTGACACAAGAAATCACCTAGAAGGAGCCCCTGCCTTTCAACATATCATTCTGTAACGGGGTGCTGCATCATCCCCTAGGTCTGGGACCTATTAGCTAAGCCTTATTAAGGAGGGAGATACAGAATCACCGATCTGAAAAACAGATGTCAGGTAAGCTGTAGCAGGTCACAGCAGCCATCACAAGGTAACCTCTGCCGCCTGAAAAACCACTGTGCAAAAAGGCCCCCAAAACCAAACACAACCAATTCTTAATGGGGAAATCAGAAAGGAAATTGCACTTTGGGGGGGCTGAGGTTGGTGGAGGGGCACTATTCTTCTTCAATCAAAAGTAAAAAAGAAGAACTGTGTTGCCTACGGTCATACATTTCCACCTGAAACAAAAAGTCACAGGGTCTGAGAACACATTGAATAACCCAAGTTCGACCTACTCTTCCAGATCAGAAGTGGATGCAGCAAGGTAACCATGATGACCAGGACACACACCAAGGCTAATGGTCAATATATAATTCAGTATATCAGCATTAGATTTTAATGGAGAGCTCTATGCTACAGGGGTCACCACGAAGTAACTGAACAGCTGAGGCCGAAGTGCTTTAAAGAGTATCCAGAGCCCCAAGGAGCTGCTGCATTTACGCTTGTTGGCGCTCAGTGAGTCAGTCAAAATAACCCAGGCACTGCTAACACCATCGGCTGCTGTCAGAAAATAACACAAATGTCATGCTCTTCTGGATGCAAAAATCCCCACAGACAGACTGCAGAATCTTGTGTAAAGCCTTCCCAGAAGAGTGGCTTTGGTGGCTTAACCTCTTACACAATGGAACCATGAATGAATTTCGTTCTACTGGAAAAGATATCAATCATTTCAATCCAGAAAACAAATGCACAAGATGAATAAAGTAAGACCGTTCAGTAGGCAGAAATACTTACAGGGGGTCCTCGTGGGCCAATGATGGACAAGCCTGGCTCTCCTGGTGCCCCCTGAAGACAAGCAAACGATGGTGAGAGCATGAGAGTGTAGCAGATTGACCAACCTCCTGCCTACAAGAGGAACGATTTACAGTATACATATATATGTAATCACTGAGAAGACCAGTGTAGATGCATTTCCTTCATAGTATTACAGCAAAAAAGTAATTCCTTCACAGTTTGCAACCTGCATTCCAATATTCTTATTATTGACTTGCTTCGGATCAAATCTTAGGTCTCTGGCAATAACTAGGTGAAGACAAATTTTCTGAGAAGAAAAGTGAGTCCTGAGGCACACTGGAACAGGTCCCGTTTCAGGCCAAACTCAAGCTTGACAGAACCACACAGGAGGTCAAAAGCACTGCTGTGTAAACACAGAAAGTCCACTGGACTCCATCCTGGTGCAAAATGGCTGATTTGCATGGTGTCAGGCTATCCATGAATTTCAGACGCCCCTCGACAGGATCTCTCATGAAAATCAACACAGTAGCCAGACAGGCCAATATCAAGTTTCAAGCCCTCCATGTCATTACCCCCGGCCCAGAAACTCTATATCATCACACCGTCACCAACAGCCTGCAATCCATCAAAACTCGGGTAATTCTAATGAGCATGAAAACACTGCTATTACACCGACCACGCCTTAGGTCAAAGGAATGACAGGTCAGCAACACACTACTTGCAGGCCAGAACGACATGATTGGAGTTCTCCACTTTACTCCTGCAGTCTAGAGAGCCCACATGCTCCAACAGAAAACATTGAAGATCAGCAGATGGCCTCTTGGAGAGTTCAGGATACGAGTGCAGTAGAGAAAGAGAGAGCGACCTCATAAAGTCAAACCCCTGCCTAAACTAGGCAAGTAACGGTAGAAGGTATTGGGATAAGAAACACCCCCCAAGAACAAATATGGCTAAAAATCCATAGGTAAATGTAGAAGATGGGGTTAGCAGAAGCTTATTTCCTTCCAAGGAAACCACACTCTCCAGAAGAGCAGCATGGTCACACTGGAGGTGCTTCTCTAACAGTCCATCCATTACTGCTGGTGGCTCAAATGGCCAGGCTTTACAGTGCCCCTTGGCTGAATCCAGTTCGTTCTGGTACTCCAGTGATGGCTTAAAGCCCACCTTGACGGTTCAGTCAAGTGTGCCTCTCAATTCTCATCATAAATAAAAGCTGGTCTTGAAAATTAGATATGGGCCAGATTTATCTTGTTACAACAATAGGTGCCAAAGACCTTTAAAAAAATGACTGGATCGCAAAGATACTCACAGAGAATGCCTTGCTGCTCAAACCAAAACCATTTTACACTGGTGACTGCATTGTGATACCTTTCACTCATCACAGGGTTCTCATAAATCCCGATGCAGAATAACATGCAGGCTTACTAGTGTGACCTCAGGATCATTTCTTGTAAAGTAAACCATATCCTCTTAATGCATACTGACAGCGATACATTTTTCTCGGCTGGTTCATGTTCTCTTTTTCAGCAGTTCAAATCATCAAACCCACAATATAAGCCATTTCGCAATGGAATCAACAAGAGCACAACAATCCAGGTATGGCCTGTAAATCAACACACAACCTTACAGGAACCCTTCAAAAATATCCTTCAAACCTCCAAAAAAAAATCACAAACATCAATGACGATGCTTTGAAAAAGTTTCCTTCAAAAGCTTTTGGTGTCATTTTAGTGTACAGGTATGAGTTTGCCTGTGATAGACAGCAGACTATCCACTGACCTCCCCGGCCCCACCCCCACCCCCACTCCCATTCCCACACACAGGCCCATTTGTTGACTTTAAATGCAAGACTTACCTTCTCCCCAGCGACGCCCTTTAACCCCTGGTCAGTCACAGCAGACACAGTCACATGCAAAGCGTGAGGGAGAGAGACACAGAGAGAGGAATGGGGTGAGACAAGGACGACCAGAGGGACTGGGCATGCTCCATGAGCAGGGCAGGTGGGCGGGTGGAACGGGCAGGGCATTGATTGGTAATCTCTGAGGGAGCTTGGGAAGAAACAATCAGCTGACGAGAGCGGGCGGGGCATGAGCCGTGGCTTCCTGTGAGAGTCACGTGGGGTCACACATCAGCCGTACTCCCATGTGACACCCAAAATCCAGGATGATCCTTTCACATAACACAGCTAATAAATCAGAGGCTCATGACTGTCCAAGAAACCTGGATGGAACTGGACAGATAAGACCTCTAAGCAGAAGACTAGATTTGTTTTAAAAAAATAAAAATCTGTCAAATTAAATCTGTGAAAGAAAAAGCAAACAATAAATAAATGTCAGGTAAATAATATCAGTCTGAATTCTAGCATCTGCAGGCAGCTTGGTCTTTCTTTAACCGAAGCATCTGTCACGCTATGTGTTCAGACTTCACAGCTTGTTGGTTTTAAGATCCCAATGATGAACACCATCCAAAGTATATAAATCCTCTCCATCGTTTTAATGATAATAAAGAAAGCTTGGGACAGTGTGACAGTAATGGTTAGTATTCAATTGCCAGATAAAGTTACATGTGTAAAAGGAGGTATGAATGCATAGAGTATGATTCCTGACGTTACTGGCATAATACACCCCCTTATAGACCTGAGCTTGTGTGTGTTAGTCTGAGTTTTCTCTTAAACTGGGATGGAAGTGCAAAATGGACTGTGGCTGAGAGATAATAAAACCCAAAATCATAATTATAAGAGTAAAAAATTATGTGAGACAGGACTGGATCCAAGAGCCAAAGGAAAGTGCAATTCCACTGCGACAACCAGGAACTAGATAACCAAAACAAAAAAAAAATCAAAACAAAAATGCAATTGATCTGATTTAGCCTACATATAATACCACATACTTTCATGAATACCTTGCAAATATTAGTCTGAACATTATTATCTATGAATGATTGACTGGCAGTGATTTTCTGTTCATGTTTAAGCTCCTGAAGAGCCTCCCCAGTGTGAAACCCTTTCGGATAATGAGACCCACAACATGCTGATGCTGGGGGATGATACCCCACCGTCACGGGCCCAGACAACACACTACGGTGCACATTCTCAGATAACTCACCAGTCTTCCAGGTATTCCCATTGATCCTTTGTCCCCCTAATGGTCAACGTAAAGTCAAGAGGAGAGGGTGAATGAGAGTTCTGGGAGAAGGTAGCTATCGGACTAGGGTGATACCCACAGCTTAACTTTACAAACACAGATAGCACTGTTTTTGTGGTATTCCCAGCCAATACAGACCCCCCCCCACCCCAGCCCATCCCTATTCCATCTAATTTAATCATTATAATTATTAGCACAGATGAGGCTCCAGACAAAGTTGGTAAAGTTAAGCTGAACACTACATAGCTAGTTCAAGCTAACATTTAACAACACCCATTACAGAGGTTCAGGCATTCCTTGTGATCGGCCGAGCAATACCATTGCAGACATGCTGAGAAGCATAAACACCTTACTAATGTGCAGAAAGAAGAGCAATCTTTGATTGCACAGTGAGAGGCAACTGAACACCTTCTATCACCAGTGTAATCCAATGGGAACTTTTTAAATGACCACATCTCAACAGAAAAATAAAAGATAGCTTTTCTGATAAATACTTTTCTCACGTGCTCTTCCAGAGGAGATAATAGCTAAAATGCTAAACTGAGGCATCGGCTGGCAACATTCAAACTGAGTTCAACAGACAAAATGCCCTCTAGTGGTGCAAAGGACCTCTTTGACGGGATCTAACTGAGAACCATTGACTTCTACACCAAAGCATCAGTAATGGGAATAAAATTCTCCCCATGGTCCTTCTCCCAACGCAAACCTACATCATACCTCCCTATATACCACGTTAGAGAATAATTGTGTGGAGGTGCTCTGTCCCAGCCTTTAAGGGTGCATCTCACAAAATAGCTCCCCAGAGCCTGCTATGCCAGAGCCCCAAAAATAGCCAGTGATGACAGACTTTTGATGGCTTACTAACGTGGGAAATTGGTGGGTCACTGCAGCATTGCCATGGGGGGAGGGGGGATGTGGTGTCTGGGTGAACAGACACAACTATGAGAATCACTGCAGCGCTGGATCTACCACAAGTTCAGTAACCACAAGGCGTATTTACAGAAACAAAGCTGGTGAGGAATAAATATTGCTGATATTCTCAGTATGAAGTTAAATATGGGAATTAAGCCTCTCAGTACTCCTTAAGCTAACCTTCATGAGACCGTTCATCTACTTATATGACACAGGTCCTCGGCGAGTCATGCTCAAAGGCCCTGTCCAAGGTGCTGACTCACAACTAACATGGAATTCTTAGCAGAGGTTGTATCTTTCACATGGCTATGATCAGCTAAGTGCCATTACTTTTCCATATTGTCAGCTGCACTTGCAATGCCAATCAATCTCGACCACAGGACATCAAAACAGAAAGACAGATCCTAGCCAGCTATCCAAATTTTCCTATACAAGTTTTTAATTCAGTGGTGCATGACCTCAAACCACCACATGGGGTAGGGGGTGACCCAGCCTGCTATAGTGGCTCCCTTACATACTGATTCCCTAAACCAAGGTCATTAATAAAGAGACCAGTAAAATGCCATGCAATAATTAGATGAATGCCTGAAAGAAGAAACACTTAACGTGTCTGTGAGTTTGTTGAGCCACAAAGTCTCATTATCAGTTTTACAGGATCTGTCCCAGAGTTTTTCTGTGACACTCTGCCAATGGCAAATATAAGTATAACTGCAGGAGGACAAGGTCATCCTCCACGGCCACACCCTTCTTCCCCAAGTTAGTAACATTAGAATCAACAAATGCAGAGACTGGGAGCAGAGGAAACATCCTGGTCAACAACAGAGGGAACTGTGAAGTTACTGTTTGACAAACAGTTTGCTGTGTAGATCAGGAGAATTGGAGATCATGCATGTCATGGGTAATTTGGGGATGGGTGTGTAAATTCATACTTAAAAGTTCTGATATAAGGAAAGATTTTGCCAGTCGTATTCAATTATATCTAATGAATTCGTTTTTACTTTTGTTCATACAACTTACATTTTCCCTGTCCCTCTGTTGAAAGGACATGTGTATTTTGTCCTCTAAGGAGCTGAGGAGTGATTTTTAACTAATTTTTGATCTCAGTGGCAATTGGCAGTGCCTGTCCCAATTTATCCAATGACGCAGCTTCTTAGTGGAAAGGCCCAAAGGGGTCAGTAGCTACAGCACCATAACACAGGCAGGACACAAGTCATAAGACAGTTACCGGAAAGCCAGCTCGTCCAGGAGGGCCCTGAAAAAGGGTAAGAGAATTAGATAGGAGATAGAGAGAGTGAGCATCACAGAAACTCAGAAAAGAGTATAACAGGAAGAGACACACTATCTGGCCATAACAAGCTACATCTTTACACATCCCATGCTGAATTCTACTTATGGACTATAACTAACCCGGTTTGGATTTAAAAATATACCATATTAATATTATGATTTAGTTGTTTAGCAGATAGAAGCAACATAAAAAGCTTCATCTTCCATGCAGCTTGAGGTTTTTAAAGTTGTTTCAAATAGACATTAACTTTCAAGAATTACACTTTCCCCCTGGAATCAATAAAATTTACCTCATCATATTAACACCCACAAATTTAGGCCTAAAAGTAGAATACAGCCTGCTGGCCAGGAGTCTCAGACTCTTTATCCCAGCCTGGCCAAATCTTCTGGGATGCGGAGCCAAAGCCCTGCATTCGTGCCCTTTGGTGTGCCTGGCATCAACATTTCTGTGAACCTTGTCCCAGTCATGCTGGTCTAACTGCAAAACTATAGCAAGGGAGATAAAGTCTGATTCAAAAGATCAATCTACAGTTTGTAACTGCTGTTTTATTCTATTTTATTATTTATTTATTTATTCCAATAAAACCCTTAATTATAAAGGAAGGAAACTGCCGCTACATTTAAAAACAAAAGCAGACTGCTCATCAAGACTACCCAGGGAATCTTGGAAAAACATGCACTTCCTGTAGTGCAGTTTTTCCCTCCACTCAACCTGAGCACATTGTTTGGTTCCTCTCTTAGTAAATTAAAACACGCATGGAAGAAAAGGCCATACTTCCCATCTGGGTTTGAGAGTGGCCCAAAAAGCAGGTGAAGTTAATCTCTAAATCTGTGCACGTCAACAGAGTGTGAGGGTGCACTGGGGATTCTGTTGGCTCCTTGTGGCCGCCCTGCCCCAAAAGCTTGGTGCTAATTGCCTATGGTACACTTGACATCTCCAAAGTAACGTGCCTTTGTCTGACCACAGAACAGCCTTATCTTACTGCCGGAGCTCTGAGACCACAGGCTGAAACAATATCCCCTGGAAAGACCCTGGATGGTGGATTTTTCCATATGTGTGTGTAGGCTTGTTTTAGACAGTGTAGAATTTTATTAGAATATAAGTACACGCTAAATGCATATACATAAAACCGTACTGCTGTAGATGTGTTATGCAGCTACGGATTTTGTCCTGCTGACCTTCGACCAGCGCATGGTATTTGTCAGCAGAGACTGGCTGTGTGCTGTGGCTAAGCACAGTCCATAGCGATCACCCTGGCAACATATGTATATTACGGGTTCTGGACCCAGGGGTGCAGCAGCGAACTGCTGCCAGAGTTTCAGCCTCAGCCCCCTTGTCTCCACCCTGAGGGCTCACAGGTCTTACATGAAAATAAACTCTAACGTCCAGGCCAAACACATATGGGTTCTTGTTGGCTCCTGAATTAATGATATTTTTTCCTCAAAGTGCCCACGGGCACCTCTGCGTGACTGCCCCCTCCTTAGCCAGAGGGGCGGGTGACAATTAGCCTCAGACATCCAACTTCCTCCCTGAAACCCTTGAGTTCAACACTGATTAACCAGCAGCATATCTGACAAGATCGTACAGGGTGGTTTGACCTTGCAGGAATTTTGTACTGTTCTGCTTAAAAAACAAAAAAAAGACTCCACAGCTTAGCAAAACAGGAAGGAACCAGTTTCACAGTAGCTGTCCTGTGTGTAATCATGTTAGCTTACCATGCTTATGTAAACACGGGTGTGGAATAATTCACACAAATCATTGCAGTCCTTCTCCTGTTATTCCAGGAAAGGTCAGACAGGGCTATCAGGTTTTTGAACCATGTCATAAATGTTTAGAACTGAAAAGTAAACACTTGCATTTTGGCAAAGAGTGACTAATGATATGCTACTAAAATAAATATGCAGCAGACCTTGTCTTAGTTCTACACAAAGCCCTGGTAGCTTAAAAGCCTGATGTGTTAATTACCAGCACCTAGGCCTCAGGTGCTTTGCAAAGAGATGTTCATTGACACGCACTTGATCTCACTTTGGGGAGATACCTGTATCTCACCCGCATATGTATATGGCACTCCATCCCACCGCAAAGTGGGGGAGGCGAGGGACCAGGAGGAGAGAAATGGGGGGGCCTGGATTCTTGGGCACAGGCCAAGAAACAGAAGGGGAATGACTGAAGAATCCCTGGGAGCCGCACGTCCGTCTAGAGGAAACCTAGCAGACTGTGGGTGTCGGAGAGTGGAAAGAAAGGAAGGCTGGGTTTAGAATAGTCACCGAAATATCCGATCCGGGGCCTCCTGGCGCTTTCAGCACCCCCCATAGGCTTCTTTGTGGATGGAGTCTGTTGGACAGACTCTTTGGCATAATGTGTACCTTCATGGAAGCACCACTTGCTGTTCTGGGATGTATTGTGAAAAGAAGAGCTGCTCTGAACAGCTTGGGCTGCTGGGCCAGAAACTCAATCTCAATATGAAGAAACACAGAGGACGTTGCATCTCACAGAGAACGTCACATCCCACAGAGGATGCTGCATCTCACAGAGGACGTCACATCCTATAGAGGATGTTGCATCTCACAGAGGACGTCACATCCCACAGAGGATGCTGCATCTCACAGAGGACGTCACATCCCATAGAGGATGTTGCATCTCACAGAGGACGTCACATCTCACAAAGGATGTTGCAACTACGTGTTTAACCCTAGGAGTAAGATGAAAACACCCTGAGGTCCAGACTGAAGTGGAGCTGAAAATCATAAATTCACCCCTGTTGCATTTCCCAAAAGCATCAAAAATTCTAAGAGCACTTTGAGGATTGCATTCTGCTTAAGGTTTTTGGCTCTATCCCATCCCAGTGGTGACAGGACACAGATGTTACCTGGAAGTTTATACTGAGAGCTCTCCAGCATGCTAACTGAGAGAGTTACTGAGAGGTCTACAGTGACATCGCTAGGCTCCCACGAACACAAATACACACGAAGAAGCACAAATCTGCAGTCACATTACCACAGTCTCGGCAGCCAATGACGTCGTGTCTACTTACAGGAGGACCTGCAAAAGAGAGAAAGAGAGTGACATTAAGTATAGGACCATGGCTGATGGAACAAGGGTGAGACTAGTGGTAGCTAATATGATGACAATTTATTGTCACTGGTTGCAATTGTATCCATCATAAGTAGTTATTACGTGAATGGTGATAGAGCACTAAATTAACGTTTAATTAAATTTAGCAGACGCTTTTGTCCAAAACGACTTACAAATTAGTCAAACAGCACGTTACAAACATACATGCTGTCGCAGAGTCAACTTGGCACAAGTGTAGCTAAGCTGAGCTTCCACTGAATGTACAAGTGCACTACTTAACACTATTATTATAGTAACAGAACAATTCAGCAAATACCTATCATGCGATGCCTACATGTTTGCAGACTACAATTTTACTACAACAAAAATAGACCAAAGTGAAACAAAGAAATTTCATCTATATCTCATTTCTTTGTCAATTATCTCTCTCAGTAGATCCCAACTTGGTGACTAGATCTTGAAATAAAAATGTAATATATATCTTCTAAATGACATTACTACATACATTCCAGAACAAAAATCGTTATATTGCCCACCTTTAGGTGAAACAAGTAAAGAAAAATATTGAGGTTAGTATGATAACTGGTAAATCTCTCCATTCCTACTGTATATTATTAAATGGAGCACTAAGGCATTCAAATCACCAAGACATTCATTACTGAAAAGAATAATCAAATGTAAAATTCCATACAATTCATTGATGTTTGGAAAGGAAGCTGTCCAGCTGTACACAAAGAGTGCCAAAAAACACAAATCACTTTTATTTCCAACACATTATATCCAGACAAAATCATTGAACCATATGCTGTTTTCCCTAAAGCTGGCCTTTAAATTAAACCTAAAACAAAGGTGTGCATGTGGGTGTATATTCAATCACTTATGGCAAACAATTTTCCATGTATTTAGTTATTAACATAACAGACCTGCTATAGGAATGGTATGTGAAGGCAAAACACAGACAGAAGTAAATGCACTAGGCCAGCAGTAGGCAGTGTGGAGACCACTCATGGTCAATTCTGACAAAATGATATTTCACTCTTGCCATTTTCAAAGGAAAGGGGTGGCACACAAAAGAGGTAAGTGGTCTGCGTTGTATTTAGTGCTCATACTGAGCCATCTCAAACTGTGCATGCCATTTCTTCAAGCTCCTTACAATGTACACAGCCATGTCTGAAATGGAATTTAAAATAAACTTTGTTTCTCCATAAGTTTTTGTTTACGTAAAAAAAAAGCCTTAGCAAGAAGCTGGAGCACAGCTGAAGTTGGCCTCTGGCTCTCTGTGATTCATTCTTTCATTTGCCAACAACATACCATTAAAGAAGGTCTGTCATCCCCAAGCCATGTGTGATCAGGTAATAACAAGCCACACTCCCAGAGCAGCCCTCCATTACCAGCCACCTGCAGTCGCACATGTTTGTCAGAACACCAGGTTACGGTACTGAACATAAAGACGGCTTTGGTTTTTGTATACAGATACAGCACAGCATAGCACTATACAGATACAGAACAGCACAGTATTATACAGATACTGCACAGCAATACTCACTTTGACTCCCCATCTGCCCCCCACATAAAATGCAAAGACACGTGGTCACACACACACAGCAGGCACCTGAATAATACCCAAAAAAGAGAGCAAAAGAGGCTCTCACAAGGTTATATAAACAGTTGATGGTAACTAGTTTTTAGACTCCAGCATGTAATTGAGAGCTGGTTGCACTGAGAGTATCGTCTTTAAAGCCACATCAGTGCAGATGCTCAGCATTGAGAAATGCTTGCAGGACAGGCTGACACAGAATGCCGACATGTCTGTCCACAGAGACCTTCTAAGCTGTGAACGGGAGAAGACAGCCAACAGCTGGGCCAGCTGGAGCAAACTTACGAGGGGGCACATCAGTTCACCTTGTGAGAGGGGAGACCAATCACACGAGATCAGACTGCGCTCACCCTGCTACCACAGCAGGTACACGTTCAGTCCACTGTGATGTCAGCTGTGATCAAAGAAGGCAGCAGGCTGACTCGCAGTGCGATGCTATTGTGATTCAGCTGGCCCACCTTTCTGGGTAAATGCTCTGGAGCCGGATGAGCAGACATACGGAGGCTGGACTGTGCGACTTGGTAGGCAGACGTCCAACTTTCTGGTCAATGAGTCATAAAGCGGAAGCAGCCTGGTTCCAGAAGCCAAGGGGCAGAGGCGTGGGGCAGGTGGTGTGCCGGGGCTTTGACCATGCCCCAGAGGCTTCTGGCTTGAGCAGGGTCACCTTACCACTTAGACACATGACATTAAGTGGGACATTTTCCATGATCTGGGGACAAGCCGTCACTGTCTCCAGAACGCGTGACACATGCTGGTCTTATGCTAATTTGGCAGGTAATATGTAGGACCTCCTTCCAAGCAAACATGAAGCACTATGGTAAGGCCACCGTGCACTTAGTTGGTGGTGGTCTGTGTCAGAATCTGAGGAGATTAAGTGCTTGGAGAAAGTCTGCGGCTGGAAACTCAGCCTGGCAGCACCTGTACCCAAGCTGGCTCCCCGACAGCTGCCTGCTTGTGATGCACTGTCTGCCTCACTTTGGGCAAAGCATCTGCCAAATAAATATAAATACATAAAGAATGCACTTAAAGGTATTCTGAGAAATGCAGTGACAGGGTACAGGTATGACCGCTGTCACAAACACCACATGCGAATCAGTGCAAGGCCAAAACACTGGATGAGGTACACAAATATAGGACAACAGAGCACGAGACCTGCCCACAGCTGTGTGAGAACCAGGCTGGAGGGGCTTACCTGGATCCCCAATTCGACCTCTTTTTCCCCTTGACCCAGGAGGCCCTGATCCAAAATACAACCGGCAGTTAATCAGGGGGTTAAAGGTCACACCGGATGAGGCAGTATCCATTTACCTGCCCACAGCCTGGCAGGGAACCCCACCTTCATAAAATAAAGGAACGAGGAGAAACAAATCAGCAAAGAGATGGCTAGGCTTTGGAAAGGTGTGCGCTGGCCAACACAGCTGCTCCTGATGGCAAACAGGCAGCAGCAGTCGTGTGAAACTGGCTGTTCATGATCATGCTGGATGACGAAGAAGCACCATAGCTGACAACATTTAGTAGCATTTCCAACAAAAGCTGACTCATGCCACTTAACTGAAATCCCTCCAGCAGTATTTATAAAGACTAGAAAATTTACCAAATAAGTGCATTTGACCAGCCATATTACAATTGATTAAGGAAATTACCTTAAGTCAAAAAAAGATTCGGAAAAGAGCTGTGGAAGCCGCCATGATGTATGGTTGCCTCCTTATAACACAGCACAAGAGTTAAAGGTGTATGACCTTTATACGAGCTTTATAAACGCTTCAGAAGGACCTGGCAAAGAGATTCTGCCCACCGGCTGCATGCCCACATGCACTCTGCAGCCTCAGAGGACATGACATGCGCATGCATAGCCGGAGCAGAGGATTTCTGGGGGACTCCAATAACCCCCTTGGCCCGGAAAGGCTAAACCCTGCCCGCGGGACTTGCGAAAGCGCATACTTGCATTCCGGCCGCATGCCAATCCCACCGTCACATCCTGTTCCCCGGCCCATTCAAGGACACCTATACACAACCTTGATCCAAACATGCACTACAAAGCCAGCTGTAAATATAGTGCCAGGGCCAACAGTCAGGAGCCTGCCATTTTAGCCAAGGCGCTAGAGGTGAAGGAGTAATTCTAGTGGACAGGAGAATTTCTGCTGTCTACAGGTGGGCCCTACCTAGCAGCCCGAGCTGCATGTTCTAACAGGTGCACCCGGCCCAAGACGCAGCCGGCTGAGGGCTCTGCAGACTCCTGTAGGTGACATCACCTCTGCACTTGATTTAGACTTGGTGAGCAAAGTGAAAAAAAAATATCTTACAGTTAAAGCAAGTAACAATGGGCCATATGACCAGAAGCCCTGGATCAGTCAGAGGGGTAACACACTAAAAAAGCCCTGGACCAGTTAGAGTGGTCACACAGCTGTGCGTACACGCTCCCTCCCTACCTTAGCCCCTGGCTGCATTCACCTTTGATAATATGCATGTGCTTTGGTGTTAGCAGAGATCAGGCACATTCTGTCAGTTACCACATCTGTGGTGCATCAAGAGATGCGAGGTATAGCAGACACAAATCTGTCCCAAAGAACTGTCTCTTTCCATAAGCTCTTTGTTGTGGAATCCCACATTTATGGTCGAGCTGGTCAGAAAAGTTCCCTTATCTTTACAAGGAAATGACTTCTGATGCAGTTGAGGTGCTAGGCAGAAGCTCCAAGGCAGGTGGATCACCATCTTGAGATACACCCAGGAATAACCCATGGAATTCCGGTGCTGAAAATACCCCCCCACCAGCCACCAACTCTCTCAGATTGCCTGCCGCTCTGATTGACCCCCTCCCCACCCCCTCCATGTGCAGTCATATCCAGCACAAAAGTGTCAGCTTTCAGGCATCCATACTGTAAGTGTAAGAGGGGAATTTTGGCTCACGGGCCAGAGCATGAGGCCAAGTTCACTGCCGGATGTTACACTAGCTGCGGCAGCCAGTGATGCTGGTATCATGGGTTAGAACCGAATGCACTTCGGAGGAAGCCAACAAAAACTGTTTCCCTTGTTTTTAAGGTGTTAGGGGGTCTTTTTAGATTGTGCGAAGTGTCCTTAAAAGACCATCTCATCATGAACAGTGCAGAGCAGAAATAACATTGCAGTTAAAGTGGCATAGTGGTCATGCAGAGGCAGCCATAGTGTTACATATCATAACATTATACTACATTTTCTGAGATTTACAGGCTGGTAAAACAGCATAATGACATAATTAATAATTAAATAACTAACACATCTGAAGTTATAAAAGGCAAAAGCAGAAAAAGCCAGCCGCTGAGAGCCAAAACTCATTACTCACTCCGTTGTTTGACTAACCACTTACTCCTATCTGGAAAAATCATCCAGCGAAAATCACGCCATTTCACAACCACTGTAAATAATGGGGTCACACATAAAATTGCTCCGTCTCCAAATAAAAGGGGGGATGTGCAGGGCTTCCAGGGTACCAGGCAAATTTGTTCCCTATTAAGGAACCTGATCTCCATCCCCTCGTCTACCTCAGCCGTCTGCTGGAAACCGATAAACATTAACAGAGACCACTTGGACTCTAAGCGCTCCACAAAAATATCATGTCTAGATGATTCTACAATTCATCACACGTCACCCTCATGATTCCTTGGCCTTGCGGTGAGGCACATCCACAGTGAACCCTAATTACACTCCTTGCCTTGAAAAATATGAGCCCAAACTATATACAGATACATTTCATACCCTGGGATAGCTCTGGATTTACAGACACCAGCAATGCCATAAGCAATCATGAGATGGTACAGGCTGCCATGCACATCGCAACATGAAACACGTGGCCTGCACTTCTGCTTTCAGTCCAACTATCACACTGTTGCTTACAGCGCCCCCAGTCTTACACGCTTCTTTTTAATTCACATTTAGTGTACTTTGGTGCCAAGCAAACCAGTACTTTTCCCACACATGAAACTCTGGATATGAACTGCTGCTTAATGGTATCTTTGGATTTTGAACACACATAGTGGAGCTGTAGGCTTTCGACAGGATATGAAATCAGATACTGCTTAACGTCTACAGTCCAGACAACTCCATCATACTGGAGGAAATGGACTCCAGTGGATAAGCACCCCATCAGCAAAAACATCAGCCTCCTTCAGAAATTTATTTTGTTTTTGCTGTCCCAAATCATGAACTATTACCATCTGCCTGTAGGTGGGGGCCAAAACAAAAAGAGCTCTTCTAGGGAAGATGGCAGCTGCCACAGGAGGAGTGTTTGGCAGCCCTTTGGTTTCTCTCTTCCTGTTATTTATATCCGCTGACCGCTCCCAGCTGAGGACGTGGGAGGGGTTTCCTGGAAGACAGTGAAGGCTTCATGCCTGTGTATAACCCAGAGTGCAGCACCTCTGCCTGCCTTAGGTGAAGGGGGGCACACACTCCCCTTGCAGACAAACTCAGGGGTTATATTTGCAATCTTTCTTGGATCACAGCCTCAGTGTGTCCAGGCCTGGCTCTGTTCTGACCTGGTGACTGATAGCAGACAACCACAGCGTTCATAAATAATTGCTTGTTGCCTAAATTGTATGTTGCCCTACAGTTTTTAATGTAAGAGTAAAAATTACAACAACATACCGTTCAAAAAAAAGGAAAATCAATGTAATTTTATACAGAACTCTTACCCTTCAATTAAATGGGACAGAACATAAACATTTATTTAAGGTATAAAAATTATACAAAGCGCAATGACCCTTGTGGAGCCAAAGCCAAATGAAACAGAAGTTCATCAGAGAGAACTCTCTAATAGAACAGAGCTGCCCACTGCTCACAAGCCACTGCATCAGACTGTAATGTCCCCACCAAACCAATCAGCATCCTGCCATCATACCCAGGATTCCAAATAATGGCTTGGTAAAAGCTAACATTTTCCCAAACCCTATCAGACTAAAAGGTCCAGGATTAAATAATTATACCATGCTTCGTACAAGAGATCATGACAAGGGCCTCGCTGTCTTTGTGCCAAAGAAGCCACCATTAACTTGACTCACTACTAGTCTTCCAGGCACAAGGCATGCAAGGGCGGGGGGCATAACTCTTGTGTTGTTTTTGGGCTGCCCTTTATACAAATTCAATTACACACTTGGGGAAAAGAAATAAGGGATGCTGGTGAAGTATCCTGCCAGGAGGACATATCTGGAAGCTCTCCAGATCAGATTTTACCTCAGCATATTTGAAAAAGGAAACATGGAACATCCATCCATCCATCCATCCATTGTCCAGAACCGCTTATTCCATTTCGGGTCGCGGGGGGTCCGGAGCCTATGGGCGCAAGGCAGGGAACAACCCAGGATGGGGTGCCAACCCATCGCTGGGCACACTCACACACCATTCACACCTATGGGCAATTTGGGAACTCCAATTAACCTCAGCATGTTTTTTGGACTGCGGGGGGAAACTGGAGTACCCGGAGGAAACCCCACAACGACACAGGGAGAACATGCAAACTCCACACACGGAACCCAGGCGCAGACGTGAACCCTGAAGTGTGAGGCAACAGTGCTAACCACTGCACCACCGTGCCGCCCAACATGGAACATGGTACATGGAAATGACATACCATGAATCTCAAACACGTTTGTTCCCTCTTTCAAATATAATTCCTGAATATGTTAAAGGAGGAAGTGAAATAGGCTGTTTCAGAATTCCTAGACTGTTGCGTAACACTCTTACCCACGCCTCGAAATCAGTTAAGTCGAGGGTACATTTCCCCAAAGCTCTCATCATTTTGGGTTTGAAAATGAATATTGAAAAATATGAATGTTACAATATGAAAGTGTTACATTCCAAATAAAGGTTTGGTAAAATGTACATTTCATACTCCTGTTGGTTTGATGTTATTTGAAATGACATTTGCGCCATTTTTACCAAAACCTGAAAATGTCAAATGGTGTAACCACAAAAAAATGAGGAATACTACATATTTTATCTACCTGGAGTGTATGTAACTATAGTCATAAAAATAATTACTTCATTTTGCAATATTACATAAGAATTTATTAACATTATCTCTAAATTCTAATTTTATGCTTTTGCAATATTGAACGGGACATACACTGAAAACACCTGTTTTCTAAATAATCTTTCATAAATTATGCAATAAATGTCTAAAAAATGTTATTACACTGTAATAGAGGACTATAATTTTCCTGTATATTGTCATAACTTTTTGAAAAATATACCACCTGACCATGTTATTTCTACAGTAAAATGGCATTGCTGTCACGTCCAGCCCCGCCCTACCAGTTGATTCCTTGTGTTTCCCACAGGTGGGGCTTAATCAGCCAAGCCTGTAGCTCGTTGTTCTTACCTTGTGTTCTTGCCTTCGTGTTAATCAGTCATAGGTGCCCCTTGTTCATTCCCTTATGTTCCTGTGTATAAGAGTTCCACAGTCCTGTGCTTCCTTGTCAGGTTATTGACGTTATGTGTTGTCCCTGAGTGCTGCGTGCATCAATAAAGTCCCTGCACTGACTTCTGCCATCCGTGCCTGCGTCATGCCTCACCGTCATCCCTGCCTTCATGACAATTGCTTGCTGAAGAAATTGGCATTTAAAATCAAGCATGACAATCAATTGAAGGTCATTTGAACTTGTTTTATTTTATTTCAGTGTATAAAAATAATCTAAGAACAAAAATGGTGATTTCATGTTTTCTACTGTGATTTCAGTTAAGAAAAATCTAGCAACAATGAATCAGGGTAAAAACACGTCTGTGTCTGTCCATGTGTCTGTTTGCTTGTATCTCCTCGTAATGTTCGTTTCTCTGTGTGTTTCTGTCAGTCTGTGTGTCTGTCCATTTGTGTGTATCTGTGTCTGTTTGTGTGAGTGTATATGTATTTCCGTCTGTCTGAGGCCCTGTAGGCTTATAATAGGAGTCAAATGGCATAACCAGTTACACTATTTGACATTTCATTTAAAATCAAATTTGACATACATCATCATGGACACTTGTGTAAGTAGATGTCCTTGGTGTGAATGTTTCAAACGCTTAAGGTAAATACTCATTTCATAATTATGATGAATTGTCAATGTATTCCTGAGGTCATATCAATTGACATGTAAACCTAAGCATACCTGACCATATCCTAAAAATGTAAAATTATCTGATATTTTAAAGATAGTTACTTGGAATGCAGCAGTTAGGGTCATCAGGAGTTTGTTTCTGTGATATTAGTTCCTGTCACATGGATTTCGTACACAAAATGAACAAAAAAGCTCCTTGGATGGTGGTTAAACCACCTTGACATTAAAGGAAGTTGACCTGACTAAACGGAA